>JAWWEV010000134.1:54985942-55002492 GCA_035583235.1 Hafferia zeledoni | reverse complement strand
ACCCATACACAGTCCTTCCAACAGGCAAAAATTCAGAAAGCATGAGCAACACCTGAGCTAGCAAGTTAATTCATTTAATGTTTTAGGTCAGTGCTAGTCTCAGTTTTCTTTGCCTCATTTTATCTTTTCAGTGATTTTAATGATTTGTGTAATACACCACTTTGCAGGAGCTATTATGCACCACATCTGCATCTTAATTCTACAACCACAATAACCGAAGGATGTTTATTTCATTGGCAAGCAAACAGAAATTTTTTTGAATCATGAACACTTCTGGATTTTCCTGTTGTTTTCTTCCAGCTGGATCACTGGTGGTTTATCCTGAAGTAACTAAGTGCCAAAAAACCAAAAAACCAACAAAGAAAAAGCCCCCCAAACCCAAACCAACTCAAACCAAAACCAAACCAACAAAACACACCACCAATAAAACAAAGCAAAACCCCTACTGTTTCTTGCAGTGTCCTTCTGGACCAAATTTCCAGCACACAGCTAGGTAAGTCCATAATAGACTGGGTGAGAAACTGACTGAGAGGTTGAGCTCAAAGTGTTACAGTAAATGGGATTACATCAGCATGAGGCTGTCACTTGCTCACCAGTGGGGTTCCACAGAGCTCCATTTTGGGCCCAGAGTTCTGTAATTTGTTTATAAATTATCTGAATGCAGGAATTGAATGCATATTAATTAAGTTTGCCAATGATACTAAACTAGGAGGAGTTGTGGACTCCCTCAAGGGTAAAGAGACCCTGCAGGGAAATGTGGGTAAGACTAGAGGGCTGGGCAATCACCAGCCATATGAAATTTAACAAAAGCAAGTGATGGATTCTCTACCTTGATCAGGTAATCCTGATCATATGAAAATATAGAGGGTTGAAAGCCTGGAGAGCATCCCTGTGGAAAGAGGTCTGTGGGTCCTGTTTGGTGACAAGCTAAGTATGAGTCAGCAGTGCTCTGGCAGTGAGAAGGCCCAGCCGTGTCCTGGGGGCATCAGGCACAGCATCGCCAGCCAGCAAGGGAGAGGACTGTCCTGCTCTACTCTGTACCTTGAGTGCTGTGTGCAGTCTTGGGTGCCACAATGTAAGAAAGGAATAAAGCTGTTAGATTGTGTCCAGAGGAGGGCAATTTAGATAGTGAAAGATCTTGAGGGCAAGACTTAGGAGGAATGGCTGTGGTCCATGACTTTGTTCAGCTTGGAGAAGGCTGAGGGGTGGCCTCCTTGCAGCGTGCAACTTCCTCAAGGTGTCAGCAAGGGGGCAGATGCTGATCTTCTCTTTCTGATGGCCAATGACAGGACACAAGGAAATGGAATGAAGCTGCATCAAGGGAAGTTCAGGGTGGCCATTAGGAGAAGGTTCTTCACTGAGAGAGTGGTCAGTCACTGAAACAGTCTCCCTAAGAAAGTGGTAATGGCTCCAAGCCTGACAGAGTTCAAGAAGCATCTGAATGTCACTTAGTCTTATGGTTTTGTTTTACGTAGGTCTGTGAGGAACAGAGAGTCAGACTTGATGATCCCTATGGGTCCCTTCCAACTTCAGTTATTCTATGATTCTATGAAAAAGAATAGGCCCAACAGTAATTTCCCCAAACTGCAACAAAGTCATGATGTTCCCATGAACCAGACAAGACATTACTCCATGAAGCATGACTGCTGTAGCCATCCAGAGATGCCATTTTGGGAAGCCTTTGATGCATCCTCCCTTTCCAAGTGGCACTCAACATGCTGTCAGGAAACATTTCCAAGGTTTGGTATTGCTATAATGTTTTAAATGTCTACAAATGCCATTTTGACAGGTAAAGCACCTGTCTGAAAGATACACACCTATTTCACCCCAAAGAGTTTAGGACTCTTATTCCACAACTCGGTTCTCTTTCATGCAGACACCTAAAAATTCCAGGAAACTTCAAAAGGGAAAACTATTTATCTGCTATCACCGCTCACAATTAATTTTGCAGACAAGGTGTTTTCTGATTTAAGTGATTTAAATGCAGTTTATCTGGTGGTCACCTCCACCTTCGCATGGAAGAGGAAGAAGGATTTTTTCCTGCTCTACCCACCAGGGGTGTTCTGTGCAGCTTCTTCTGCAGCATCCCCACTGCACCCATTGAGGGGCTATCAGGCACTGACCACCCTCTCTGGAAGTCTTGAAAGTGTCAAGGAGCCTTCCTCGTGAGTTGGAGGGGGATGAGGTAGAATGAAAGGCAGATGCAGTAGGGCCGATGTGAAGAGTGAGGTCTTCATCAGAGCCTGAAGAGAGAGCCTGGAGTGCCAGCAGGATGCAGCAGACGGTCCTGTCTTGCTGAAATTAAAAATGAGTGATTGTTTTGGAAAATTCACATGACAGAAAACAGGTGTTTGGGGGGTTAGAAATATAAATATGCATATAGATAAGCACATATAAATTTCCTTAAAAGAGCATTTAAAAATTTGCTTGCTTTAAAAAGAGATGCCTATTGTATCCATGCAATAGCCTTATATAAAAATGAAATCTCCTCCTTTTTTTTTTTGAGAAGAAAAAAAAGGCATTGGAATAGAACTTCAATGAATGAGAAATAACATTGAAATGTGCATGTTGTAGCTTTCCTTCGAATTCCAGTTCATAAGCTCAGGTGATTTTTTATGTAGACCTTGCAGGTGCATCCATTCAAGTCATGTCACAAATAAATGCAGTCAGCTGCATGTGAAGGATTGTGCTACTTGATACCCGTAGATAAAATGGCATTTCTGATGGCTAACACAAGCAAAGAAGCCCTTAGACAGCATGTCAATGGGCATGATATAAAAACCTGAACAGATCCATCCAGAGTTGTCAAGATTGTGTTATGCTTTTAAACAGTCACCATAACTGAGTGTGCAGAGGAACATGGGCATGCCCTGGGACACAACATTTACTCCAGTGTGGACAGGTACAATGGTGCATGTGATCTTCCAAGTGGATATTACAAGGAAAATATTCTGATTCCCAGGTGAGTACAGCTGAGACATCTCATCACCATGATGTATGAGGTTATCACTGTCATTTCTGCTATCACAATGACCCTTTCTCTTTTCCGACATCTTGGATATTTATCTTGAATTTCAAAGAGAAATGGAATCAGATGAACATTTAGGAACACATAAATATTAAAATAAATATCCTGATGTGAAAGTTGTCAGCTCTGTTTCTTCAAGACCATGAAGACCTTTTTTTACATATGCTCATTTTTCTTCTCAATCCCTTTTTCATAAACCCCTGCTTTGTTGAGTAAATATTAATGTCAAGGTTTTGACTATTTTTTCCTGTAGCTTGACAGAAGTGGACAGTAGTAGACAGAAATCTGCTGATCACCTCACTCCATACAAAATGAAGTATGGAAGGATAGAACACTTCATTCTCCTGTCTGAGAAAATTTAATTTCTAGGTTAATTTGCAAATAGAAATGAGTTTTGTTGGATCGCAACCCACCACCTGCCCAAAGTAAGAAATTTGAAAAAAATCTGGGTGAGAGGAAAGTATGTCAGTGGAAGTGGTCCCACTTATGAGGACTCTTAATTGCTTGTGACCCTGCTGGGGAAGAAGTTGAGGGAAAATTAATGCTCTGAGCAATATCCATCTTGCTGAGTGTTTTCCTTTCTTTCTTCACTCATGGTTGATGTGACCTTTTTGGACTCCAACTGCTAGAGGAGATGTACTGCAACATGCAGAGCACGTTATTATTATCTTGAATCTTCTCCAGCTTTGTACCAAATGTTTAGTCTGCTTGGTCAGGATTAAATGTCCTTTGCTTTTGACTCCTTAATATTTCTGGTCCAGATCTCACACCTGGTGTGCTCCTGCAGTTTTCCTTTAAAAAAGTGAGGAAGTAATTTTCTCTGCTGAAATGTCGCACTACAAGATAGGCTTTAATGAAAGGCACTTTAGAAGAATATTCTCAGAAATAAAAAAAAAAGTACAGCTTGCCAAGTCCTACTTTGTGAGAACTAGCATGTCCTCTGCAGCGACACCCTGCTCTCCAGCCCTGGTCTCTTACACCGGTGTGCTGCATGCCATGTGTGATTGTTCACATTACATCAGAAAAAGAGGACTTGCTCACAGTACTGTCCTTGCTTTTGTGTTTTCCAAAAGGCCCTTTATCAGGGATTCACAGTGGCTTCAGATTCCCCAGATCTGAAGAGAAATCACTATAGAAAGAGGAACAGGCAGAACAAGTAGTGATGCTCCAGAGATTTTCATGCATAGTCTTACCTATAGTCCTACCCTGCAATAAGACTTCTTGAGAAGAGGTATTAGTAATATATTAGTACCAAGTAAGGAGTAAAAAATTAATAAACATTACAATCCTCATGCCTTTTTCTTTCTTCACTTGCTGAGACACCAAAGAAGCTGCAAGCTGTTCCTTGAAGAGCAAAATTAATAGAGTCTGACTTAAGTCTGTGTATCCACATCCTGCTGCACCTTTTCTCCCTGCAGCATCCTCACCCACCTGGGATCTATGCTTCCTCACTACTCCAGCTGCAGTGACCTCATGCAGTGTCTGTTCTCCTTCCAACTGTGCCCCATCTCTGTGCCTGTCAGGTGGGCAAGAAATTGGCATTACCTGATGCTGTACTGCATGGTACTCTGGGTGTGCCAAGCCTGGCTCTGCCACGCCCTGGGTACTGTGAAGGGTGAGCAGAACAAGGGCTGGCTGAATGCTCCTTGCCTACCTCTCATGTCCTGTTCCCACTGGCTGCCAGTGGAAGCTCAGGATTCTCTGTGTTCTCCATCTTTCTCTCCAAACTGATTTAAGCTCAATGAGCTCAAAGTTACCAAAGGATTCTGGCAAACAGGCACAAACACAAACAGATGCAGTAACAGAAGTTTCATTTAGTTAGACTCCAGCAAAAGAAAAACCCCATAGACAGTATGACAATTCTTCAGGAATAAAAGATTATGATATTTACAGGATGACTGCATTCCACTATTTTGCTATGTGAAATTTGGTATGTGATTTGACCACCTTACCTCCCAGAAAATCAACAAGGATTTTTAATTTTTCTCTTTCCATCTTAGACTCAAAAAAATTTCTAAATTAGACTTCTAAATGAAAGTAAAATCAATCCTTTGTTTTCTTAAGGACAGGATAGCTATTGCATTTGCTACAGAAAAAGTGGTCCATGTGCGGGTGAGTTAAGTCCTTTGAAATCAGCGAAACAGAATTACTGTATTTTTTCCATGTTTAGGTAATCTGCAGCCTGTCAAAAACAGAGGCACTTGAAAATAAATCTTTGGGTACCCCATAATTTCAGATAACCCCCAAACAGACACAGGGAGGCTATGGGAGAAGGAAAGCAGGCTTTGTGGGAATCGTGGCAGGGGACCATTACAACGGAAGGTTTGATTTTGCCTTGTATATATTTGTTTATAGAAAAATTATACAATCAGCTAATAAGTATTATCAACTGCCATTTGATCAACTGTAGCTCCTTGACCATTTCACCCTGATTCTGTTTATTGATTTCATGTGCACTGGGCTACTTCCAACCTTGCCATTCAAACCAGGATTCCACTGTACAATACCCTTACAGAAGAGTCATTACATTTTAGAAGAAAACCAATTCTCTGAAGCCCAAATTTCCCTGAAAATGGCCCCAAATTGGTTTCTGCACATTTGAGATGAAGCTTATCCATCATGCAGCAGACATTGCTTAGCCTGGAGGTTGCACACAACAGTCAGACTTAATCTGACACATTGTTAGTGATGCTAAAAAGTGCTATGATATTTTCTGAACTTCAGAAAAGTCAAGCTTCATTTTCTCAGCAAAGGCGGAAAGGCATAACAGTCTAAGATTACCCAAAGAGATGCAGAGCAGCTTAGGTGTTGGCAGCATTGCATTTGGTGCCATCTTTGCTAGATTTTTCCCATCTTGCTCTTAATTTTTGTGTGGTTTCAGTCTGTTGTGCAGTCTGGACATGCTAAACGCTTCTGAAAATGTGCTGATCAAAGGGTAAGGGCTTTTAGAGCCTAGACAAGCTCTGCCAGCTCCTTTCTCTCCCCCATCTTGCTCTGTTTCCTCCACAGTATTTACACATTGAAACACTTGTAGAGGTTTCTGTTCCTTTGTCAGCTCTTTCTTCATAATGCAACTGCCTGAAGGTGGGTTATTCATCGCTGATTGCTCTCCCACTTGTCTTGTCAGTGCAGAGAGCATCTGGATGGAAGGACGCTCCTCTGTTGCTGTTTATGCTCATTTCCATGTGAGAGTCCATCTCTTGATTTTCTCTTACTCCAGTCCCATGAAAATTGTATGTGGAAACCACTGGGCTATAGGGGACAATAATGTTCTACTGAACTAATTAATTTTCACTAAGTATGTTCTGTGTTTAATAATGTTACATTATGTTACATTATGCTAGAATATGTTTTATATTTATAAAATATGTTTCTATTTTACTACAACATAGAACCTGAAAAGCTTACCCAATGTACAATACCAAAGGATATAGGTTTAATACTCCAAATATTAACTAGGTGAAAATCATGGTACAGAGACCATTAACTTAAAATAATCATGACATCATTGTGCCTAACTTGGCAAACTGTGTCCCTGACTACAATTTAATTTAAGCAAAGGAAAAAATTGCCAAGTGCATCTGTATTACATTTGTCAACCAGTTGAACAAGACTCATTTAAATTGATTTGAGACACTATAAATGCTCTCGTGTAACAAGATCAGGCATATCTATGTGTGTATTTTAGCAATTAAAGAAGTGTCACATGCATGCAAAGGGCTGAGAACATCAGCACTTACACTGCCATTCCCCTCCGAAAGCAACACAAAGTCCTTGCTCAGACTTTGAGTGACAAAAAGCTAAAAGTGACTTGGATGATGATGTCAGGTGTGTAACTTCAAGCGCACTTTTCTATGCCTTCTCTGCCCATGGCTGATTGCCCAGCTTGGGGAAAGATTCCTGACATGTTTCAAAAAGTCTTGTAAAAGCTGTTTGTGTTTTTCACCCGAAATGTTCTTGACAAAATTTAGATTTTTCCTATTGGATCTACTAGGCTGTTCCCCCCACAACAAAGAGAGCCTTGGTTAACCCCAGTGCCAAAACATTTCAGGAGTGCAGAGGGTGGGATGAGGAGTAGACTGGCAGTGGATGAGGATTGAGTCAGGAATCTCAAGACAACTCGGCCCATAGGGGTCCATGGGACCCGATGTGCTACATCTAAGTCTGCTCAGTGTGCTGGATGCTGCCTTTGTAAGGTCACTCTCTGTCACCTTTGAAAGCTCTTGCAGAGCAGGAGAGATGCCCAGGAACTGGAGGAGGTCAAATTTTGCACCTGTCTTCAGAAAAGACAGAAAACATAACCTGGGGAACACAAACCAGTTAGTCTAATTTTGTTCACTGGTGAGATAATGAGTTCTCCAGGAACACTTTTCTTCAATGGATGATATTTACCTGAATTTTAGCAAGCCTTTTGACACTGTCTCCTGTGATATTCTTGCATCCAAAAGAAGATATTATGGTCTGGATGGGTGGATAATTGGTGTGTAAAAACTACTTGGATGGTTGGGCTCAAAGGGTAGCAGTAAATGGGCCATCCTATGCTTGGAGGCCAGTAACAAGTGGAGTGCAGCAGGCACATGTTTTGGGACGCATTCAGTTTAACATCTTCATCAATAACACCATGATTGTACTCTCATCAGGTTAGACCAAATGCGGGGGTCATATAATAAATGGAAGGGAAGGGCAGGTCTGCCATCCAGAGGGACACGGGCTGGTTGAAGGAATGGGCTAGAAGGACTCTCCTGAAATTCAACACAGATGAATGCCACATCCTGCACTTGGTAAAGAAGAATACCCTGTAGGATCACAACTGGTGCCCAACTGGTTGGGAAGCATCTCTGCCAATATGGGTCTGGGGATGTTGGTGGGTACAAGCTGGGCATTATCCAGCAGTGTGCCCTGGCAGCAAAAGTGGCCAATGGAACCGGAGCTGTACTACTGAGAGCATGGCCAGGAGGTCAGGGGAGTAAGTAAAACCCTTTACTCAGCAGTAGTGAGACCATGTCTGCAGTCCTGTGCCCAGTTTTGCCCCTTTCAAATAAAAGGAAGAGGATGATGAGCTGGGGTGAGTTCAGTGAGGGCCTCCAGACTGGCTGGGGCTTGGAGAACTTCCCTCTGAGAACAGGCTGAGGAAACTGGGTTTGTCCAGCCTAGAGAAGAGTTGGCTCTGAAGGCACCTAACGGCAGCCCCCCAGCAACTATGGGGAGGACATCAAGGAGGCAAGACCAGGGTTTTAACTCATAGAGGTGCATGGTAGGAGAATGAGACATACCAGATGATGAAACAAGAGAGGTTCAGAATGGGTATGTGGAAAAAGATTTTCCCCAGGAGGACAGTCAGAGAATGGGACAGCTGCTCCGAGAGGCTGTACAATCTCTATGCTCAGGAGTTTCAAGGGACAACTGTATTAAGCCCTGAGGAACCTGATCTGACCTCAGAGCTGGCAGGGCTCAGAGTAGGACTGGTTATCTTCTGAGGTAACTTCAAGTGTGAATAACCATCCTGTGACCTCATGAGCCTGTAGTAATGGAGCCTTGTTTATACACATCATAAACAAGGAGCCTGGTTGTAGGTGGTATCACTGAGAATAAGAAATGCAACTTTGATAGTTTTTACCTTCCTTATATTTAAATTGTCATTAAAAATGATGGATTATTTCAGGTTTGTTTTTTTTTTCCTTTGCATCACCCAATTATATTCATGTACACACACATCCAATATATATAGAAACAGAGATCGTCTGTGCATTTTCCTCTGTGTATTTATCCACTAAATGTTTTGCAAGACTACAGGGTAATCTGCTTCATTCAGTAGTTACCCTTGCTCAGGAAATGCACAACAGCCACAAATGCTCCACAGCTTGGTTGCTGGGTAAACTGTAGCTCATTTGTATTCAGCACCCTGCATAAAAGTGATAAGAAGCCAAATACTCCTAGGGAACAGTACAAATGAAATACAGCACGCAGGAGGCGAAGTATTTATAGAAACAAAATATCAGCATTTTCCACACATTTACACAAAGCAATTTCAGTCTTTTCATAGGAAAAAAAGAACAACTCTGGCACTCATTTACTCATTTCCCTGCAGTCATATATTTTGGCCAAAAAGCACTGACTACATGGAAAACCTTCAGGTCATAGCAAATTAAACATCAATGACAACCTAAAATAGATGCTGTCATATGTTCACTCCTAACATGTCTTTGCAATAAGAGCATTGTTTTAGTAAGTAAATAACGTGACATTTCTGCTTGAACGGGATTTTAGCATTGTGCCTGAACCCTGTCTGCAGATCCCCAGCCTGCTCTGAGGGAAGGAATTATATCTGTGTTTAACTCCCTGGGACCTCTGGACTGATTACCTGAAGCCCATTAAGTACGAGACAGAGGCTACTGCTCAGAAAAGCAGCTGACCCATCTCCCTTTGTGTGCACCTGTGAGCTGCAGAGTCTGTTCAGGATGGTGAAGCCTTGCTGTGTCCTGGTGGGATGCCCAACACAGCCCTGGGGTCAAGGCTTGCCCCAGCTAAGGGCACTCCTGGCAGCTGGGCCAAAATGCTTCAGACATGCTCAAGCAAGTGGGGGAAGGATTCATCCCACCTATGGCAAATGGGCTACACTGGCAAAGGGAGAAGCAGGTCAGGGCAAGCCCCTGCTGACCTGACAGTGCCTGGTGTTGCTGCATTCCCCCCAAAACCATCCATGCAGCACCTGTGACACTGCCTCTGTCACCCCACTGACAGAGCAGCATATCCTCTGCCTTTGAATGAACAGGTAGGAGTAGAGAACTGTTTTTAAAGTGTAGATGGTTGATTCTCAAGTCTATCAGGCATGTTTTAAGACTGTTTGTTATCTGTCATCAGTCCTCTTGTGTCTCATATAGTCTCATGAATAGCATTAAGCCTATGCAATAGCTCTTACGGACTGGAGCAAAAATACAGCTGTTTAGTCATTCCACAGGAAAGTAATAGAATAGGTAACAATTTTTGCAGGAAGCTTAGGAAATAAGCACCTATGCAGCAAATTCCAAGGATTATTTGCATTAGACTAAGATGTGAGTAAAGTCTGGGAGACACCACCAACTGTACCTTCTGCTATGGTTCCTTAGCCTTAATCATGATTTCCTATTTGTGGATTTTGGGGGTAGGAATTTGGGAATGCATGAAAAATATGTGATAAAATCTCACCTGAAGTGTGAATTTTCCTTTTATTGGCCATTTTTTTTTTGGAGTTTTTGTTAGGAACACCGAGGAACAGGAAAAACAAGAGAAAATGTTGGAACTGTCTAATATGAAGTAAAGAAAACAGTGTAAAAAGGCATCTGAACTTGGAAACAGCAGAGAGACCTAAAAATGTCTTTTTGTTGCCATAGTGTATATCTGAGTAAAAAATATTTTAGACAGAAATTGTCTTATCTATTAGCAGAAAAGACAATAAATTTAATGGTACTAAGTAATCACTTGCACATCTCTATTTTAATGTGTGTTCTCTTCAATCTTTACCAACATTTAACAAGCAACTAAACATGTAGTGGTCAGTACATGCTGGTGATTTACAAACAGAAGAACAACACTTGGACAGCACTGGAGGCTGTGAAGCAGAAGCCATGAGGTGCTGCTGGTGATGTGTAGTTCAGCAAGGTATTTTCTTGAATCTATTTTTGTCTGCAGGTAAAACAAAGACATTTTAAAAGTGTATTCCTGCAGCACAGGTTTCTTGCTCGACAGGACACCAGCCTGCAAAGCTTCAAATCTGTTCCTACCTGGCAGAGGATTGGCAATACGTACCAGCTCTAGACAAGCCTGATTAAGTGGAATAAACTGAGGGGGAAAGAAGGATTCAGTTATAAAATGTGTAAAAAGCTGATCCTGAGGCAGTTGCAAAGCAGCAAATCTAAGACTTTCTGGCCAAAAATGTGGATGCTTTGCAAGTTACTCTGTTTAGGATAAATTGATGCAATGCTGTTTCTTACAAAATTTCTGAGCCTGTTCCTTTGAGCATTGGAGGGATTAAGAAAACAAAGACAGTTTCTGTGCTTCTAACAAGTCTTTTCCAGGCAGTCCATTTCCAAATCTGTCTCTCTGGTCTTTTTCTCAGGAGCACATTTATTTAGGGTAGGTCTGACTTTCTGCTCAGTTCTATGTTTTATTCTTCCCTTACATCTATAGTCAAGGATCAGTAAAGCTCCTTTCCCCAGATGATTCAGTTTCTTCAGTGAATTTTCATATGTCATATATATTGTGTCTGGTGCTGATACTAAGGGAAAGATGGTTGCTTCACCAATTTCTATAACACAGTTAGATTAGTATGGAACCTATCAGAGACAAAGATGTATATTCATGCTCAGGACATTTGTTTCACCCTTCAAGACAGTTATTGATTTACTGAGGTCTTTAAAATTAATGCAGACGCTCCATTATGTTTTGGATCATATGGCTAAACTGATCCTGTTTCTCCAGAGCTGTAACAAGGATGTCAATGTTTCCCAGTGTGTACCAAACAATATCTCTTTTCCACATATCAGATTTCTATTTCCTGTGTTAGGATCCTTTCCTGCATTTCAATACTCATAAATCATACTCTAGCAACAAATTAATTCCTTTTATTGTGAAGTCTCCTACATGGTCAGCAAGATCTTATCTAGTGCACATGTTAGAAGCTACACTTTAGGAGTTGTACTTTTCAGTTAAAGAAAAAAATGACAGGATGGAGAGTAAGCTAACACTTCTCAGGACACGATCTAGGTGCAGAGTACTGAAACCTCAGTGAAGTATCAGATGAGCCTGGAAGGCCACGTGAGGGAGGGCACAAGACACTTCCTTCCCATAGGCAGGAGGATGGATCAGTAACAACAAATAACTTAGGGCAGGCTGGAGGGGAAAAAAAGAAAACCCAGTGTAGAGGTGGAAGATTAGGGCAACCCTTCTTGTGCCTTGTCTGAAATCAAACAGGCTGCATAGCTTGGGAATTTGGGCATCACCTACAGAATGTGATTTTCAATAGCGAGATGGTCTCCTCTCAACAGCTTGGTTGCTGCCCAGCTCTGGTGGGTCCTAAGTTCAAAAGGCCCATGCCCAAAAGTGTTCAAGACTTCCAGTTCCAGATCAGGCATGCTTAAATTCAAAGGAGACACAGAAATGGGACGTTTATTTGCCCCTGTCCCCACAAAAGCCTTGAGCCACCATATTTTCTTAAAGCTCCTTAACATAACAAGGGATCAAGGCCTTCACAATATGCAGTTATGCAGTTCCAGCCACTATTTTTAAAATATCATTATAAGCAGCACCTTCCATCCTCACACAACAGTTTTCTGATCATCATTCATCAAGGAAATGACAAATCTATTCTCAGTGTTGCCCCAGGGAATTCTCTAAGCCTTGAGGGAAGGCTTTAAGCCTGAGGCTTAGAGTCTACTCTTTCCTCTGGAGAAGGAGAGATTTACTTCATCCTTCCAGGTGTGACAAACAGAAAAAAAAAATCCCCTCTGCATTCATTAAGCCGAGCACAAGTAACAAGTAACTTGACAAGCTGTGGCCTCATAACCCAGGAAGGAAAGGGCAGTGCTCCAAGGATCCTGCTGCTCTCCAAGTGAGTGGTGTAGGTTTTCCCAGCTGAGGCCCATGGCTGCCCACACTTCTAACTGGAGTACTCAAGTCCTTTTGACATGTTATAGGGCTCAGAGTGTCAAAAGGACTTTAGGTAGCTTCCTTATATGCACTCCCAGGGCTATGGGTGTCATTCAAAGTGGTCACACAGCACAGCATTGCAGGAAAGACTTGGGGGTGATGGTTGATGAAAAGCTCACTGTGACCCAGCAATATGTGCTTGCAGTGCAGAGAGCCAGCCCAAGCCTGGGCTGCATCAAAACAGGTGTGACCAGAAGGTCAAAGGAGTGATTCTCCCCCTCCACTCTGCTCTGGTGAGACCCCATCTGGAATACGGTGGTCAGTTCTGGTGTCCCCAACATAAGAAGGGCATGGAACTGTCAGAGCAAGTCCAGAGGAGGGCCATGAAGTTGATAAGAGGATGGGTGCAACTCTGACAAGCTGAGGAAATTAGGGCTGTTCAGCCTGGAGAAGAGAATGTTTCATGGAGACCCCAAAGTAACCTTTCAGTACCTGAAGGACCCTACAGGGAAGCCAGAGAGGGACAGTAATGGGTACAAATTGAAATTTAAGTCAGATATTTTTTACTATGAGAGTGGTGAGACACTGGAACAGGTTGTCCAGAGAGGTCATGAATGCCCCAACCCTGGCAGCATCCAAGGCCAGGCTGGATAAGGCCTTGAGCAACCTGGTCCAGTGGGAGGTGTCCCTGGACATAGTAGGGGGCACTGGGAATAGGTGTTCTTTATGATCCATTCCAACTCCTTAACATTAAAATTCTATGATTTGAGGTACTCATGTCTTTGTTTCTGACCATTAGGAATCAAGCCTCTGGAGAAGCAGTCTCTTACAAAAAGTGTTCTGGCCTAGATATGCCCTCTAACAGGAATCAAGAGGGAGCTGAGGGACATGGACTGCCCATACCATACTGCAGGTGTGCTGGAATTGGCAGCTTTCCTTCCCTTACAGGTTATGCCCTGCTCTAGACCCAGGCTCTCAGATGTACCCCCGTCAGCATAAGCTCAGCGTTAAGTCTATTGTATCTTATAGGCAGCACTGGGAAAAAAAGAGGCTTACCAAAGTTGTTACAAATGCAGATATGTACCCTGAGTATCACAGCTATGAGAGGAGGTCTGTTGGTCTCTGACATGGAGGCTTGGTTCATGTGATCCCTCTGGTCCTGCAGCCACTGGCACTTCTCAGCTCCTGCACAGGGCTCAGGACAATATAAGGTGCAGTGCTGACAGCTGGACAGTGGTGAGCCTGGCTCTCCCCATCAATGCAAATCTAATGTCATGACTTCTGTTAGGAGAATCATCACCACAGAATCTGCTAGCTGGAGTTACAGGATATTGCCCTGGACTTGACAGTCACTGAAAACAGAAAACACCTATCAGTTTGGATTGTGAATCAATGAGCAAAAAAAATATCCTTGCTTAAGATAAAAGACTGAAATCACCAGAATTATCCTACACCATTTGACAAATTTTTCTTCATATTTATATGACCTTTTCCTTTCTTTAAATTTCTGCTTCTGTTTTCAAAAGCAGAGTTTTATAAAAGTTCTACTAAAGATGAGTTTGAGTGAAAATGGTTCATTCATTTTGGGGCAATGTTAAGACCCATTTTTAGAAAGAATGGAAATATACAGTAATGATAAAAGAACTTTGAATGAAGATAAAGGTAAGCTCTTCGGGAGTGCAGCCAAAGTTCTAGGCATGGGAATCATGTTCCCAGAAGTTCCTCCTTGACAGCTGGCTGCAACCAACTGGAGCATGGGGAACAACCAAAGACTAGCATGCAAGAGCAACTAAAGGTCATAGCAACAAAGAAGGAATATAAAAATATGAGATTAATCTGTCAGGAATTGTATATTTATCAACAAAAGACTTTGAAGAAGATCTGCCAGGAAGATGAGGCAGGCAGGAGGATTTGCTTGAGGAACAAATAGGAAGAATCTTGCATTTAATTTGAAATGACTAACCCCACTTATTGGTGAGCATTTTACATGGGAAAATGTTGGCATATTCCCAAGTACACTTATGCAGGTAAAGGAGAAAAGCCACTGCTACTATGATGCTTGTTTCTATAATGGAGACTTGAAATATTTATGAAGACAGGAATCTTACCTGCACGACTTGTGACATAGTTTAGGTTGATTTCCAATAATGCCCTAAGTACTCAAAAAATACATAGGTTTGAACTTAACAATACATGATCAGGCCAGCATTATATCTAACCTAATTTCAATTAAAATAAGAGAAAATCCACAGAAAAGCCTTTCCCATGTCTCTCACATTTATTAGTGTTTAAAAATACATGCAAAACCCTCCATACACACTAACAAGCAGCAGAATGGAAAAGACTGCAAGACAAATATCTGTAATTAAGAACTTGGTGCCTTCTCTCCAAAAGGTCTAATCAATCAAAATGTATTTTACTCTGCACATTTGCCTATTATATTTGCTGACCCATGTGAGCAAATCTTACAAATATTGGCAGTCTTGTGCTTTTCAGGAAAGAAGGTTCCAAGTAAGGAGCCATCCATCACAGCATTGGCACTCTTGTTTAGAGATAAACTAGGACTTTTTAGGTTGTTCTGAGGGCCCTCAATTACCACTTATCCATCAGGAGCTGAGGTAGGTGCCCAGGTTGGTGCCAAGTACCAGCTTGTGGGGGTTGGGGGGGTCCTGTGCAAGAAATGGTTGAGGAAGTAAATAGTTTGGAAGTTTCTCTTTGCCCAAGAAACCTGTCCTGGCTAAAAGAAAAATGGGTTGGATGAAAGAATGTGTGAGAACAACCATTATTTGTCTTTCCCTCAGAGCTGCTTCTTGATAAACTAGGTTAGAAAAATAACTCTTATCTGAGAAGAGGCCAAGAAACATTCCTTTGCTCACAAATGAGGAAAGGGAAGAGAAGAAGGGAAAAGGAAGGCTCAGAAGGCAGCACTTTGCCTGTCTAAAGCCCTGTGATATATAGAGCCAAGCAGACCTGCAGCCTGTGTGTGTTTCTTGCCACCCAGCTGTGAGTTCTGGCACCTGTACAGTGTTCCCAAAATAAACTTCCTTTCTTGCTTGAAAGTCCAAGGCTTAGCCTTCTGATTAGCTGCGTGAACACTGGAGCTTGCAAGCCTGAGCCTCAGCTTTCCCTGGAGCTCTGTCACTGCCAGCAGCTGGTGGGATCAGGCCCCACCCCTGCAAACTCCATGAACATGTAATGGGATTTGTTCAATGGCATTCCCAAACAGCATTGGTTTATCTCTTGCCTTAGTTACTCTCAGTGCATTTAACAGTTGGTTAAATGACAGACAGAGGCAAGAGTTCTGCTGGGACCTTCCTGTGCTTGGCCCAGCTGTGGTCAATGTTCTGCTGGTGCTCCTGCCTTCGCTCAGACATGAGCTGGCCTGAGACACACAGGGCACAGTTCACGTCTCTGCCTACCCAATGTGCATATTTTTTGGAAGGAAAAGCGACTCAATATTTTTATGGTTGACGTTTCTGAATGCAGTTGTTGGTTTTAATCACTACTGTATTATATAACTACTTATATAGCTATAACTAATATAGCTATAAGATAAATAAATAGAACCATACTATTAGCTGGATTTTGCTAAAGTCTTGGAAAGGTATTTGTGTACTGAAAGTGTTCAAGTGAAATCACAAGGGAAATTTTGTGTAGCTATAGACTAATTTGGCTTAGATGACCAGAATTTATGGCACCTATATTTTAATAATTCAAACTACTCTCTTAGTAGGATTTTTTTAATAAGTCTTGGAAAAAGTTTTGGTAATTTTTGCCTTTAATTTTAGGTATTTTTATATGTCTTCTATTTATTTTATTATGGCGGCCCCGTGGCGTAACGGAGAGCACTCCGGTCTCTGACTCCCAAGGTCACGAGTTCGAGTCTCAGTAGAGGACC
>JAWWEV010000134.1:54950581-54985842 GCA_035583235.1 Hafferia zeledoni | reverse complement strand
CTGCGCAGGCTCGAAGGGCACACCCACGTGGGGAGAGCCCTTCCCAAATCTTCGCTCGCGAAGATTGGGCCATTATTATTATTATTATTTTATTGTTGTGGCTTTGCAGTAAAATTGAAAGCAGAGTTCAGCAATGGCGTACATTTGGACAAAAATTATAATCTCATTGGAATACAAACCACATTTCTGTATGTAGATGCAGCATACGATGCTGCTGTTCTACACTCTGTCTGTTAAAATTTAAAGATCTACTCTGAGATAGAACCAGAAAGAGAATAATGTTTCAAACTGACTGACAGCACTGAAATTTTTGCTGACAAAATATCATTTTAGACACCTTGTTTTCTGGGAAGCTAAAGGTAACAGCTTAAAAAAAAAGTTTTATAATATGACCTGACTTTCATTGCATGTGGATAACTTATTTGTTTAACTTTCAGCAAGCTGTATTAAACTTTACTAAAACCATTGACTTCAAGTGTAGGATTTGCAGCATGCAAGAAGCCATATAACTATCATTGCTGAGATACTTCAAATACTTAAGAAAAATATCAGTTGATAGCCTTGAAAACTTGCATTTTCTGCAGTGTGTATTCAGTGAACCGAGAACCACAGAAACGGCGATGGCTTAGTGTCACTTCCCTGCTATTCCACTGTACCTCTGCAAGGAAATCAGAGGCCTTTGTATTTTCTAATCTCCTTTTATCTTAGGCCCTTTGAAATTATCAAAGGAGCCACTTAGTCAAAACCAGCAAAAAAGTGGGGGCTGCTGATTTTACTCCCGTATATGCCATAATGTGGCATCGGGTCTTGTGAATCCTATAGCAAACCTTATTCAGGCAAAAATGTATCTATCCCTGTTTAAGTAGAACACAGTTGAAAATGGAAGATTTGAAGCAATTTGCATGTAAAAGAGAGAGATGCAAGGACAGGGACAGTATGGGTCCTGAGCTACCTGTGCAGGACACCTCACTTTGACCTGCTGCTCTGGGCTTGTGAGGCAGAGCCAAAGGGCATAATCAGCATGTACCAGCACAACTACACGAAAGGCAATCCATCCTCAGAGGTGATCCTACTGTCTTTATTTTCTTGCCTATAAAACAGGAAGCATACTTACTCAGCTCCATCTCACAGACTGATGAAAAACCCCATGCTTTCCATTTCAGGGTTTGTAGACCACAGGTGAAAATAGCAAATACACGCAAGTGTTGTACAACCAATACTATAAAACAAAGAATTAAATGGAATTTTCAAATTAAAATATTTAGGGGTTTTTCTGGTACATGGAAAGGTTTCTTTGAGATCTGCTTTTCCCCTTTTTATGCCAGCTAGTTTCTGCTGTTTTTTTTGGAAGGCCTTGAAGCAAGTCCCTCATGATGCATGTGCTCTTAGTCTGGGCCACTGACATGATCAGTCTTCTGAGTCACTGTCATCCCCTGCACTTTCACAACACAGTGCTTACACTGCTCTATTTTCCTGAGGAAGTGAGGTCCCCCAAGGCCCACAGACTGCTAAATACAAACACCCATTAATGTAGACTAAGGCAAAAAAACAGGAGCAACCTCAACCTCAACATGAGAGCAAAGCAGCCTGCACAGCCTCCCGCCCAGGACACACAACCAGAGTACACTTGTGCATGGGGCCATGTAGCAAGACCCAAAGCATGGGATTTCTGCCAAGGAAATCTGTTTCTCTCCATCTAGCACAGGGGTGAGGAAGAAAGAAAGGAGCTGCAGCACTGCCCTGTACATGAAAATATCAGCACTGTTGTGGAGAAACAGTTAAAATGGGCAAACAGTGGGGAGGGGAAAGGTGAAGACACCTTATTCAATAAACTCATGCCTGATCAATAAAAAAACCAAAAGCAAATACAAAACCCTTGTAGGCCTACCTGCACAAAGGTAAGGCCTGAAGTAGGACTAGTCCCTTCCCAAGCTCCTACAGCTCCTCTACTCCCCAGTGGATTTAAGACCCATATAAACCTTATCCAAGCAATTCCAATCAACAGTTCAGGGACACCGAGTTGCAGCCATGGCATTGCCAGCCATGGTCACGTTGGTCTAGGAAGCAGCACCACCTGTGTCTCCTCCTCCAACACACCCTACCTCCACCAAAGGTGGGACATAGCAGAAGGGGGAATGAAGCAGAAGGTGGAATGAAGCAAAGTTGGGATGAATCATAAGGTGGGATGCAGCCACAGAAATACAAAGCAGCAGCACGCAAAAAGCCAAACCCTTAAGGTAAAAAGCAGAAGGAGAACACACAGACACTGTAAGAGAAGAGGCAGAGGGTGATAGCAACCTGGTAAACTAAAAGAGAAGGAATCACAGAACGGGTAAGGCTGGAAGGGACCACAGTAGGTAATCTGGTCCAACCTCCCTTCTTAAGCAGGGTCATCCCAGAGCACACTGCACAGGATTGCATCCAGATGGTTCTTGAATATCTCCAGTGAGGGAGACTCCACAACCAGTCTGGGCAATCTGTTCTGTGTATGGTCACCCTCACAGCAAAGAAATTCTTCCTCATGTTCACGTGGTACTTCCTGTGCATCAGTTTCTGCCCTTCGCCTCTTGTTCTGTTGCCTGGCACCATCAAGAAGAGCCTGGCTCCATCCTTTTGATACCCTCCCTTCAGATACTGATAGATATCAACAATGTCCCCTCTCAGTCATCTCTTCTTGAGCCCAGCTCCCTCAGCCTTTCCTTGTAAGAGAGATGCTCCAGTCCCTTAACCATCTTTATTGCTCTCCAGTGGACATGCTGCAAGATCTCTGTGTCTTTTACTGAGGAGTCCAGAACTGGACACAGCACTCCAGATGCAACTCACGAGGGCTGAGCAGAGGGGCAGGATCACCTCCCTCACCCTGCTGGAAATGCTCTTCCTAATGCACCCCAGGATACCATTGGCCCTCTTGGCCACAAGGACACACTGCTGGCTCACGGACAGCTTGTTATCCACCAGGATCCCAGGTCCTTCTCTGCAGAGCTGCTTTCCAGCAGGTCAGCCCCCAGCCTGTACTGGGGAATGGGGTTATTCCTCCCCAAGTGCAGGACCCTGTACTTGCCTTTTTTTGAATTTCAGATGGTTCTTCTCTTCCCATCCCTCCAACCTGTTTAGGTCCTTCTGAAGGGCTGCACAGCCCTCTGGGGTATTGGCCCAGAGCTCCTCCAGCTTTGTGTCATCAGTGAACTTGCTGAGGACGCGTCTGCACCTTCATCCAAGTCACTGATGAATAAGTTAAACAATACTGGGCCCAGTATTGAACCTTGGCAGACATCACTAGTGACAGGCCTCCAACTAGACCCTGTGCCACTGATTATGACCCTCTGGAATCTGCTATTCAGCCAGTTCTTAATCCACCAGGGAAGAGGAACTGTTAGAAGAGTGAAACGATTTATCAACAAAGAAAAAAAGCTGCTCTTCCCAATGTGTTTATTTTGGGAACAGATTCATTGTGCATGTGCAGCTTATCTCTATAGCTTGGAGAAGAGAATTTATCAGCTCTCCACTGTCACCTCAACTGACAGACAGCTGTTGCTGCGGCAGAGTGACAGCTGAAAAGCCGCCTGATTGATTCCAACCCGTCTTGCTCCTTTGCAGCTAACGAGAGTCTTGTGTTCACTCTGCTTTTATTGAAGTGATTTCTTCTAATTGTCTGTTTAATACCTTAAAAAATACCGGGAGATACAGGTCAGTGCTCCAGTGAGCTGATGTTCAGGCAATGTTTTCCAGGTACAAATGAAGATTTGCTTATGCTCAACACAGGCTGAGAAGAAAAAAATTAATGATCTTATCAGGTAAAGCAGGTGTTGTGGTCACACCACCAAGGTCACTAGCATTAACAAAACACTTTGAAAACAGAGCTGTGGCATGTTCCCAGCAAGGTGCTGGAGTGTTGTAGAGATAATGTGCTCAGCCTCGAGGGAAAAAAATATGATGCGCTAACACTCGCTAACAGCTGTTAATGGCAGAATATTGTGGACAGGAGAAGGATGTTTGACCTACCAGTCCTTTGGAGGAAGATATAAACAACTGCTTGATTCCCCACTGCCTTGGCCCTGCTATGGCCTTCTATGCTTGTGCCAAGTAAATGCAGCATATATGCTAAATGCTTTCACAACAAAAGAGCTGAGTTTTATGACCACTTGCATGGATGTAAAAATCTACAGAAAGTGCAAGGTAGGGGGAAATCAGGGCCTGAAAATGCAAGAAGAGGGGCTTCTACAAGAACAAAGCAAACAGGGAGACTCTGTTTGCAGAGAGAAATGCAGTTATATAGCGACTAAATGAAGACAGCATCTTTTAACTCTTCTAAGTGGTGCCCCAGGAGCTGCCTTCCATGAAAACAACACATTGTTATTGCCTCTTCTTCCTAAGGCTGCCATCACATCTAGGAAAGAGAAACCACCACTCCCTCCTGGATCAGTAGACTGGACAACCCAAGGCCAGCTGCACACTCCATTTTTGCCCAGCTGACACCTACAGAAGGGCCACTGCAGTCCCTGCCTCAGTGGGCAGAGCAATGGCATTTCATATGTGGAGCTCAAGGCATACCATCACCGGAGCTGGAACACCCTTAGCCCTGGTCCACCCCATGAGCAAATCTACAAGTGCCTTACAGCCTTGCTGAAGGCGGCAGCAGTGTTTCATTCACTGTAACTTTTAATACTGATAACGGTGTAAGAGCAGTAAAGAAGCTTTTATCCTGCCCATCTCAGTGCAAAAAGGGATGAAAAGCTATTTGCCTGTAAATGAGGACATGGATCCAGAAGTCACTGTGTGAAGTCACCACAAGGTACCGTGAAGAGTGTATGTAGCCTGCAAAGACCTTCCCTTTCTCAGTGACACAGGGTCACATATCTCACTTCTAAAGGCCCTGGACCAATGAGGCTGAAATTCCTAAATGTGCCTTCAAAGGCAGGAAAATAACTCTGTGGGGCCCAATGAAACCATCCACTGCTATACTGACATGGTGTGTGTCTTTTCTGAAACCTGAAGTGCTGCCCTGACACAGATTTAACATTCAGCTGAAATTTTTAGAAACAAAACCAAAGAGAAAACCAGAGCGTGACAGCTTGTGCCATCTGCATGGGATATGAGTGTGAGTTTTAATGGCACCAGTTACATAATTATTGAAAAAATCTTTATTCAAATGTGTTTACTGGTTATAAACCCTTCTACAAAAAAAGCTAGTGGCATGTGCACTTGCACCTGCTGCCTTTGTGTGCTCCAGCTGACTTTGTGCATAGGAAGTTCTGCATCAGTGGGGATGGCAACACACTGGTAGGCATCCTTTCCCCCTCCCCCTCCTTTTTCTGATGCATTAGTACACTACAGTCTGCTAAAAAAAAAAACCTAGCCAAAATTACTCAGTGGGATGAGGGGAGAGCAGAGTACTGGAAATGCATAATGTTAGAGAGCAGGCTACTACTGTGATGAAATGAGAGCTGCATTTTGACAGTATTCTCTGCTGCTTACACTGTGCAGAAGGTCAAGACTTTACTATGCATTCTCCAATCCTCCTGGAGACTCACCACCTCCTCAGCTGCACAGCAATTGCACATTTCAGGCAATTTCTATTTTTATGAACTTCCTAGACACTTTCCTCATCTTCCATTTAAAAATGTATCTTTACTGTATCTCGAGCCCCTCCACCCTCTAACCATTTGCAGTTCCTCTGCCACTATTGAAATAGATGCTGTATAGAATCAGAAGCCAGACTCAGTATTGTAGCTTCATTACAGAGAGATCCAGAAGAAAACAGTAGGAGGAGTAAGCAGACTTGTATTTAATCAAGAGTTTTTTGTTATGTTGCAACTCTTTTTAAAAGATGCTTCTCTAGTTACATTTGATGTATTTTCCCTCAATAGCTACATTTCTTAATTTGACATATTTACAGACACCAAGCTAAGCTCTCTTCCCTTCTGCAGTTCCTCAGACTACAGAAAGACTAGTTGCAGGATTAACTGCTCATCTGCTTGGCAGCCCACTAACAAACCAAAGCAGGAATGCTTACCCCTGCTCGGGCACTGAATTCAACCCCCAGTGGCTACAGAGCTGTCATGGCACAGAATTCAGCTCAGAAACAATTTAGGTAAGGGACAAGAATGGTTGCAAACATTTTTTTCATGAGTTTCCACAGCCTTATACATATAATATTAGCTTTATACATCACAAAAGCCCAACACATATAACCAATCTGGAAACCTTCCAAAATGTTGGAGATCTGGCTCCTTTTCCCTGTATTTTGGCCCTGTGCTTCTCTGGTACACTTTGATCACAAGAAATGTGGGTGAGAAAGAGTTTTTTGAGGATGCAGGTCAGTAACAACAGTATCTTTGTCTTGAATTCCCAAGTGGTGTGTTCCTACTTGGGATGCCTGGAAAAAGATGGATAACACATATGCCTCTGTTGCTGCCATGTTATGTGCACATGACCAACCCCCCATTCCAACCAGCACCAGGTGTAAGATGGGAGCCTAATGTTTGCAGCCCTTTGAGAACAAGTAATAGGAAAGGTAGCACCCAGCTGAAACCACTGCATTCAGTCTATTCACATTAGGTTAAACCCCAAGCAGTTATAATTTTGCTACAGCTGACTCAGCCTGGATTTGAATCCAGGATGTAAAGAAAAATTAAATTTCACCATCCATGTTAAGAAAGCAATTCAGTTTCTGAACTGGATCAGCTTTGATGCCATGTTAAAGAATTTAGTTGAAACATGGTTTGATGAAGGACTCCTGTTCAGCAGCAGATATAATTATCACCCTTATCTTAATTAGATTATGAACTTGACTTTAGGATCCCCAAAAGAGCATTGAAAGTTTGGTCCAGTTACACTGAACTTGGTCCAGAACACTGAAGCTTATCCATCAAGATAAATATATTACCAGTTCTTTGATAGAACAGATGCTTGATGAGTAACAGAGCAAATGCCTTTTTAACTATGATTTTTTAAAAGGATTATTAAACTGCACTAAAGTGTATGCTGTTATCTGTGAGGGAAAAAAAGTATAATACATGAAAAACAATTATTATAGAGCACATCGAGCACAATTTTTCAAGCACTAGTTTCAGAATTAAAAACATCTGAACACAGGTTCTCTCTGTGGAGCGTCACTTTGTAACCAATTCAAGGCTTTAAATAGCTATTGTTTAAAAAAATTGTCAGCTACAGAAATTGTTTTCCCTTCAGATTCCAAATCCTGTCAGACCAGGGTGATTAAAATGCTGCATTAAAAAAACAGGAGGGGGGAAGGAAAAGGCAATATAATCAGCCCTTATAAAAGTAAAACCAGCAACTCAATTTTTAAAGCATCATGAACAAAAGGCTATAGCCCATCTATCATTCACATATGGATTCATGTAATGATTCTTCAATTAGAATTATTATCTGTACAGCAGCTGAAGACTGAGAACTGCTGATACACTGCAGATGAGAACATTTGCTAGTCTCTAGGCTCCAGCCTTTCTTAAAAAATGATGATCGCACAATATAGATTGCTCGGTTTATATGTGTATTAAGCTGCAATGCCAGCATTTACATTTGCAACATTAGAGTTTTGCTTTCTTAGGCTCAAGAGAATTTGCTGCATCTGGTAGATTTTATTTGCTTTGTATCTTAGGCGATTGTTACGAGCAAAGCACGAATAGGCAATATTATTGCTTAAAGTCCTTTGTTTTGTTGATTATCTCAGATTCTACACACACACACAAAAAAGTAAGCTAAGAGTGGGCCTGTGAGATGGGTCATTCAGTGTCAGTTCACTTGCACTGTATTATCCCAGTGCTATTTTTATAAGGCGTGTCCATCTGCTTCTTCATTTCTTCCACATGTATAGATCCAGATAGTCTAAGATGCAACACCAGAGGGAAAGAAAAGCATCTCACACAGCAGTTACAGGCACTGTAAGGGAGGAAGGCAATTTTGGCGATTGAGACCGCAGCGATCTGAGTGGTCCCTGCCTACCCTTGCACCCTGCCCCGTTGCCAAAGGTCACTGTCTTCAGTGAGCAAGTATGTGTAGCACATCAGTGCTGTAGCAGCACAGTGGGCGTTGTGCTGGCTCTACAGCCACTGCTCCTCAGGTGGCAATGCTCAAACACACCCCAGCCTCAGTGTTTTTAACACTCTGTATGCACTGTGGCAGCTGCAGAGCAGACACATTACTTGGCTACAGGGCAGTAACATAGAGCAGCAGACTAGGTAGCAAGAATGGTAACCTTATAAACCTGTCTTTCTGAATCCTCAGCTCTTCTGGAATGTTTCAAGTGCTTGCCCGTTCCTATTTCATGGCTGCTAACCACATGCTGTGACTTAGATGATGATGGGGAAAGGTAGCTACATAAACAGCAGCTGTGAGACAGCCTGACTAAAATGGGCATCTGTTCTTGGTGTTTCTACTAAGTATTCCTGCTCTATCACCCCAAGTATGTTCTGAAGCCCAGGCAGCCTTCCCTGTTGTGTCCCAAGTAATGCAGAAGCTGGAGACAAGAAGTTGGCTCTCAGAGATTTTTGAGTGATGTGAAAGTCTAGTGATTAGAAAAAGGGCTGCAGTTAATTAAGAAGCTTCTTACTTCACTGAATGATCTTGGAAAGATCTTCATAGAAGGTAAATACTGTTAATAAATTTGTTTTACTCTGCACAGTTTGACAAACACATGCCCATGCTGTTGCCATCTTTCACAGTACTGCTTTTAGTGTGTGAGACCTTCTATAGCCATGAAATCTCCCTGTAGCTGCTGTACAAAGGAAATAAATGAAAACTCTGCCCATTGGGTGTATGTCCAGTGTTATTCCACTACTCTATTACAGACATGAGTGATTAGAGAATAAGTAATTTATACCCTTCCTTAAAAGTACTGTTTATCCTCTACTGAATCTCCTGTTTCAAATATGCTGTAAATAACCAAGCCTTCTCCATTTACTTGCAAGTATATTGCCATTTGAATTACTTAAAACTTCATTACATATACGTTACATTACAGAATGCTTCTGTCTGTAAAAAATGAACATGAATTAAAACCGAAGACACGTATGGGGACAGTGCAAGCAAACAAAACTGCAAACTGGTACAACAGCTTATCAAAGTAACATAACAAGAATATTTAGTTCAAGAGTTTATACACCACGGTGGGACACATTTCTCAAAATATTTTAAATCTTCTGACTTCAGGTGGCATCACCAAGATTTGTGAAGGGCTTTAATGACACAAAAATTAAATTTCATTTTTGTTTTCTACTAAACCCATCATCTTATTTTTTAATAAAAAAGGTTTAAGAGGTCAAAATCAAAAGAAATCATTTCTGGATTCTTGTTTAGAGCTTTGTTGAAATTTCCAGCTTTGATTGCAAATGGCAAACATTTCAAAGACAGAAAAAACACTACCCGAGGGAAGCAGTTCAATCTATGGTAGAACTGGGTGAATTGCAGCAGACAATTTATTAGGAAACCACAAAAGGCAGAGACTTCCTCCTCTCAGAGACAGTAACTGCTGCTTTCCTTACTCAGAGCTGGGCTATCATTCATCAAATGCTTATTTTAGCTGCTATCAGGCACCTCTCTACACTCTTGTAATGACAGTTCTAATATCCACATTCTTTGACTAGTCATCTAAATCAATAATTTATACTCATTCAGGCACAGAACAGCAATATAAAACACCAGGAAGAAAGGTATCACTAAGGCCTGGTGCTTCACACCGGCTGCTCCAACATACAGAGTACTGAGGCAGGGAGACGCAAACATTTGACTTCAAAAGTTTATGGAAGTCTTACGGACTGAAAAACTGAGTTCAGCATGCCCCAAACAAACAAACAAAAAAACAGAGAGAAAGAAAAGACAAGACATTTATATCTCCTTACAGACACAAGGGCTCAGTGGCCAAGTTATCTGATGTGCCTCCTAGGACATGTTTGTACAGCAAACAACAACTGTGACTGCAGTCTGGAGAGCTATACCTGCACAGGCTGTAATCAATCTAATGTGTAACTTTAGCAATCACAGTGGAGAAGCAGAAGCTCAATTTAAGCTTAAGATAGAGTGGACCTCATTAAGTGAGAGCACTTTCATGATGATTTGCATATTATTAACTCCCACATATTAGCATCACCTCTTGTATTAATTCATTTGAACGCACTGGACAGACAATCCTTTTAAAAGCACCACTATTTTGATTAAGCGATTTATAAAGGGGTTCTGAAGGATACATGTCTCAGATCCCACCAAACAAAGTAACTTCAAACATTTCCTGACATTTAGAACTCATTAATCGTGGTATGCCCAGCATTACTACATTACAGACAGACAAAAGGAATGTCTTTGAACATTATGCTCACCTTGAACAGTAAATGAGATAGAAGCCACACACAATGTAGTAACTGCATTTAGGAATAATTACAAGTTTTGCAACCTACAGCACTGTCACTCCAGTGATATGGAACCTTTGTTTCAGGAACAGACTCTGAATCTATTGTTTCCTTAATGAATTCAAATCAGCAACTGCACAGAGCCACAGAAGCAACAGTGCCAATGGCAAGAAATACTACAGAAATGGAAGTCTATAAATTTCAACAACAGTGGACTAAACATGCCAAAATGCTCTGAAGGTCTCACTAGCTTTGAAACTGCTGCATTAATCCCACATTGCCCTGCTCCTTTTCAGTGGGTCCCTGACCTGATCACCCTATCAAAGATGAAATTGGAAGAATGAGAAAAAAAAAATGCAAAAAACCTTAATGACTGTACTCCACTCTACAACCCCTGACTTTCAGTATTAAATCTTCTTAGGGTTGCTGAGCAATGCAAATGTTTTCAAGAGCTGAGTACTGACAGGATAGGAGTTACTCAAAGGTTCTTCTTGGCCACTGTTCTAGGCAGTTCATGACAGGTGAGAACACCTGAAAAACATGACTATTCCAACTCTGTCATCCCCACATGCAGTTTGAATATCCTGTTTAGTAAGGGCTATACCAATATTTGCATAAAACCTTGAAAAAAATTAAAAGTGACACATATGCTGATGCAAATCAAGATATTTTTAGAGCACTGAAACGTGTTGCTTCAATGGCCTATAGCTAGGAAGGAATCCACAGACAAACTTGTTAAACAAAAACATGTGAATAAACATTCTGTGATTTGGTGAACACTGGTCCAAACAGCCACCCACAGACTGAAAGGCAAACTCAAACTCTCCATGAAGATAAAGTTTTACTTTGGTAGGTATTAAGTCTGTTTTGTATGCTGCAAAAAATTGTGTCTGGCCCTCTGTCTTGGAGAGAGTATCCCCTACTTTCTTAAGGCTGAATTTCACCCAGTTTTTTATTGTTTTTTTCAGAGCAAGAATAGATTTCTGCACTGCAGATGCACAATTCTAACTCAACAGACAAAAAACATCTGCCTGTGTTACTAAATCTGTATCTTCTAGTCTTCAAGTTGTTCTGTGGCTGCATTAGAATCACTTATTTCATTGATACTTTTTTCTTCCTTTGCTTCTTTTCTTAAAGTCTTCAAACACTTGTCAAGTCTTTTTAGGAATACATCTACATCTTCCTTTTTAATTCCAATTGCTGAGGCAGCATTGAGGTAAGCACAGGGATAGTCGTTTGCATGTGACATAAAGCCTTTAAAAGTGTAGTTATTCACAGTTTGTACAGACCCACAGGGAACAACCCTGAAACAAACAAAAATGTGATTCAGTTAGAGATGCCTTGGACATGTTATGTGATACCCTAGGTTGAACACAATTACACAAATTCCTACTGAAGCTGGGAGTTGCTATTCCTACCACTGGCACTCGGCACCAGTATAACATTTAAAATCTCTCGAAATGCTGGGTTTGAACAGTGTGTACTACAAAAGATTTACTTTTGTAGTACAAAAAAAAAAAAAAAGGAAAACCTGAAATGTTTATAGCAGGCAAAGAATTTGAGAATTTTAACTTCAAAAATTGAACCTGTTGAATAATATTAGCCAAAGATGGGTAGAATTACAGGACAAGCCAAGGTTAGGACAGGAAAATTTAAAAGAGCATCTAACTAAACTACAGTACATAGAGATTTACTGTCATTCATCTGTTCAGGAAGTGGAATAATCCAAGCTAATGAGGCATACCTTCTGAGGTGGAAACACTCAGCTCTGCTACAAAAAAATGACACTAAGTCTACGGCAGAAGTGAGCATGGCACCAGTAATATTCAGATTAAGGAATGCTGCCAAAACAAATTTAAAATAATTCTCTTTTTCTAAAAGGTTTAAACCAAAATCTTTAAAAATTATTTGGCTTGCATTTCCATGTAACAGTGTCTCTAAGAATAAACTCAGCTCAGACTGGCTCAGGCCATAGATTTTAATTGGTTTTGGGGTTTTTTTAACACAGTTAGTTCCAGAAAGCAGAATTTTCTTCCATGTGACAAAAAGCTATGTAGGGTATTAAAAGCTTATTCCCCAGACATCCAGCATAACCATATTTGTGCTTCAATAAACAAAACAAAGATCTTCCCTAAGTGGCTTACACCTGAACTATAAGATCAGACATCAGCTGTAAACTAAATGAAACCAAGGGGTACTAGGGAATAATGACACTAAATTAAATGGGCAAAGATTATCTATTTAGCCTACCAAAGTTAACAAAGGGAGCCTCACTGCTAACTCAGGCAGGGAGACATTAATTGACAGCAGTGGTGAAGAAGGGTGATTACTCTCTGACTCGTTATTGTCAGGCTGCATTCTGTAATCATGAGACAATTGGTAAAAAACAAATTTTATAGCATTTAATATATGAATATATATTAAATATATATATATATTATTATTTTCTAATATATATATTACAAAATATATGAACTTTCTAATTCATAGCATCCTTACCTTGCTCCAGAAACTTGTCTTGTGAAGAGCATAGATCCAAGCTGGGTAACAGCAGCATCACTGCTCTCATCTAGATTCTTCAGTGACATGGCTAAAGTAACGTAAGGTCAGGTTAAAACTGCTACAAAGCTGCTTTTTTTCCCCAAAGAATCATCATAAAGGACAAGTTGCTTTCCAACAATAAGCACCTAGCCAAATATTTGTGTTCAGATACAAAAGAAAAGAAAAACCAATAAGAAACACCAATATGACGTTTCGTAATTTTTAAGTTTTCCACAGACTGTCATAGATTACTTCTTTGGTTAGACTGCATGCAGATTCTGCACAGGTGGGCAATATTCCTGCTGTGTTCAGCTGAATTTTTGGTTAGAACAAATACCTTGAGCAGTAATTCCATAATCTCTTTTACAACACTAAGATGAGAGGTAAAGTAATTACACAATAATTTATTTTAAATGTACTTTATAAAAGGTATTACTATATGCTAGCATCTTCTGCCTGCCTTGATTACAATAAATAAGTATGTTGGACAGGAGTGAAATAATGAGCCCAAGTTACCACTCTACTTTTGTAGGAGGATACTGTATTGGGTTCAGTGGTTTCATATCAGTCTAAGAACAATTTAATAGAGTCTAGAGAACAATGTTTAATATATAGGAATGGTATATGAAAGTCCATTATGAATGGACAGTATAGTAGAATTTTTTTAAAGATACAACCCCAACAATTACCTAAAGAAATGGGATTATGTGGTGTGTCTAAGAGTCTCTCATTGTGGCTATCTGCCAGCTTCTTCAGCTCACTTGAAAGATAGGAAAACATCTCCTGGAAAAAAAAAGATGCAATATTTTTGGTATTAGCTATCAAACAGAGGAAATAGCACCTATTTCACAAAACTGTTAAGTCTCCATTACATCCTACAGGTGCCCAGCTGATTCTCTTTTCAAGTGTACCAAGTAAGTGGACCAGACAATTCACTGAAATAATTCTATAAAGTAACAGCTCCATTTCAGGAACACTGTTCTTATCTCTCAAGCTGATACTAAAGTCTCTGTCTGATTTAATGTGCTTTGGATGACAGTCATTCTCTCTGTGGCCCTGAAATCTAGGAAGGTAAAATCTGGAAGAGATTCCCAGTGCACAGTGGGGGTCTTACCCCACCCCACAGCTGCAAGAGCCTTCCTTCCCCTGCCCTGGCCCCTAAACCACTGAGAATGAACTGTCACCATCACAGATGGCCACGTTATGGCAAATTGCTCCTTAGTTTGTTTTCTCTCTATTAATACATTCCAGACTAAAAGCAGCACATTTTGTTACCAGTATCACACAATCACAATTCCCACTAGTGCAGAGAATTCCTTTTCTATATGAGAATACCAGTCCAGTCTCTTAAGGAGGCTATGAGTGCACATTTGACTGTATTTTATTTCACACAATATATACTCTCCTGAATACTCAGCTCTGCTGTGCAGCTTGTCCTTTACCTATGACCTCTCTCCTGTTCAAGATGAGTAAAAGAATGGAGATATCTGAATTTCTGCTATCACTTAATTGGATTGCACCTTTACTATGAAAGTGTTATATAAGACTGAGATTCATAAATGTTTTGGCTTGGATACAAGTCACACTGCACACAAAAGGCTGCTTCTCTTACTTCATCTGTATTTTATTTTCTCCCTCTTCCCCAGCAGTAATCTATGATAATTGCTCATGCTCTTCCTCAGTCTAGTATCTTCCTCTTCAGATATCAGCTCAAAACACTTACGGACAGAGTGAAAATAAACACCATTCTTGTTATTGTAGACTTTTTTTGCCATGCTTTTTAATGCTTAGTCTCTCATAAAAACTAGCAAAAGCGTATAGATACTAAGCAGTCTTTTTAAAAGCTATTAAACACCAAGTTTTTTCCTCTTTCTAGCCATAAAAACTGTTCTGCTTATCTTCTTCAGTGTGATTGCCTGTTTAAGCAATTCCTGGACCTGACAAGTGATTTTTCATTCCTTAAATAGAGTTGCCTCTTCTGTTTGTAGACCAGTATCCTGCTTTGACCTGTGGACTCTGACAGAAACAAATTAGAGCTCACAATTAAAAAATATGTTTTTGAACAGAACTTCCCCAAGGTTTTACAAAACCAAGTGAGCTTTGTGGTACCCAAGCTGGAAGAATGTTACAGCTGCTTTTTTAAAACCAGTTCAGGAAGCCCAGTCTCACTTCATGAGTGACCGAACGCACACAGATCCTGACCTGTTCTTCCTAATACCACAGAATGAATTCTGATGGAGAGGAAAAACTACCTTCTTATTGTCTAAATGAATTAGGCTATTGATTCAACTATCTACAAGAATGTAAAGTTTCTGCAATATTTGGAACCACAAAAATTTGGGGAAGTATCTATGGTTAATTATCAGAACTGGAAATTTGTGAAAATAATTCTTATTTCTTGTAAATCAGGTGGTTTTATGGTTTCATCAGAGTTTATTTACAGTTCACTCACAGAAGCTAAAAAACGTTTCTGTTTCAAATGTTCAGACACTTTTGCCTCCCTTCTGGTCCCTCATTGAATACAAGCACATTACTTATTTGTTACTTGCTTTCCACAATAAGCATCACTAATGTACTAGCCATCTTATTACTAATTTTTTTTTAAATACAAATCATAAATTAATTTGTGCTCCCTCTGCTGGCTATTTACTTCTGCAACTGAAGCAAAATATTACAGAAATATATATAAATTGTGTCTACTATGGAGATATTGTTGGTGAAATCAGTACTGAGAAAAAATATACTGGAACAAGAAACAATTCCCAAGTAATTGATTTTTTTTGTGTTGTACCTAGGGAATTCTCTGATAATTCTCCTCTTACAGTATTAGTAAAAGGACTGCAAGTTGGTATAATAAGTTACCACTGTATAAATGTATTACATAAATTACATGTATTAAATGAAATTAAGTTACTAGATGAGCCTTTACATACACAGGAATTTTTTAAAACAAGAGAGAATGGAAAGATGGGTAAAAAAATCCAAGTATGTATTTTCATCACTTTGACTGAAGTTACATGAACATAAATTCAAAACTTTTTATTTTTATGAACAACACTCTTTTGCATCTTTCCACAGGAAGCCCTCTAGATATTTTACAGTTTGAGAAGTTTGTTCCAAAATAGATTAACTGCCTTTCCAAAAAATGGGAAAAAAGCAATATTTTTGAGAGGTCAAATCTATAACCAACCTCTATTATAAAATATTTCTCTTATATGGAAAATTTATAAGCACCCTAAGCAATTATATATAAATGAGCTCTTACATAATAGATTTTCTGTAGCAGGCACTCAAGTTTTCTGCAATGAAGCCAACTATTATGCTAAAGGTGCACCAAACAACTCAAGCACTAAATGTCAGCTGAATTTCATTATTTAATTTACTCTTTCTTCTTAGAAACTTATCACGAAACCTCATCAGGATAGAGAATTGAATGCTAAACTTCATGGAAATGTTCTGGACTTTCTGTCCTTCCAGCACCTAAACCAACAAAACACCTTAAAAAATAGGAAGAACAAGTCAGCAATGCTGTATGCATCTGCAGTGGTTTTAGCTAGACCTCAAATTAGCAGGCTCAGAGAATCTACATGGATTGGGAGAGACAGCTATCACCTGACTGGGTAACCAAGGAAATATTTCAAATCAGATGGCGCAAACCTAAGATATGATACAGGAGCAGGAGGTGTTTTTTGCTCAGTTCCATCATGGCTGAAGTACAGTCAGTTGTTCTGCAGTTGTTCTGCTGTGCTTCGCCCTGCTCCTGCTGACGCTACATCATATTTTGTTTTAGTTTCAGGGGAAGTAGAAACATTTTCTTGTTATACTTTCTGTTTCTTGCTGAGTGTCTTTTAAAGTGCTTATAGATCTGAGTGATAGAATCTGTTTTAAATGGGGATTGGGGTGTTATTTCTTGTTATTTCTAACTTGTGTAAGTGTGTGTTATATTGTAGTATTACTTTTCTTTTTTCTATATAAATATATACAGATAGTTTCAGCATAAACCTAGTTTGAGAGTTTTTTCCCCTCTCCCTTTTCTCAGCCAGAAAAAGAGAGACTAACATTCTGTACTTGGGGTTGAACTGGCAAAATGCCAACTGCCAAGACAACATCAAATATGCCAATTAATTATTTGGACAAAATGGCCTCATTCTACGTATATATGCAAAAATATTTTCAAGAATTGTTGTAGCAAACGTTAAAAATGTTCAAATCATACCATCGCCATGGCTAAGCTTTGTGAATGCAGATTTGGGCAGGGCTCTCCCCACGTGGGTGTGCCCTTCCAGCCTGTGCAGTGGATTTTTTAGGTGAGGCACAGAGTGCATGAAACTGACCCCACCCTTTAACTCCTAAGGTTCATCTGCCATGGCTGAGCAAGCTTGGACAGTGACAGGGAAGTCCTCAGGACCAGAACCTACAGCCCCCAGTATTCCCAAGAGGTCTCCCATCCAAGTACTAACCGGGGCTGACCCTGCTCAGCTTCTGAGATCTGACAGGATCAGGTGTCAGGGTGTAATTTAACTGCCTTTGAATCATACTATATTTACACTGTAAAACTACATTTAATAGAACCTACACTAGTATGGGTGACTCTTCATTTGTTGCTCCATTGTAATAGGCACTGCTCTTCTTCCAAATGTAAATAACTAGAGGAAACAAGTAAGGAAAAAGCCAGTAACTCCAGAGAATAAAAAGATGGGGGTACTAAATATACCATCAGTCCCATACCAGCTGACAGAGTCAACTGATGAAGGCCAGAAAAGTTTTCGTGCATCATTGAAATTATCCCAGCTGGCCCTAACTCCCCAGCTTGCTTACAAGGTGAGATTGTAACACTCTGCCTTCCTCCCTGCCTCACCCTCATCTGAAAAGACGAGTTGTCCTCAGCTGCTCATGGCGCTGAAGACGACACTGCACAAGAGTAATTTTACAACCCCTCTGCATTAGATAAACTGCCAACTCTCATATGCTGTACCTGAGACTCATCTGGTCCCATCTCACTGTGCAGCAGCAGCTGCTGTTTATAATGCAACCATCACAGCCCCTCTGCTGCTCTGTGTGTCAGACTGACCAGCTGCATGTGACCCGTGATCTGATCAGACCCCCTGGTACAGCACTTCATGCTGCCAAAGAAAAGCTGCAGTGCTGAGCAATGAGACCTGTTAGTATAACAGAGCCCTAGAAGAAGGTCTTGAAATGCAGCCAAACACATGACAGCAGTTACACATGTATGTGTGTGACACCTATACATATCACACACCCTCCTAGACAGAGTTTGCTGCACTGCCAGAATTTTGTTCTGAATTTATATTAGAAAGTTTTTAAAAAAAGAAACTAATTACAGAACCTTTAAACCTTCATATCGCATGCATCTAACAAATATGTAATCTAACAGAAAGTGCCCAGTAAGTCTTGCCAATCTGATATGGTAACACTATTGCTGACATTCATGTTTTTTCAAGGTGTTTCTTGAAAACATCTGTCAACACATTTTCTTTGCAGCACTTGTGAGAACTCGAGTTCAGGCTCCTTATGACCCATCTCTCTCCAATACATGCTGTAAGTATGTAAGCCTCTTTGAAATTTCCAATCATGCTTGGCACTTGTTTAACTACACAATGTCATTTAACACAATTCACTTGAAACTATTTTGCCTCCAGCCACTCTCATGTTTGAATATGGTTCTACTTATTTCACATGAGGAAAATTCTGTAATACTCCCATGATTGACAAAATACAGTGTAGCAAACTGACTAGACAAAAAACAAAGGGAGTAACAAATGTCTACCTTGCTTTGAGAATATCTGATTTATTTACATTTTTAATATACATATCCATGGCTATTCTCTTCCATAATAAGCAGAGCAATATAAACTCACACTGAACTCTACAAATAATTTATTTCAATCAGGTCAATCACATCAATGACAACTCAGGAAACAGAAACCTAGTATTTTACTGAATTGTAAAAACCAAACAACTTCCACCCCCTCTGTGTGATTTTAAATATTTTAGAGAAGTAAGGACATAAAAATAGCTCCAGTTGCGCTCTCAGAAAGTAAAGAGACAGATGGATACTGATATAAAAAGCTCCATCACATCCCAACCAACACAGAAATATATGCAAGAAAATGGGAATTACCTTAATTGTTAGAAAGTTTAATAAGGAAATCTGTAACTGCTGAAAACAAAATTAAGCCATCATCTCTTCAATAATACCAATATAATAGTTAAATGGATTAAAATCACTGTATTGGATAATAGTTAACAGGTATTAAACCTGGTCAGTAGGCTCCTGAATACAAACCCTGAATGTCCTTGCTGAAAACAGCAACTTTTATGACCTGGAAACGCAAAAAGTGGGACATATTTATGGGGCCTGTACTGAGGCATCAAGGAAGTTGCTAAAAAACATAACCTTTATGTAATGTTATGAATTCTTTAAAAGCAAAGATAGTAACAAATTTGACTATGGACCAGCTGTCATTTGCATTACAAAAGGACCTAGAATCACCTATTGAGATCAGAAAACCACTGTTCTAAATACCACAAACATATAAAAAGGAATACTGAGAATTTAGAACAAGTGAGAAAATATTACTGCTGGTGGTCTTCAATCCTTTCTCTGGAAACATCAGATAGATACAGCTGTTGGAAACATTCCTTATTAAACTTTCATATTGGCCACCTTTATTCAGCTACTTGAATAGCATGTGTGTTACTCCCCTTCTCTCCTGTCCTCAGATCCATTGTACCATTTTCCTCCTTCATATTATAGTATAATTATCCCATACTCCTGGACAACTGCACACTGCACAACTGCCAGCTTGCCAGAAAAATCCCACTCCATGTACATGCTCCTCTCACATCATCTCTTCCCCTTCCATACTAAACAGTTCATCTATGTGAAAAAACAATAGTCTGCCCAGTTTTCTTTCCTTAGTTGTGTGAGATTTCTCTCTTTTCAGTAATATTCTGGTCTTTCCGGCCTAAGCTCAAATAACCTGAAGAAACACCCATGCGAACAAGGATCATGTAAAAAGTAAAAGGAAAAAATACCTGAAGTTTTTTATAGCTGATTTTTTGTGCGAGTAGGTGCAGCTGCACCGATATAGAAAGGAGTACTCAATGTCAAGCTATAAATAGCTCCTGCTGGAAGCCTAATAGCTCTGCCTCTGCTTCCTCAGAGCACAGGCAGTAAACTATCACTATTACATTTTTACAATTCAGGAACAAACAGATTTAAGCAAAAATGTTTCTATTTCTACAGCAAATCCAATAAAAGAAACATATTTATGCCATATATAAGGCCCTTTTTATAGAATATACTCACATTTGAAAAAGAAAGACCTGAAGTTGTAAAAATATAATACTTTATTCACTTTAGAATTCTATTTCCAAGGAAGTGACATGACTCAAAATACACAGCTATTCATTAAGATATATTATTTATGAAAGAATTATTATTTATGACCAGGACAATATTTATACTGCTCATTATACATCTGGTACTGGTGTATATCTAACAAAATGAGCTTTGTGGAAGGCACGATAAATTCACTTGATATTCTTTTGGACATGAGAGTAAAGTGGAAAAAATACAATTTGCTTTTAATGAAGACACAAACCATACATGGCAATACACACAACAGTCCAGAACAAAATGTTAGAAACGGTATTGCAGTAGTTGCAAGAGTGGTAATTGCTTTCAGTGTTTCACAAGCCACATTTCTGCTTCAGCTGCACTGATTCCTTCTTAGTCATTTAAGGCCACTAAGTTGGTTTGGTTTTCTATAGTGTGGCTATTTCTATGGGATCTCCATTCCAGTATAGAGAATTTCTAGATGCCTCTACAAGCAGCTAGAAATAAGTCACAGCATCCAGCACTACTGCTAAGCCACATAAACAGAGACAGAAGCAAGCTGTCAGTAGGAAACAACTGGAATGTAGTTTTTAAATAAAATAATGAAACAGATAATGCATTATTTAAAATTATTAACTTAATAGTACTTAATTCACAGCATTTCCTTATCTAAAGCCTCTACAAAAAGAATCCTCTGTGTTACTATATAAAGAGAGCAAAATTAGGCCTCTCTTATTTCCAGAATTAAGGATAACTCAAGATACACAGATTCCAACCTGACCTTCATTGGATTTTTGTGCAATGCAATTACACCCAAGTTAAAACACACAGTCTGTAAAAGGCACAGAAGAAACCCAGCTGTGTATCCAGATGAATACCTTAAATGACAGTACTCTTCTCTTTTTGTGGCAATGCACAGTACTTATAACCTAACCAGCAGCTGTGATTCTCCACAGAATGTGATGCATAAACACTTAATTAAACACTATCATAGCACAAAGGCACAATAGGGACAGAGAGGAAGAGCACAGACTCTGGGTTACTCTGAGTGTCCAATCTCATGTCCTGCAAGCAGTGTGACCATGATAACACAGTACAGGACTTCTCAGATTAAGCTTTTGTGGACAAAATTGTACTGTATTAGTCACATTTTGGAACAACAAATATGAAAACTGTACATGATAGTACAGGACCTCAGTTCAGCTTTCTAGTTTGAACAAACAACAGCACGGAAATCATGCTTACTCATGATCACCATTTAACCAGGAAGTAATTGTATCATACTGCCTTTCCAGATTCAGAGTAAGTTCAATGGCTTTCTACACAGAAACTGGATTTACTACACAAAACAGTTCTACAACAAGACTTTGTCAACAGCTGACTTCAAGGAAATGCTGCTTGACAAAAAGCTTACCTTTCTCTCTTTCAGTAACTTTTTGTAGCCACTGGTACCCAGAGACAGAAGTGTAATGAGGACATCTAAGGAAGGAGACGCAGATGCTCTTCCTGAAAAACCCACACAATATACAGATTAAAGTGGCAAAAATAAATTTTCTGTGAAAGAAAGCTGATAATCAAGTTTTCTACAGTTATTTCATATGGCTGAAATCAGTCCATGAACCAGTTACCTGGATACATTTTGCTGATCTCCTGAATGAAGGATTCGTTGAAGCCAGCAATGATAGCACCACCTACTGGAACCATAAAATTTTTGTCCAAGCTCTGAACAAAAGCATCTATTCTGCCCACTCGAGCACCCTTTATAAAAAACAGACAAAAAAATCCACAGTATACATTAGAAAAAAAGGAAACATGTGATAGCACGATAATTAAACAACAATGTAACTAAAATAAATATAATTCCTGAAACCTGTGCAGATTCTGCATTTATGATGACAAAATAAAAATCACAGTATTACCTTTTTTAGCACTGCTCACTATTAGCACCATTGTCTGCTTAACATAGTACCTTACAAATTCCCACTTTTCTGTGATTTAAAATATTGATTTTAGTTCCACAGGTCCAAGTGAAGCTCATTTTCAACAACCAAAAAGAAACCCCTCGGAATTTAATGGGAACTATACAGCTAAAACCCTTCAACCCAAACCACTTTTCACAGATTCTCACAGTAAAGGACTGCAGGTTAATGCTTCATTAGCAAAGATTTTTCTTGATATGTGTATAAATTTGCATTAAAACAAGTAGGCTGTTACAGTGCTTTCCTTGTAAGGCTGCATGCAAAAATCAAGATTCTGGTAACTTCTGACAGCAGATAATCCTCCACTTCAGAGAACACAAACACCCTTATACCTAAACACTCAGACATGCTTAAAGGAAAAAAAAATCTAGATTCTGCAGTACACCTTCAATTCAAGTAACATGTGACTGGAAACTGTACAATTAAAAGGTATTCAGCATAAGAGAACCTGGAAAGTACATTAAACTCCACATATCCTAAAGCACATGCAAATTTTAAAGTGCTACAGACTAAATGCAAGGAAGAGAAACAGAATTAATATGTACAGCAGACTAAAAAAACAGCAGATCCAACTAAGCCACATTTATTATTTCTGTTTTGATGGCTTACTGCATGTGAGATAGGAAGAGGCACTCCAAGTCTGTCAGCTTTTTCATGGCAAGATGAATGCAAACAACCACCGTTTGCTTTAATTGACCAGCGACCACCATAGGAAAAGCACGACAAATTAAATGATCTCAAAAGCTTTTCCCCTGTGATACTTTTGCAAGTTCTACTCACACTGTGCTCAGCATGTACATGTTCCTAAGTATTCATTAATAACTACTTCCTCATAAACAACACATTTTCTAGCACACGAAATAAATTTTTGTAAATAAATGTAAAACAAATCAGAGCTCAAATGTATACATTTGCATAAGCAAGGAATAAACAAACAACCTATCAAGTCTAGAAAAAAATGCAGAAACCAACACAGTAAAACTGCTATTTGTAGCTTTATAGTCTGAAACGTTTATCATTAGATACACTTCATGCAGCAAATCCCAGCATTTCCACAGCCACCTTCATGTTAATTTCTCACTAAACTTTTGCAAATTACATAAATATGTACCAAGTACACTTCAAATAAAGCACATACTCTTTTCTATTTCATATAACACTTCCTGTTTTGTTAAATTCTCCATCTTTCAAGATTTAGAAATGCCAACATGACATTCCTGTCATAATTATATCTGTGCCCAGTCAACAACATGTCTTGGCAATCAGAAAAAAATGACCAGCATATTTTAAATTAATAATACCTTAAGATCCCCTGGATCCTGCTAAACTACAACTCCTATTTTCCTGAATAGGCAACAGAGAGAAAAGAGAAATATTGAAGTGCACGGCACAGACAATACAATGAGCAAAAATGCAAGAATTCTCTTTTGTGACTCATCTAAGTTATCAAGCAACATCCTCTTCAAACTAAACAGTAACACTTTTGTGAATGTAACATTAAACTTAACCCAGTTTTCTCAGCCATTCTGCATGCCAACAATATTTTAACAGTAACAACATCTATAAAGTGTTGCTGTAGAATCTTGTACCATCAATTGAAAATCTGTAACTCACATTCTGTTGAAGGCTTAATCCCTATTCAAATATGAGCCATTATTTTACTTTTAGTCGACAAGCTTAGGAAATATTTTAAGAAATCTTATTAAGGACATTTTTCCATTATGAAAGACACATGAACATACACAAAACCTAAATAAATGTAGGGTTATTACACAAAAAGCACATAATAGAAATAATAAATATTATTTTAAATTTCCATTTCCCTGTTTTGTTTTCTCAGAAAATTATTCAAATAGCAGACATGCATGGCATTAGTTTCAAAGCCATGAAGCATCTGAAAATGTGCTAGTTGTCTGCAATCAGAGATTTACTTATACTTGCTGAAAAAATATTATTGGACACACACAGCTCCTACCTGCTGGATGAGGTGCATACATTTTGAGGACTGAACTCCGTACGCATTGTTGACAATATGGGGAATGTCATAATTAGCACAAATCACAGCCAGTTCCTCCAGCCTGTGAGCATAAAACTGATTTAGAGAAGCATTGATAACTATAACTCATCTTACAAATCAGACCGTTGTAAGACTGAGGGGTCTACAAGGAGGTCAGAAGGAGAAACATAACTTTTTTCATCACTACCTCGAGGCAGTACTTGTCACCTTAAGCTATAAAGGTTAGGATAAAAATTCTATTGCCTTTAACACATACTGCAAATTGATCTAGTCTGAAACTTCTCATGCTTCACTTTAAGTTTTATCTGGACACCAGTAAACAGATACTAAACCATTTTGCTTCAGATGTGGCTTTTTTTGCTACTCTAATGTTAACTAACAGAACTTTAGCCAGTCACACTTTTAAAAAATCTTTTCCTCTGATATTCAACATGACATTGACCTATGGAAGTTTCAAGAGCATTGTGTAACAGGAAGTTTTTACATGCTTCTGTTTAATTCAAAGAACTAGTATTTCAACCCTTTGGCTGGAATCTCACTTGCATGTTTCAGACAAATTAAAAGAAAAGAAATTCTTTAAAGGAAAACTACTTCCAATGCATTTTTACTCTACCTCTCTCTGTACAGCCTCCCACTGTAATGTACTGGCATTCATATAAAACGTGACAGAGTATGAAAACACTTTGCAAGAGGTGACATTCCTTTGCATTCTATTTCTATTAGATTGCCTTGTGATGTTGTGCAATGTAAAATTCAGCCACAAATGCCATATTAAATTTTCTAAACCTTAATCATTAGGAAATCATCACTTATACCACATCATCCTTAAAGAAATCAAAAGTATTTTACAATTAGGAAACACCAGTAATGTAGTGTACTTATTGATCTTCTACAGTCAAGATATTTGTCAGGAGCTGCATATCCAATCATTTTTCACATTTATTAACATCCTGAACTGTGTAACATTAACAGAATACTTAAGGAAACATAACAATACACAGGGCAAAGTTTTTGCCTTCTGATCTGCTGATCTTAATCAGACTCATTCCTCATCTTCTACAGATACTCAAAGGAACACAGTTCCCCTCTGCAAAGTTTTTTTTTTTGAGTGCAGGTAGAGAATTTCACCAAACTGATAACAGAGGGTGTGCAGCTGTGTATGTTCATCTTTCTCATCTCCTGAGTCTTAAAGGAGCAGTAACTTCTACAAGTACTGAAAACAGAAAAGTCTCTTATTTTTCCTAAAAATCAGGTCCATGTTACAACACAAAATGAGAGGGCTATAGTTTGAAGAGAATATGGGGAAGCAAACAATGATACACAATACTTGTCTGCTTCCAAGGCTTAAAATGAACCATTGAAAGTTCTGCTAATCATATCATAAGGCATTAATGTAAGTTAGCTACTACTCAAGTTCTTTTAATAGTCACAAATACAGAAATATTTCCCAATTTATTCCTTCTTTCTCTCCTGTTTGTGAAAGTTCATGAAAAGAAAGCTTTGCTCTTTTTTTCTATTACTGAAAGTAAAAAGATACAGAATTCTGCTAAGCACATAAACCAACTAAAAATATACTTTTTCGCCTTTCGTTCTCTTAAATCAGTAGTTTTAGAATCACCTCACAGCAACAGCAGGTAAAATATTGCCTGAGAACTGATGTCTTTCTGAGGAAGAGCGTTTAGACACTAGTGAATTATTCCCACAGAATTAAACAATACTTCAAAGGAAAGTTACATGCACATAGGCATAAACTACTTAAAAATTTTAAACACCATCACCATAACTAAATAAAGCCTTACAAATGCAAGATATTTAAAAACAGACATTTAAAATGGCACCCTCCAGAAATGTTGTAGAGGGTTTTCCGTTCTGTAGGAAGATGAATGTTATGGCCTTCAACAGTTGACAGTATCCTTTAAATAGAAAGTGCATTCAAATCCTCCTGTATCTGCAGTATATCATAACACAGTGCCACTAGGTAGTAATTCATCTCTTAGTCGTAGAGGACAAAACAATCGCATGTCAAAAAAGGAAGCAGATAAGGAAAAGATTCATTTACCTGAGCTATAAAACAGACCACTCAATTTTGATAGCTGTGATTTAAGTTAGCCAATAAATCTGCAAGTCAACTTCAAGCAATGCTCATAGTATTCTGCAGAATTATAAGGTTTTAACTTCCCTCTAGCAATGAGGTTAACATATGATAAATACTGGGAGGGGGGGTTAAAGGCAGGAAAAGAGAGTGAAACATCTTTACTTGCCACATTTCAGAGTCAATAATCTTCTTTCGTACACTTGCAAATAGTCAACTAAATTTTCCAAATAACAAAGTAATTAACAAAGAAGCACACACTGTGTTGGAACTCTAAACACAAGTCTTTTCCATTTTGTAATAAATTAAAAACAGTTGCAGTGAAACTACTAAGACACTACATTTAAAACCATGTAAAAAAGACATTAGTATTTCCTACTTTAGCATACTACATGTAAGCTCATAAAAATACACCTGTTCAGTTGCAAAACCTGTGGAATTTCCTTCTTCGTATTTATTTTTGCAAGCAAACAGAGAAAGCAGGTTTTGCAAATAACAACAATGCTCATTTTGGACAAATGACTCAATATACCAAGTACTTCAGGCACCTCTCCTCCAACATGTCACTTGCAGATTAACAAGCAATTCATAACCAATGCACAGGTTGAAATAATGTCTCAGATACTCTATTTCTCACTCATAACTGCTATGCTCATTCCAGCATCAGCTAGAGCTTGAATGACATCTTTTAGCAACTACAGAAATTATGTCTATGGACACATAATAACAGGAAAGAATGCAATGTATTTTAAGTTTAATAGCGATTTAAGAGGTGGAAATTGTAAGTAGCACCATCATGCAATCAGGCAGCAAATGGTCAAACCAAGCTAAGTTATGGCATGGCAAATTGTGTGTTATACAGCACATCTGCCCTAGATGTATCCAAGAGTATATACCCAAGAGTTTATCAGTATATCTTAATTACCCCTATACACATCACTATAATACAGGAAGGAGTAACTCAGGCAAAGATTTTCAATTTAGCTTTTTTTTTTTTTTTGGTAGCTGTATTAACATCCAAGGAAAATTCATCACTGCCTGGAGAAGAAGAGTAGAAAAGCCAGCAGTACCATTAAAACATGGCATTAGTTATGGAGCTGTATTTCCTGGACCACATCTCTGTGGAAGTCTACTTTAACTATTTCCATGACATTATAAAATCCACTACCCAAATGGCATTAATTTCACCATAAGAGATTATCATTAATCTCAGTTATATGGCAGAAGAAAGACCTTCTGCATTATTCTCACCTTTTTAATATACTTTTTTGGAATTGGAACACAGTTCAAGCAAACAGAAAAAAGGACCTTTACTTATTGTTGGCAGAAGCAATTTTGTGAAGATGGACATTCAAAACCTGAAATTTTTGGTTTGTTGAGTTTTGTTTGTTTAATTGTTTTTACACACTTCTTACAAAGACTGCTTACCTATCAGGTACCCTTGGAGCAAAGCAAGATGTTGTGGAATGCACACAAAGAATATTTTCAGCACCTAGTGCCTTGATTTTGGTCTCCACTGCTTCAAGGTCCGTCCGTAGCTCATCGCCTTCTAAGACATTTTCTATCACCACAGGCTCAAAACCTGACCAAAAAAAGCAAGACCTGAATGTAACACAACAAATCTATGACTAATTGTGACGTTTTAGTTCCAGTATATCTCTGAAAAAACTTCTTGCTTCTGTTGCTTTAACAGATTCTAACAGAAAAAATTGTGCAAGTCAGATTGTCACCTTTTGATCACCGTTCCTAGGACACTTATGATTTTTGCAGAAATTTAAGAGAGAGACATTTGAACTATGAGCTTCACTTTTACATAACTTTCAGCGGAGTAAACTAGGCATCCTTCTTGGAGGGTGAACTGTAACTTCCTTAGTACTGTGTTCTCTGTTGACTCCTTTATACACCTCTGTACCTCAGCATATGCCTGCATTTCACAAGGCATTAGGATGACAACTCATACATGTGATTACATGTTAGAAATCAGGAGGGGAGAAATAAAGCAAAACTAACTGTGCATTAGGACTTTTTTGGCTCTTACTGCAAGGGTATGAATTGGTCACTCTGATAGTTGTAGAAGAGCATACTCTGTGTGCTCAATCAGTTCCTTCTTACCTGCAGTTATCATTGATTTGAAGCAAGATTTCTGGTCTATACGTGGCCAGATAATGTATTTTGCCTTTGGTCTCTTGTGCCGCAATGTTAAAAAACACAGAGTTAAACTCATGCCAGTTGCCATGGGAACCACAAAGCAATTGGCCACTGTCCGGACACCTGTACAGAAAAAGCAAGTCAGAAATTAACATGAAGAACCCATGACACACCCCCAAAAACAAGAAAGATTTTTCAAATTTACACCTACCAGCCAGCTTTATAATATCCAGAACTACTGAATTAGTAAGTTTGTTCAAAAGGCTCGACCCTGCAGCTTTAGGCTGGACTGCAGAAATATCACCTGACCTTCCAATTCCATGGATCAATCTAGACAAAAGAAGTTGAAAACACACATCAAGTTTTTCCACATTGCAAAGCAATAATTCTTGCTGACTAAAGAGAACTTCATTTGATAAACATTTGTGGAAAATTTTGTATCCAATGCAACATCAATATCTGCATCAATATCTGCATCTGTAATTCATTAGAATGAATTTCATTGTAACAAACGACATAGATTTGTATGAAATTCAGGGGGTTTTTAACAGTAGATTAAAAATGTTCCAGCATGCAAGTAAAAACTTTGAGAAGACCCATAGCAGCAACCCTTTTAGCATCTGGCAGGCTTCCTTTTAAGCACACCTCAGCACTTCTTGATGTTTGTTGAATTAGCATTATAAATGCTGACATGTTCAGACACACAACTCCAAGGAGAACAAAAATTATTTGCCTACGGTGTAGCGCAGCACAGACATAGTGGTATGATACAGATACTCCCCTGGCAAATGCTTCATCTCCTTAAGGCAAGAAAATGATATACACCGTGACAAATATATATACAAAGTGATACAGTGATACATGCAATATATATATATATATATATATATACACACACACACACACATACACACATATATGTACAGCTATGCCCATCTTCTATATCTTTATTAACTTCATTCTGCTATACAGTATTATCTATCAAGGAATACCCTTTCTGTCTACATTGTGTTTATAAATTATGTTTATAAACTGCATTTACAAATTTTGGAGATTATTCAGCACCTTTCAGGAGTGGGGGATTCTGGAATAAATTCTAAAATACAAGCTTACAGAACTAACTTTACCCATGGCTGAAATGCAGCAGCTGCTCAAGTAAGCTAGTAATAATACACAACAATTTGTGGCTTCAAGTGTCAGAAGGGCCAAAACCTATTAAAAGCTCTTCTTGTCTTTCTGTATCTCCTTACTTCATAGATGGATTAGGCTTTCATCTGCCTATCAACTAATAACATTATAAAGCTTATTCATAAATAAAATACAAATAGCTATTCACTAGGAATGTTCAATACCAGACAACTACAGTGTGCAGTAGTTTCTAAGCATATACAAAGGAAAAGCTGTACCATGTTAAAAAGGCAAGTAATGCATAGATTATTTTAAAACAAGCAGAAAACTCAGTACCTTCAGCTTCTGTAAGTTCAGCATACAGAATGTAACCCAGACAAAACATTTTGTGTCATTCAAGACTTTACAGTGAGTTATTAATGAAAATTTAATACAGAAAGTTGCATCAATTAAATTATTGCATTATACTATTTTTCTCAAATGCTATCAAGGTCTTAGATAACAAAGTGCAATAAAATAAGCCACTTGAAAGCATTAATAATAAATCTGAATAATTGAAACTGTCTTGTACCTGTAATGCCTCCGGGCAACAAGTCCCGATGCCACTCTTCCTTCCCTCTCACCCACACCACAGTTGCCCAGGAAGTTATTGCTGTCCATTACAGCAAGTTCATGAAGAAACAGTTCAATTGTGCTTTCATCCCATCCATCTTCAGGACATTTTCCCTTAATAACAATAATATAAAGGTAACTATGAAACTTGGAAATGAAAAATGAACAAAACTTTATGCAACTTGTTTGACTGTTATCCTTCCCTCCCACACTGTTTGTATTTTCATTGTGTTGTTCTGTATTACCTACTATTATGAACCTGCATTCAGAGAAAAGTTAAATAATGATTTTTGCATATATTATTAAATACCATAACTTTTGCATCTCCCAACATTAAAACAGTCAGGATATTTTTCACCTTTGAAGTGTTCTTTATGGTACACACAAAACCACTGAAGAGCATATATTAATTACTCCCTAAAAGACAATAGATTATTTGATGTATTCTCTAGACAGGATCTACAACTATAGGAACTCAACAGAGAAAACTGAATGAAAGGGAAGATACTTGGATATTAGTGAACCAAAAATACAAGCAGAAGGGAAATACAGTTTCATTTGTAACACATCTTCCTATTTGTGCATTTTTCTTTCCAGTTTTAACTAATCTAGTTATTATCTAATAATCTCATATTATCTAATTATAATTTTCTTTCCAGTTATCACTTTTTATCTAATAATAATACCTAGTTATTATCTGCCTATCTAGTTATTATCTAACCACTTCCACATCACGTCAAAACCTGCGACCAGAAACATGCTTTCTTGTGCTCTTTACTTCTTTAGGGGTGGTCCCGTGGTGTAGCGGAGAGCACTCTGGACTCCAAATCGCAGGGTTGTGAGTTCGAGTCTCAGTGGGACCATCCCCTGGCAGTTCAAGCCTCCCTGCCTGCCATCCCATCCCGTCACATCTCGGATGCTCAGCACGGTCAGCCCCGGTTAGTATCGGGTGCTGTGACAGTCCCGAGGACTTCCCTGTCACTGTCCAAGCTCGCTCGGCCGTGGCAGATGGACCTCAGGACTGAGACGGTGGGGCCAGTTCTGCACATGCTGTGCCTCACCTAAAAAATCCACTGCACAGGCTGGAAGGGCACACCCACAATGGCCTCGTTCGCGAAGTCTGGCCATACATACACTTCCTTAACTCATCTTTATCAATTGCAGAGAAGAGCCTCATAGCAAAGGAGCACATAAACTCATGAAGTGCTGCTATAGACTCAGGGGCTTTTCCATATGTCCCAGTAACAACACAGCAAACTCAGTAACTCTGTTTTCTGAAATGCAGTATTCAAGTTAAACTGGAAACAGCAGGCGACATGGCTAAGGATGGCCAAGAACGGAAACATTTGCTAATTCACTGATCATGACTTTTATACAATGGAGTCAAAAAGAAATACATTGCTTTGACACCTTAGAAGTATCACTTTTCAAGTCACGTAGCTAAGTACTAGTATCTTAACTGCCTTTAAACATTTCTTTAGTTGTTCGCTGGGCCTTTTACACAGCCTGCAGCGGCCACTTCTTTTCTCAATCACGGCCTTTCACCCTGTGTGTCCGCAAGGTCTGTGTCCCCACGGCCGCGGCGGTGGCGCCGCTGCGAGCCCGACCCGGGCCGGGGCTGATCCCCGCGAGCCGAGACTGTCCCGCGGGCCGCGGCGCTCGGAGGGGCTGGGGGCCGCTCGGAGGGGCTGGGGGCCGCTCGGAGGGGCCGCTCGGGCTCGGGCGGCGCCGTTACCTGGTCCAGCAGCGCCCGCAGGCGCAGCTCGTGTGCGCGCCGGCCCTGCGCCCCCTGGCGCACATAGGCCGCCGTCACCAGCCGCTCGCTGCAGCGCTGGTTCTCCGCGTTCATGGCCGCGGCGCCGCCGCCGCTGCTCCTCCGTGCTGAGCAGGCCTGTGGAGCCAAGCACTTCCCAGGGGAAGGGGCGGGCTGCGGCCGTGCGGCGCACGGAGTGCCGGAGCCCCGCCCCGCCGTCGGCTCCGCGCCGCGGGCAGCGCTCGCCCGGCCCTGCCCTGCCCGGCTCGGCCGCGGGGCGGAGCTCGGCCAGCCCGGTACGGGTGTGGGGCTGCAGCTGCGCCCCCCCCGGGCCGCAGGTGGGCGGACGGGCGGTCTGAGCTTGGGGCGTTCTCCGGGGAGGGGAGGTGCGGGGGGAGCCCACCGGGACCCAGAGTGCTGGGCTGGGACAGGCCAAAGGTGGGGTTCTGTCCCCCTGCCCCGCAAAGCTCCGCGCTGGACTGTTGGTGACACTGCGTGTCCCCCCGAGCTCCCCCCGGGCCGGACCAGGCCAGGCCGTTCTGCGCCCTTCGGAACGTGTGGCTGTGGGACTGTTCTCAGGGACAGCACCAAGCGCTAGGGGGGCAGCCCAAAACTGCACCGCGGGGATAAAGAACGTGCTACCAAGGAGAGACCTAATTAGCTTTTTTTTTGTTTTAACATTATTTGAGAAGACATCTACACCAGCAGCAGATCTGGGACAGCTTTGCCCCCTTACTAGGAACTGCCAGTGAAGCCTCTGCAGGTGGAAGCTTCCCTGGAACACGGGGACCCGCCCGCCTCCGCTGTCCTTTGCACCACGAGAGGGCCCACAGGGGCGGGCAGGTTCCCATTTGCTTTCTTAAAATAACCAGTAGCGAGTGTACAAAAATTGAAGAGCTGCATTAGGTACACAGTATGTTTGTTCCAATGTTTAATTTTAACCAGCCTGTACGTGGTCAGCTGAATTTGTTTATGAAATCTTACCTGATTCTTCTACTTTACAGTCTTAAGATCAGACGCTTAATGGGCATGTGAAGAGTGCATAGTGATCGTCCTGCTTCTGTAAGTTTATTTTTAGCCTGATTAGGATCTTTTTGGCGTTCTGACAGAGTAATCTTACAGACCTGTTTGAATTGTTGGCTCAGACTAAAATTAACACAGTTTCTTAGTCCTTTGAAACAGAAGAGAGGTTTACAAGTTGAACTGTCCCGCTTGCCCGTCCCCGCAGTCTCGCAGCGCCCGGGCTGTTGGGTATGTTGTGTTGCTGCTGCTTTATGAACACGGAGCAGCTGCTCATCCTGATCTGTAGCACAAGAGGGCGCTCACCTAAAGCGAAAAGCGCACAGTTGTGCGTAAATTCCCCTTTTTTCCTTCTGTTTTTCCCACTCCAATCTTTCGACATAGCGCTCAGATACATATTACAAACAGATGACAGAGTATGCTCGGTGAGTTAGAAGAATAGAGACAGGAGTTTCAGCATGAGGAAAATGATCCAATTTATTTGCATGATGTAATTGTTAGTAATTTTAATCCAGGTGGCTAATTGAAGAGTATTAGCTACTTGGAATTAAAATGAATGGTTTGTTAATAACTATGATGGTGGTGTGTGCTTCGTTTAATTATGAGCTGTCATAGCGTTTGAACTCTGCACTACTGAACAGTGAGGCAGTGTAAAGGCTTTGTTAGATCAAGACCTGTGAGCAAGTTACAGAATTCTCATTGCAGCAGGAGTACAAAACATGCAGTTAACTGCATCTAGAAGTACAGTGAGGTGTAGACGAGCCCATAAACCAGATTTTTTTTTTTTTTTTTAATTCTTTACTGTGAGGCTGGTGAGGCACTGAACGGGTTGCCCAGAGAAGTTGTGGATGCTCAATCCCTGGAAGTGTTGATGGTCAGGTTGGATGGAGCTTTGAGCTGCCCGGTCTGGTGGGATGTGTCACAGGGGGGTTGGAAGCTCCCTTCCAACACAGGCCATTGTATTATTCTACAAAAATAACTGATGAGTGATTTCTTGTTTAGTTTTCTCAGAAGAAAGAACTCTCAAACTTTTTAGAAGCCCACGAATGGACTGTTTAATGGAATGTTATTGAAACAGTCAGAACTCACTCATGGGTAAAGGGAGGTGCAGTATTCCTTAGCAGTCTGCTGAGAAAAATGTCAGACTTCTCCCACTTCAGTCTGATCTTTTTGTTCACTTCACACAGAAATTAACATCTGTATAATTTTCTGTACAGAAAGTTACATCCAGTTGCTGTAACCTTCATAAATGTGTTTACTAGGCATAAAATGGCTATTCATCTGGAGTCATAGTTGACTGGATAAGTTCACTTTTAATAGACAGGAGTGGAAACAGAAATGCACATGTGAACAGATTTTATCAAATGGTACAGATATTAATAGTTACGTAAGTAAATGACACTCAGGTTAGTTCCAAAGTCCATTGGCTGGCAGGTAACCTGAGACAAAACCAACACAACTCCAGCATGTCAGTAAGGTTTTGTCAGTAACCAAGCAAAGTGATTTTTCTTCCGTGATCCAGGTTATGCACGGATTGAGTCCTTACACCATGCATAATTATAATAAATATCTACAATTACTATTTTTAGCTGGGAATTGATTTGCTCCCAGTATAGCCCAGAATCCTCGTTCTATACAAGTACCTCAGGCATGTATCTTTCTCTCATATTTCACTGAAACCTGAGGAAAACCCCTCTGCCACAGAGAGGTGTGGGAGAAGGCATCCAGGTCGAAATCTGATGTAGTGTGTTGTATTTGCTTTCTGCCAGTTAAGAATGCATGGACGGTTGTGGGAGCATGGAAATAATAGCAATATCTTCATACTGTTTTCACTTAAATTAGTTTTAGGCTTCGTTTTGGAAGTTACCGTGATGGTGTAGGACAAGGCTGTGGGAAGTTTGGGGAGAGAGAGCAGCTGGCTATGGCAAGTGGTGGCCAGGAGACAAGCCTGTTGCAGGTGTAGAAATAAGGCGAGTTTCAGGGATGTGTTTGTTACAGTACCAGCGCCGACACTTCTGAACGCGCCCGGGTGGCTGGCCCGGAGCAGCCCTTGGTGCCGCTGCCGCCGCTCCCGGTGGCGGGGCGCGGGCGCGGCCCCTTTAAGGCAGGTGGCGGGGCGGGCGCGTGGCCGCGCGCAGGCGCGGGGCCGGAGCGGAGCGGCGGGTGCGCGCCGAGCCCGCCCCTGCCCGCCGCGCTCGGCCCCGGCCGTGGCCGCCCATGGCGGAGCCGGGCGCGGAGGAGCCC
>JAWWEV010000134.1:54935199-54945303 GCA_035583235.1 Hafferia zeledoni | reverse complement strand
CCTTGAATAGTGGTCAGCAGAGGGGTGTCCTAAGGTTGCTTTGAGACAGAGAAGTAACAGTTACATTAATAATTAATATCTTGCTGGAAAAGTAACATTTGGTCAGCATTATTTAGTAACAGAAAATGATGTTTCAGACATTTTCTCACATTGTTCTCTTTGAATTAGAAATACTTCGTTACCCACCTGTTCCACAAAACACGAGTTCCAACCCCTCAGCTTTGGTTAACTTGTCATATCTGATTTTATTTTAAGCTCAATCAGCAGTTTTCTGGTCTTAGATAGATGTAGGTGTTCATTCATCTTGAAGATCCCAGTTGTGTTGGACATGGAAGTTGTAACATTTTAAGTGCCGAGGTTTTCAGAATGTATTCAAGATTTTTGTTATTCTGTGCGTCCCCATAATGGTCACTTCCCTCTCATTTAGGAAGTAATTTGGTTTTGTTCAGCTTTTAGTCATTTTATTGATCATTACAGAATATATTTTTGTTTTGCCAGGTAATTTTCATAGTTTATTTTGTTTTAATGCCAATTTTCTGGTGGTAGTTTTTACACTTTTTTGAATTTTTTTTTAATGGTTACCTGACTTAATATAAATAAATACATCAATTTATAATTTTAGTTATGATTTTATTATGAGAAGTAGCAGAATTACGCCTTCAAAGCTTCTGAAAACTGCACGTCGCAGCTCCATTATTGCACTGCAGCCTGTGTTCCAGGAGCATTTGCTAGAAATGATCCACTTCATTCTGCTGGAAAAGAGCCAGAGTAGGTTGGGAAGGAGAGTCTCTCTCTTTTTGAAACTGGAAGGAAAAAAATTTTGTCTAATGACTCTGTGAGATTCATATACAATGCTGTAATTATGAGACCTGTTCAAGTTTCATCTGACTTTTTAAATTTCGCATCATTTCCCAATTCCAGTAGCTTAGATCTTTGTAGATTTCCAGGTTGTGTACTTATATACACGTATTCAAACTTTCTACTGTTTGTAAAGAGCTATTTTAAATTAGGTTTATATCTTATTTAATATGCAATGGGAAAATATCTGAGTAATAACCACATATTTAAATCTTTTCAAAAATTCAATGCATGATGTATCTAAAGAGTTATCATGCTAAAAATGCTTTACAACTGCTTAAGTGGACTTCTTTTGGAGTTTTTCTTATGTTGTGCAATCAGGATTTTTTTATTCTTAGAGAGTTAGTTAGCAGAGAAATTATCTGGGGAAAAATAAGTCATACTTGTTCTCTATTTCCATATGTGCAAATCTGTTTTGTCTGAAGCTTCTCTAGACTTAATTTTGTTGGACTTTGGTGACTAACAAATGTCTGAGATACCTGGGGCTAGTGAGAGACTATTTATACATCATTTTCGTGTAAACATAACCATAGTATTTGGAATGGAGCAAATTATTCCTTGTTTCTTATGTGGTGATTTTCGTGTTGGTTTTACTTTTCTTTTGCAGTGAAGTGTTGTTTTTATTTCTAGTTAAGTTCCTAGTAGTGACTTGCCCTCCTCCTTTATGCAGGTCATTGATTTGAATATAAGTATTTAGGAGAAATTATTTAAAAAAAAAGACAAGTTCTTTTATATGAGTCAGGAAGGATTCATTGCAAAATATGGAAGTATTTGTCTACATGGGACTGTGAGAATTATGCTGCTGAGGTTTAGCAGACTTTCAATTTTGCTTTTATTCTTTACACTATATTAAGAACTTATCTACATTTGCTATCCCTATTAAAGGTCCGATAATACTTTGTTCATAGTGCAACTCTAATGTGTAGAATGGTTTTCAGATCCTGTTTGGCTGAGTATTGCATCATTTCACCTCAGACCAGTTCTGTAACTTGCGTTCTCCTATTCTGCTTGAGTAATCTCTTCCTTGTGCTGGGAAGGAGATCTTTAAAGGAGTGCTAAGCCTTCTTATTGGTCAGCTTCTGAAGTGCTTACCCACACTAATGTCAAGTTACAGGTGAAATAAGCTCTTTCCATTAGGTCATCTTATTTGCTGATTTGGGTCTATTGGAAAGATAAAAGTCAAATTGCCTAATTAAAATTAGCTTTTTGCATTTATTGGCAAAAATTATACAGTCGTATACTGATATGAAGGAGTTCTTTTCTTGAGCAGCACTAGTGCTGAAGTGTTGAATATTTCTACATTTGTTGTTCATTGTGTAACCAATAAACACAAGACATTGTGTTTGTTACAAATTGTTCTGCAATGTGTTCCTGGCAGTTTAACTCCTGGCTAATTGGTAATGCTAATGGAGTCAGTCTATAAATTAATTTTGCCTGGCAAAATTAAGACTGGCCTTGGTAGCTTGTCCTGTGTATTGAGTGCTCTGGTTCTACTCTGGTCCTCAACATTGCTGGCTCTGCAAAAGTTCAGTGCAAACCATACCTAGATTTGACAGTATAGCACAGTCCAGGCCAGGCAAGTGTGGAAGGAGCCAGGCTCCTTTTTCAAATGGGCACTTTGTGAGAAGTGTTATCCAGAGAGTGATCAGAAAACAGATAATGAAAGGTTTGGTATGTACTACTAAATACACCACAATGTTTCTGGGAAATGCAAAGTTGCTAGATCTGTTTTAGGCAGGTAGATACATGTGATTCAATAGGAAAAAATTAAATAACTTTCAAAAAATTCTAAACCTAACATAATTTTGATTAAAGTAGTAGTATGCAAAGTGTTGTGATTTAAAAATAAAAAATAATAATAAACAGTAACATATTCAAAAACACATTACAAAGAATATTACATAGAATATTTATTGTAACTATAATCGTTTTTGTAGGTCTAAATTGAATTGTCTGCAGTTGGATACAATTTGTTCATGGTTTGGAATGTAACCTTACAATCATAGGTAGCACCATGTGAAAACCAAGAGAATTCTTGTCAATATGTTTCCTACCTTTGTTGATAGGAAACTTGTTTTACAGTATGAATGCAAATAATGGTATTTTGCAACTTACTTCTCATGGAGGTTAATGGGAATGGGTCAAAATGGATGAATGAGGCAGATGATGCTACTGATGCCTGGTGTCTTCTGCATCTGTTTACAAACTGAGTGAATTGTCCTTGGTAGTTACTTTGTCCCAGCCAATCTTGGACAAAGATTGTCTTGGACAAAGTGGGTGAAAATTCTCTAGAAGCTGAACTAACTGGTCAGATCCTCTCCCTAATGCAGCTGCATCAGCAATTACTGAAAGAGTTTTCTGACTGCCAGCAAACTTGTTCATGACCTGAGTGTGAATCAGCTTTGAGAACTGGTGCAACTACAGGCAGTGTTTGGCTTGTTGATAGATCTGCTTTTTTTGGTAAGGGTTCAATAAACTATTAATATGTGAAAATGCTTCTTAAACAGTTAAATATTTATTAGAAAGAATTTTATTTACTTACCATTGTTCAGTGAGAATTTCTACAGCATTCCATGTGAGCTATAGAAGAGTCATATGGACTTTATGCACTAGGCCAGAGTTCATCAGAGACAATTAAAATGTTATTTATTTTAGTGTGGTGATAATCTTGTGGTTTGAGGTTAATAAATACAGAATCATATGTAGAAAGCACCTTGAGAAATCATCTATTTAATGCCTGTGCTGTAGAGCAGGATTGTTCTAATGTGATTCCTCACAAGTGTCTAACTAACATGCTGTTAGTTGCATTCTGTTTTGGAGATTCCAGAACCTGGCAGTCTGTTCCAGTCTTGAGCTGCTCTTAATATTCTAAAGGGTTTCTTCTTTGCAGCTTATCTGTTGGGATTTAAGCCTATCATTTTTTGGCTTGTCAACAGTAAATGTATTTTTTTCCATAGCAAGCTACTAAGTAGGTCGTCAGGCCTCATTTTCTCTTAGCTTAAACAACCCCTGTTCATACCATCTGTCTTTATTCACATAAGTTGTGCTTATTCTCACTTTTTTCCGACTTTCTCTAGTCTGTTAACAGATTTCTTGAAGCATAGTGTCCAGATTTGACACAGCACTCTGACTAATTTTCAGATTTACTACATGTCTCCTATATGAATGGTGGCTGATGGTGCGAACCATTGTCAGCTTTGAGTTGAGGAATCTACAGTAGTGGTAAATGACACTACTCTGGGGAATTGCAGAGTGTAGAAGCTTTTTGATTCGTTCAAACTCAGAGCAATAAGAAAAAGAGATTTAAAAGAGAAAATGTAACAGTCGACTGTTAACATTCTGTATGATTGTCACTTTTCCTGGAGCCATTATGTCTCCCTCTGAAATAGCTTGTCAGTGAGTTAATTGGTGGGCTGAAAATTGCTTTTAAAGCTACTTTTAAAACTTTTTTTAAAAACTTGGAATGCAAAAACTAAATGCAGTCCTCTTTAATTTTGAAAAGAACGTTTTGAAAAAGTAAATGTTAGTTGGTTTGGATTTTCTCCTATGAAGAGCTTATTTTGAATTTGTACTAATGCTGGGCAGGCATTTGATGATAAATTTATTTGGAATTCCATTTTTTAAAGTGCAATGTACAGGATCTAACCACTATTTTCAAATAACTAATTTTCAGTCTAATTCTAATATTCTGCAACTTTAAGGGCTCATATCTTAATTTTATATTATTTATCTTAGAAAATTATTGGAGTGTTCAAACCAAAATCTGAAGAGCCTTATGGACATCTAAATCCAAAATGGACCAAATATTTTCACAAAATTTGTTGTCCTTGCTGCTTTGGCAGAGGCTGCCTCGTTCCAAATCAGGGATACCTCTCTGAAGCTGGTGCCTATCTTGTGGATGAGAAGCTGGGGCTGGGAGTTGTACCTAAAACTAAGGTAAAAGTTAAAACACATAGATTACTGAATTAAAAAAAAACACCACCAGTCTCTGGATTGTAGTTGTGTAGATATCCTTGTGTATTGTGTTATCCCAAAGTCATTTAGAAACTATTGCAAGTCTAAAGACACAGTGGTTTGGTGTAGAAATAGTGAGGTTTGTTTGAAAGGATAAGTTTAACTGAATCTGAATTGAATCTTTTCTTTAAAACCACTTCAGTTTCTTGCATTTTCTGACACCCGTTTTGGTGAACAAATTTGCAAAAATCAGGATATGAAATTCCCATTTTTGTTTGAGATATGTAAAATAGAAAATATTCACCTTGTCATGTAAAATTTATCTTTTGGAAGTGCCTGATTCTTCTTTTTTTTTTGAGAACTGAGCTTAAAATGTACTGTAAATTTATAATTTAAATACTAAGGAATTCTGAGCGGTGTATAACTTTCTTATTTTAAGGTTGTCTGGCTCGTCAGTGAGACCTTTAATTACAGTGCAATAGATCGTGCAAAGTCAAGAGGAAAAAAGTATGCTTTAGAGAAAGTGCCAAAAGTTGCTAAAAAATTCAATCGAATTGGACTACCTCCTAAGGTAAGATGAAAAATAAGTCATTTATGTGCTTCCTGATTCTCACACAAAACTTTGAGTTAAAAAAAAAAGGAATATTTGTAAGTAACTTCAACAGGAGAAGAAAAAACTTTGTTTTCTTATTGAAAAATATCTCTTAAGTGTCTGAAATTTTGATAAATATGACTATTTCTATGCAAATTCTACCCACTTTTACATTATTCCTTCACTTGAACTACTTTAATAATCTTGGCACTTAGTTTAAAGTCCAGCTTTCTGCTGGAGTAGTAACATGCTAAAATGTTGTACATATCTTCTTTCTTGTATTTATTGATTGTTGAGTACATTTCCTTTCAATGTCATGTTTTTATATTGTCAATCTGTTTTTTCCCTGAAATTTATCTCGTTCTTTAATTGGTCCTAAACGCTTCTTTTTGCCTTCTAGTTTTTGTTTTATTCTTTTTGGAATCCTACTGTTGCGTTGTTCCCACCTTCTTTTTGTCTTATGTGCAGACTGTGCTGACTAAAACCTGACATCTTTGTTGCCTAATGAGCCTTATTATATCCCCAAAATATCTCTACACTGTTCTAATCCTAAGCTTTTAGAACACAGGTTACGGACAGCTTGGGTAATCCACTCGTGTCAGTTCCCAGCAACTTAGATCCATGTGACATAGTTGTGCAAGCTTCCATCAGCGTGGTTATTCCACATGCTCTGTGTTTATCTGTGTCTCTGCACATGTTTATCCATCTGCATTTTACTTCTCCAATATAGGTTCTCCTCTGAATTTTAACCTTGAGCAGCTTTCCTATGGAGCCTGTGCCATCCCCAGTTTTCTTCCTTGGACTGTTTTGGAAAATGTATTTCAATCAGTTTTGTGCAAAAAGGGTCTGTCTTGAAAAAGGCGGTTAATGCTTCTGTTTTCATCAAGGAAGGTTAACAGATATTGCTTCTTGTAATACTGACTGTTCATTTGTATTGAGCTGTCTGGTTACATTTTATTCCTGGTAAACTCAGTGAGTGTTTAAACAAATATTAAATAAACCCACCACCAAATACCTCAGAAAAACCCCTTCATGATTTGAACCTTAGCTTTTTTGAAAAAATTAGGAATGAAAGAGTAATATTCCTTTTTAACATCAGGCACCCTGTGTTCTGAACTTTAATACAAAAACATTATATACTTTCAAAGTTGAGATTACTTACATGACATACCCAAGTGTATTTTCCAACTGCAGTTTCTTAATATTTCAGGTTGGCTCCTTCCAGCTGTTTGTTGAAGGATACAAGGAAGCTGACTACTGGCTCAGGAAGTTTGAAACTGATCCTTTACCTGAGAACACAAGGAAAGAATTTCAGTCACAGTTTGAAAGATTGGTTATCTTGGATTATGTCATTAGAAACACAGGTATTTGTTACTGTCTCTTGGTATCTATCTACCTTTGTGAGGCAGAAATGGTAAGCAGTGCTGGCTGAAAGCTGGTGCTTAAGGCCTTTCATGTATTTCAGATGCTTTTCTCACAACTGAAGGCCAGAAAGTTGCATTTTAAAAGAATTTACTTTGAATTTAAATATGAAAAGATCTAAACAACCCTTTTGACTGTTAGTTGATGTTTTTAAGCAATGTAGGAATTCAAGAACAAATATTTTCATTATGCTTTAATTCTGTGTGTAGGCTATTAATTGTTTCCCCTGATTAGGACAAAGGATGGTGGGATTTCAGAAACCATGGTGGGATTTCAGAAACCATAAGAAAAGCTATGACTGCAATTCCTTTTATGCTAAGCAAGCGTTAATAACAGCACGTTTGCCATCAGTGCACAGTAGTTCATAGTTATTGTGAGGAGGCACTGGAGAACAGCTGTGATGTGCACCTGTCATTTCTCCTGCACTCTTTGTTTCCTTCACTCAGAAGCAGGGGTTTGTCTGTTGATTATGTAGGTGAATTACTTCTTGAAAAATCCAAAGGCAGTTTTGTTTTCAAAATACTTCCTTTGCTGGTTTGTGAGCATCTTTACTTTTATTCAGACCTACCAGCTCTAGCTCATTTTGCTTTTCATAAAGTCTCTCTTTTTGGAAGCAAAATAAAAGAAGAAAATTTCATAAGAACACAACACTTGATAACTGTTGCTATGATCTGTCAGCTTTATCAAATAAACACCAGTGTTTCCAAACACTTACGGTGTTCTGTGACATTCTTAGAATTGTAAGGCAAATACTCAGTGTACTAAACCTCTTTATATGGATGATTTTATCTTCATCTAATACATCTAATAACAGAACGTGAAAGTCTTCTGATGGATGTTTAGTTAAACTTATGGGAGCACCTTAAGATGACAGAAGGACCTACAAGTCATCCTCTGTCTAAAAGACCTTCTCAGAGCCTTCTGTCTCTCAATTTTTGTCTGAACAGTGCCAATATTTTCAGCTTCTTCCCCTTCTTTTCATTTTTTTCAGCCCTCCATCTTTGTACACTCTATTTTTCCCATGTAGTCAAACATCATGATGCCTGTAATTTTGGAGGCCCTCTCCTTTCCCCCATCAGCATTCAAACAAGATTAAACATTAAGTCATTGTGTTCTGATAGTGTTTTCCCTAGGAAAAGTGTGCCCCATAGCCAATCTTTTTGCATAAGATATATGAAAGTAGTTTCAGATTTCTTGATATTTTGTTGTGTATTCAGCCAGTTGGGGAAACTAAAGTAATGCATAGCTGAGAGCATTTGGTGTGGTCTTTCACTGAGTCAGTTGCCTGTACATTTCAGTAAAGCTAAAACATGTATTGTGATGGGAAAACCCACTTTGAACAGTTTTGCCTGACTGTGTAGTGTCAGTTTACAATATTAGTCATTGTGTATCACTTTAGATGACACTTTCTTTGAAGGTGTTGTGTTGTAACATGCATTTTCCTGTTCAAAGACAGAGGTAACGATAACTGGTTAGTCAGGTACGAAAAACAGGATGATGGACTTGATCTGTCAGATAAGGTAAGAAAATTGTACTCTTGAAATTTATATTCCTTCAATTGTTTAGTTTTGTGGCTTAGTCTTGCTGGGGATTAAGGGCATGGCTTTAATCCTGGTGCATGGTCCCAAGAAATATGATAACTGCAAATTATTCTAGGCAAAATGAGGGGGAAAAGTCTGTTTTCATTAGACTAGAGCAATGCTAGAAGTTATTTTTATTGTACTGTATTTTGCCTTTACTAGCTTGGGCTATAATAATAGTAAAAATGCCCACTGTTGCTCAGACACATTTTTTCAGCTCTTTATGTGCTCTGTTTGTCTTGTATTTGGGGAAGGGCCCCTCTTTAATGGTGGTAGAGTAAGAGTTATATGTGCTCAAGTTTGTTTGGATACTGCTTTGTATTGTTTAAGTTGAATTTAACCAATGAAGCTAAAAAGTATATTATTTAGTATTTTTAATGTATTTCACTGTCTTTGTAAGCACATAAATATCTCTTGCTTTTTAAATATTCCTTCTGTAGGATAGCCAATGGACTATAACTAAAGAATCTATTAAAATTGCTGCAATTGACAATGGTTTAGCATTCCCTTTTAAGCATCCTGATGAGTGGAGGGCATGTAAGTATTGCATTCTTCAATCATCTTCCTTTTGGGAGAGTAAGTTCCAAAGCAGTAATTTTTATTTGGATTGTTTCTGTAAAAAACTAAGAAGTCATCACTGAATTATTGAATTTTTAAATAACATGCCCTTCTTCAGAAAGTTAGCAACAAATGCCATTTTTGCAATGGCATATCTGATTTGGTCCTTGTTTATATTTTTTACCTTCAAACAACATTAATACATGGACACTCATAGTACTGTATGTAAACTGACTGATGGTGGCATTGGAAGAATTTAGCAACATGTTTCTCATGTGTGTTTTTTTTGAAAAACATGGTGGAAAATTACTTGAGTGCAATGACATGCAAGTTGTGTTTCTTACGGCCAAACTTCTATTTCAAAATGAAGGGTACTGTTATAGATGGACATGTAGACAGGTTATTTTTTCTTCTTCTCAGCTTTAGGTTGCTTTCTAGAAAATAATATTTAGTTAGCAATTTCCACTCAGCTTGAAAATATTATTACTGTTTAAATGAGATTGCTTTTGACCACATCTGTGATTACTTACAGTTTATAGAGGGGAGTGCCCAATAGGGTTTGCAATTATTAATGTGAGCTATTAGCTAATCAGGTAATTATGGCTGTTAAGTGTGAGCTAGTTAGACTGTCAAAAGGCTAGTTAATTACTCCAGCCAGAGCTTTGTGTAGTCTCTCTGTATCTTGACAGTAAATAGTTACTGTCCTACATATCTCTTGGCCACTTCTGTAGCTGTTCTGGAGACACAGCAATTATGGCTTATTTTATATGACCTATTACTTCAGCATCAAAAGTTATAAACCTGCAGGATTATTTACTCTTCTTGTACAGTTGGACAAGCGTGTGATAATTTTGTAAAGGTAAAGTTGCAGCATTGTTTACAAATTGCAAACTCTTGACTCAAGGAGCAAGTTTTCATGACTAGAGCTATCATCAAGAAGGCCAATGGGATCCTGGCCTGTATCAAAAATAGCGTGGCCAGCAGGCCCAGGGCACTGATCTTTCCCCTCTGCTCTGCATTGGTGAGGCCACACCTTGAGTGTTGTGTTCAGTTCTGGGCCCCGCAGTTCAGGAAAGATATTGAGGTGCTGGAGTGGGTCCAGAGAAGAGCAACAAGGCTGGTGAAGGGACTGGAGCACAA
>JAWWEV010000134.1:54916940-54935099 GCA_035583235.1 Hafferia zeledoni | reverse complement strand
ATCTGGTAAAGGGACTGGAGTTGGCCCAAGGGTTGGACTTGATGATCTCGGAGGTCTTTTCCAACCCAATGGATTCTGTGATTCTGTGATCAAGGGTAACTTCCTCAGAGCCAGAGAGCAGCCTATGCAAAGGGCAGGAAGTTGGTGCAGCATGGATGAACAGGGAACTCCTGACTGAACTGGGGATGCAAATATTAACTACATTAATTAAAAAAAAGAAAAAAATATGTCGGGACTCCTCTGAAAAAAATAGAGACTTTGTCCAAAACTGCAATAATGGAGCTTGCGATGTCACAGCAAAAAGCGTGAGAAAGAGCAAGTTGCTCAGTGCTGACTTTGCCTCATTTTGAGTTGCAAGATTTGCTCTCAGGCTCTTGGGCCTCAAAGCTGATAAGCAGAGCCTTGGGGAATGAATCATTACCCAAAGCAGAAGAACAGGATCACTTAAGGAAAATGGTCATACGGAATTTCATTATTCTTGCAATATGTTTTTAAAAAACTGTCTAATAGCAATTATGTGAAAAGTTAAGAGTCTTTTTCTCTCAGCATGCTTAGAAGGCATTTAAAAAACCTAAAAATTATATTAAAAATAGTAGCTACATTTTTGTTATTTCATTAGTATGAGGCAAACATCTGAAACTTTTCTATTTGATTACAGCTATTATTTTACTCCGAAGGAAACTGCATTACTGAACTAGGAGAAGGCCTCTACTGTTGCTTACAGTGTTTAATTTAAATACTTTTTTTACTTATTGCTAAATACATTGTCACCGTTTGGAAAAAAGGCTTAGCAGCTTTAAAACTGCTCTTGTAACATAGCCAAAAGGGGTATACAGGGTAACAATGCTGAGAAAAAGTTGTGTGTTATTGAGAACTTGCAGCAGGCAGCAGAGCACTCTACTCGAGAATTTAATTTTTGCCTATTGTTAGTCATTAAATGTATTGTTTTTCTACATTAGATCCGTTTCACTGGGCTTGGCTTCCTCAAGCAAAAGTTCCTTTCTCTCAGGAGACCAGAGAGCTTGTTCTTCCTCGCATTTCTGATATGAACTTTGTACAGGACCTTTGTGAAGATCTTTATGAACTATTTAAGGTGAATCAACTGCTTCTTTGAATTGAATGTTACTGAAATAGCTGATCCCTGTAATGGAACAGTTAAATTCATAAAAAGAAAAAATATCTAACTTTTGTATGTCACAATTTTGTGCTATTTTAGCTTTAATACTGGCATGGCAGAAAGGGTTATGTAATTATAAGGAAACTGTGTCACTGATGTGGTTAATTGATAGAAATCAGCCTATATGAATACATAATAACCTATTATATATCTAAATTTCACATCATCTATTAAAGTCAACTAAGTCTTACAGCACAAATTTATGTAAAAACTCCATTTAACATACCTATGTGGTGTGTATACACTTAAACTGTAGCAACCTGAGGAAATCATGCATTTAACAGAACTTAAAATAAGTGCATGCCTTTCATACATATGTATATATATATTTAATTTTGCATACATATCTTGTTCTAAGCTGATGCTGAAATCTTGACCATGTTTAAAGTCTAACTCACTTTAAAGATACTGTGCTATAGTATTGACATGTAAAGAAGTGTCCTTATCTGAAATACTCTGTAAAAAATTGTGTCCGATTCAAGTTCAAGTGAAATAATCCAAATAAGGATTGAAAGAATTGGAAATTTTAAACTCTTTGTGACATTGCAGCTGTAATAGCAAGACTAGATGCTGAAACACAAATATTTGTGTCTGACTCTGAGTTTGTTAATTGAAGTGTTTAATAAATCTGAAGGAGGATGTATTCCTCTGCCAGAGTACATGTGAGAGAAAGAGCAGTGTAACGTTATGGAACAGTGTTAAATGTGGTACCTGCCTGGTACTGGTATTTACCAATGCCCAAAAGTGGTATCCACTGATGTATTTTACTTCAGTGATGTGGAATATTCTTCATTTTCACGTATGTAAACTTGATGCTAAAACAGAATGTTTTGTGGGTCATACTAGGATTCTATTTGAAACTTTCAGGAATTATTATAGTGCTGGTAAATATGAATATGCATATTATGATACTGATGAATTTACATACTAAATACATAGCTAAAGATAAGTGTGTTGTTTCCTATAATAACTGTTTATTTTCTTAATAAAGACTGACAAAGGATTTGACAAGGCTACTTTTGAAAACCAGATGTCTGTTATGAGGGGGCAGGTAAGAGCACTCTTAGATTTTTATTTATTTATTTAATTTGTCATCACTTCTCAGCTGCTTTATTTAGAGGAACAAAAACTGACTCCTGTTGAATTGAAAGACACTTGAAGGTATTTGCATCTGAGAAGACTAAATTTCTTTCTAGAGTTTGTTCCCATATTCATATAGATGAGACAGCAAAAAGTGTATGCTGATTTTTATTTTTATAGAAAATTTTCTTAAATAATTGTATTTTATTGTTTTTGTGGGGATTAGAGAGGAATTCACTATATATTCTTAAAAGGTATTTTAAAAATGAAACACTGAAGAAGAGTCATAAATTTGGCTGGAAAACTGGATGTGTAATTTCATTATGCTATTAAAATAAATGTGACTTTATTTTGGAAGATTGTCTTAATTATTCAGATGCTTCTCATGAGAAAGCATTATTAGGTAATAAAATTTCTTCATCTAATCAAATATTACAACATAGTTCAAAACAGTCCAGGCATTTTCATATTAGAAATGTTATTATAGTTAAGTGTTTTGCTCTTTGGGTTTTTTTGTTTGATTGTTTTTTAAAACATCAAAAGAGGAGAGGGTTTCCCCTTCTTCCTTCTATTTTACAATTTAAGACTGGTATGAAATACTAGAGAAAAAACTTTAGCCAAGAACAAGTTACTTGGTTCATTGTAGGCATCAAATAGTGATTTCTGCAAGTGTAAGCCAATTGCACTACATAAATTAATAATCCCTTTTGCCCTGAATTCATTGAAACTGACTTTTCTGTGTTCATAAATTCAACATGGATAGTTTTAAGCCAGACATTCACGATTCCTAGAGTGACTTAATTCAACTTTTTTCTCTAGAATTTCGTTTATCAAGAAGTACCTTGCATGAGACTGCAGCTCTGCTTAGTCAAACATAATCCCTGATAACATCTGTTGTGTGGTGGCTTAAAAACAGCAAACCTTACTTAATAAATTGAATTATAGGACTTAATTCTGAAATAATTCTTCTGAGAATTTTATGCTGTAACTGGAAGGTCACTTTTTTAAGTACTCATGCATCTTAAACTGTTAAGTAGCTTTTTTCTGAGATTCTTGATTAGAGGGAATCTGCTATTTAACAAAATGCTTGAGGAAAAACATGATTGATATAATGGAAAGACATGTAGCTGAGGTTTTCTCTAAATTAATTTTCCACTATAAAAGCTGCATCTGGACCCTTTCTTCTCACCCTGTCCCTGAGGTGGATTTCAGCAGATATGTGTTGTTTGTTTGTTTTCACTTCTCTCTTGCTATAAAAGTGTCTGTTTCACTGTGGGAAATGTCAGATTTTCAAGCATGTAAGAAATGCAGATAATGAGTAATTCTCGGGTGTGATTGGAAATACATTGGCAAACAATGCCTTTTAGCACTGATTTTAGACTTGGTTTTGGTGTAAAACCAAAGTATGTTACAAGGGCATTATGGAAGAGCTGGCTATCTAGATCACATAATAATGGGATGAATTGTTGGGATGAATTTGCAGTATAGTCAAAACATCTGAATATATCCTTAAAAATGGGAATTTAAGAATTAGAAAATGAAAAATCTTGTTTATAAAGATAAGGAGACTGCAGAGAAACGTATCTTGCATGTAAGGGGTGAGGTCTTTAAATCTCACGTACCAAACATATAAGGTACCTATTTTTGTGAAGTGGTGGTAAAAATTTGGGGAAGGATTTCAAGCTCAAAATAAACAATTCTCTCAATTATGTAGAGTCTAAACAACAGGTAACACATATCTACAAAGGGTTGCCTTAGAACATTGAAAATGTACATGTCAAGTGGAATTGCTGGCACAGCCAAATTGCAGCAAATAATAGGAAAGGCTTTGGTGGGTTCTTTGGCTATGAAAGTGCAGAATGAGCAGAGGATCAGTAAGTCTCACAAGGAACAGAGGGGCATTGTGCAGGGGGAAAAAGGCTTGATATTAAGGATAAGGCAAATGTGTCACCAGAGCTTAATTGAAAACTTGCCTCAGTTTTCAGCTGGATAATATAGAATATGGAGTAAGTTATCAGGGCAGTCCTTGAGCACTGAAGTTTTGGAATGAAGATAACAGACTCCCGTGAGTTTAGGGCTGAATCTGGATCTTAGCTCTGCATTTGGTTTCATATCTTCTGATATGAAAATAATTTGTAGCCGGACTGCTGGTACATCCTATCTTAAATCATGTGGATGACCTTCTTTTAGGTGTTGTTTTCATTGAAGGTGCAGTACATTCAAGAGATGTGCTACATTTTAAATGCTCTTAGATTTTTGTCTCATAACATTTTCTGAAAATTTGGAGAGGATTGCATGAAATATTCAAGAAAAGAATGGGAGGCTAGTCAGCAGTAGGATGTCCTCATGTTACCAAATAAAATATTTCTACTTGCAGTAGAGTATCTTTTAAAAATAATTTATTCATCAGCACAGTCATCTAAAGAATTAATTTCAGAGTGGCATCTAAATTTATAAGCCTGATAGCTTGTAAGTTTTATTTGTGTACTCTAACTTTACCTGCTTTTACTCTTTGTAGATACTAAACCTTACTCAGGCATTAAAGGATGAAAAAAGTCCCATTCAGCTTGTTCAGATGCCACGTGTGGTTGTAGAGCGAAGCAGCACTGGAAGTCAGGGCCGAATTGTTCATCTGAGTAATGCATTCACACAGACCTTTCACAGCAGGAAGCCTTTCTTTTCCTCCTGGTAGCAACAAAAAAACATGGGAACAGTAAGTTTCTCTTAACTTTAGAAAGCTACTTTTGTGTAAAGGCTCTGCAATAATGTACTTCTGCTGTATACCAAGAGCTCTGACTGCCGACACCTCAGAACTTAAATTCTAAAGACTGAAGAAATGTATTTTGAATGTAATAAAAGTTTACAATTTTCGTGTCAAAATTGTGAATTCTTATGTCAGGGAATGAGAAGAATTTGTTCCATGCTGTATTTTTATAGCCTAAATTAATGTATTCTGAATAAGGGAAGATAGACAATTTGCATATGCTGAGAAACTAATTTTGAATACAATAGGATTTTTTTGTTTAATATAAATGTGAGAATCTATCAATTTCTTTTATATGGCCTTTAAAAAAGTTCAGAATGTTATCTTTGATTGTGAAAAATGTTTTTCCTTGAAATTTCTTCCTGGTATTTTAAACTGGTTATAGATTTTTGTAAGCTTGTTACTTGAAAACTCATGCACTTAATAAATAAATAATTAATGTGTCCTTGACAAACAAGTAAAAGAAAGAGAGAAGGGGAAAAAATGCTCCAACTATTTTTTTTTTTTTTTTGCACGCCGGGACCAAAAATAGTTAAATAGGTGAATTACAGCAAAATTCAACCGAAGTACACACAGTTTCTACTGTGAGAAAATAAACTGAGTGTACGTTTCAGAGGTTGAAATTTCATTGTAATGTTTAGAACTTGTATATTTAAGCACACATAGGGGAAATTGTGGTATTTCTTTATAGATGCATCACAATGGAGGAATTGCACCATGTTGTTAGAGGTTTCTTTTGCCATACTTTTGTAAATGTGTTCATCAGTTGTCACCAAAGTGGTTCTGCACTGTCAGTGACAGAAGCACTAATGTGTTCATCACAAAGCCAGTTTGCCTTCTGGATGTCTAGAAGAACACGGTACTTTTTTTTTGACTGGAATAAAGGAGAAAAGACTGTAATGCAAACAGCAGAGAATTATTACAGTGCTCTCAGCAATGTCATGCTCACCTGCCAATTGCCACTTGCATTTATGCTTAAATTACCTGGTTTAAGACTTGATGCTCATGTTTCTAGATCTGCGTCTCATGTAACGTGGTAAATTATTTTAGTAATTTTCTGGACAGTTAAGACTGGGAATGAAACCTTCAGTATTTCAGACATTGCTGTATTTTGTAATTCTAAGCAATACTGTTGAACTCAGAAATAATAAAATGCTTGTATTTTACGTAATTTTGTGTGGCTGTAACTATTAATGTAGCATGGCAGCAGATTCACAAACCGAGCCGTCTATGCGTGTCTCGGCGCAGGGCGGGGCTGGGAGGCGATGGCGATGCGCACCTTGCCCGGCGTGTCGTGGCCGCTCCTGCCCGCACGGGGCGGCACAGCTGGGGCGGTGCTCGGGGCGTGTCCCATGGGACGGTCCCGGCCCCGCTCCGGGGCCGCCGCGCCGCTGGGGGCGCTGCCGGGCGCAGGAGGGGCCGGGGCGGAGGGGCGATGGCGGAGGGGCTCTCGCAGCACGGCGGGCTCGCCCTGGTCGGGCCGGCAGCCGGCGCGCCCAGCTGCCCGCACGGTGAGCCCCGCGGGCGGGGGGCACCTCCCGGGGCACTCCCTGCGCTCCCCGGCCGCGCTGGCGTTGCAGCAGCTGCGGCACTGCCGAGGCTGCGGGCGGTGAAGCGCTCCGGCTGCTGTCCCTCGAGTCAGCGTCTCGTCGCATTTGTCCCCAGGTCCCACGCTTCTGTTCGTGAAATTCAGCCAAGGGAAAGAGGAAGGAAGAAGGTTCTATGCTTGTTCAGCTTGTAGGGATAGAAAAGATTGTAACTTTTTTCAGTGGAAAGATGAGAAGGTAAGACAGCATTGCTTAAGACTGTACTGAAGGCTCGGGACTGCGTAGGGGATCCCAGGGCTGGAACAGCGCTCCGGTGGGGAAAGGCAGGGAGGGCTGTGCAGCCTGGAGAAGGGAAGGCTCCGGGGAGACCTTTTACAGCAGCCTTTCAGTACCAAAAGTAAGCTGGAGAGGGACTTATTTTGTAAGGGCATGTAGCAATAGGACAAGGGGTGATAACTTTAAACTCAAAGAAGCCAGGTTTGGATTAGATATCAGGAAGAAATTCCTTACTGTGAGGGTAGTGAAGCACTGGAACAGATTGCCCAGAGAACTCGTGGATGCTCCATCCCTAGAAGTGTTCAGGGACAGGGATGGGCCTTTGAAAAACATGGTCTAGTGGAAGGTGTCCCTGCCCATGTCAGGAGAGTTAGAGCTAGATGATCTTTAAGGTCCTTTCCAACCCAAACAATTCTGTGATTCTATGAAATATTGGGGATTTTTTTAATCTATGTAACAATTTTAAAAGTATGTTTTGTTCTAGAAAGCTGTGGCAATTGTCATTTTCTAAGGTTTATCTAGTAGTTTGTATTAAGCAGAGCACTCATTTCTGTCAGGAGAATATGTTACAAGTGTAACTTTAAAGGAAGGCTGTGTACATTTTGAGCAAAACTGGCATTTGTTACTGTATTGCCAAAACACAGGTATTCAAGGCAAGAAGTTGGCCAACACTATTTTGAACAAAATAGGATGCTTCTGATCCCAGGATGCTCTCATCTCCCATGATTAGGACAGAGAAAATCTGTTGTGTACAAACAATGGGGTGTACAGAATGCTGAGGTGGTGGGGTTCAGATGATGATCAGTAGTCTCAGAATATTTGTGGGAGTGTCTCATCATCTGAAGACCTTTGATCACAGAGTTTAGTGGGATAGCGAAATTGGGATTGATATGTATTCACACAGAGCTTACCATGTTTTTGTCCTGTATGTTTTGTGTTACTTTTTCTGTTTCCTAAATGAGCATCTTCTGTTGTAGTCATTGTCCTCAGCAGATTGGCAGGCTGCAGTTTAATTGGGTTCGTAACTGGTTTTTTGCTGTGCTGGTTACTACTGAATAGTTATATAAGGAGAAAACGAGGTGATTGGTAGCTGGGTTGGGTAGATTTAAATGGGGTTCCTAGTGAAATGTCATTTTGAATGTCACTTGCATTGTGGGGTCTTTAGTTCTATTAAATTTTACTGTCTCCTCCATTAAACGAAACAGTTCCAGAAGTTTTGTGCAAATGTCTTGAAACTCTGTTCCATGTGAAACCATGAGTATGTTTTGTGGGAACAAAGTAGAAGACTCAGGGAAGAGTGTGAGAGACTGAAATTTGAAAAGTTAATGACTCAAACTCAGGCACAGGTCAAAACAAAGAACTGTCATGCTTTTGAAATGATCACATGCAAAAGGTTTCAGCAACATTTCTGCTGCCGTCAGTTTTTCAGGATCAGATCAGAGTTCTTCAGAGGGAGAACAACTGCTGGAACACATTAATGGAAAAGATAGCTCTTTTCTGTCTTCATCACAGTCACGTTTTGAGTTTTTCCGTGAATGTTACATGTGCTAGAAGAATGAAATCTTCTATTTATTTTTTGCACAGTTCAAGTGAGAGACTGTTGTTTTGCAGTGTGCCCCTGTGCTGCAGTCATGCTTGTTCTGAAACAAGCCAAGGAATGTGATCGTTTTTCCTTGCAGAGTAACTAAAGCATGAGACCTTGGATGCACCCCTTTTGTTTAATGTTGAGTTTTCATGTAAACACAGAGCAATAGCTGTTCGTTTTGTAACTTTTTATATACACAAATTTTACAGGTGTCACACACAAGGCTTGCAGCACGTGAGGAATATAATAGAAGTCATCAGCCTTCTTTCACACACAGGCAGAATGTGGAAAGGTATTGTTATGCTTATTTGCTTAAGTAAAAATGAAGTAATAGTTTCAGTACTCTGACTGGATGTAGAGAAGACATTTCAAGATTCTTTAAAATATGGAAATGTGGCAGAGGGATTTGGTTGTCTGCAATGGGAAAATATTGTGAAACAACTAATTAGAGCCAGGAAATAATTTGATTTTCAACCCAGGAACTAAGTGGATTTTGGATGGGGTTTTTGTATATATAGTTCTTATGTTAAGGCTCATAATGTGCTAACAACAGATCAGTAGTAGTTTCAGTTAAAAAAATTATTTCTGACTTCAGTGTGCAAAATGTAGCAGGCTTAACATTGTGAAAGGAAGCAAAGGTAACACAGTAACAAAATTCTGAATTTTGTGTATAAACATACAGGACTTAGCTGGTGGTTAATGGAATCTTCACTCTCTAATCCAGTTATTTTGTAGGGACTCAGTATATTTGGCTACCTGATGTTACATGCATTTTACAGGGTCTTTTGAATATTTTTTCATAAATAATACTTCATTCACATGTAGAGTTTTACAAGAGCATTGTAAACTGTGTTGTCTGTTTACATGTCTAAACACTTAAAAATATGAAACCCCCTCCATAGCTCTGCTTCCTGTCTTTTATAGAGACTTTTTGCAAAGTTTGTTCCCTATTGTCTTTTGTATTTAAAGGTACAAGAGTTTTGTTCAGCTCCCGTTATCAAAGAGAAGGTTTTGCCAGGAATGCCAGCAATTACTCTTGCCAGCAGAATGGGAAGAACACTCAGATCACCAGTTCCTGTGTGACATCTCCACTGCCCAGTTGAAAAGTCCCAGTCAACTTCTGTATCCACTGGAGAATAAAAAAACAAATGCACAGTATTTATTTGCAGACAGAAGCTGCCAGTTTCTACTTAATCTTCTTTTTGATTTAGGATTCAGACGAGTACTCTCTGTTGGAACACCCAGGTACGTCAGTGAGAATTGTTACACTTTCAAATAATGTTTCTCTCTCAAAACTGTGCAGCTTAATAATGATTACATAGTCATTCTCCCATAATAATAAACCCATGTTTTAACTGGTTGGGATTATCCAACCACCTAGTGGGGTCTTGCTTTGAGCTAATAAGATACAGGAGAAGACTGTAGGAGCATTGCAAATAAAACACACACATACACGCTTCAGATCTCACGCTTTGCTTCTTACTGAAGTGACTGTGAATTTCTTTGCCTTTGTTTGACGGGGTTTTTTTGTGCAAGGTGATTCAGTAGGTTTCACTGAGTTTTCGTCTTTTAAGACTAACTTGTTTTTCTGACTTTGAGTATCAGCCAAATGGAATCACCCAAATTTAGGTTACTGCATTTTCTCTGTTGGGTCTTAGGTTTAGTAAAGTACCAGATATTCTTGTCTTGCAAGATCATTTCTGAAATCAGTGATTATGTTTTAATTTTTTTTGCTCCAATTGTACTTCAGGCTTCATGAATTGATCCAGTCAAAAGCATCACAGGAAGAAGATTTCAGGGTTAGAAGCCTTCTACTGGATATTGATTTCAGGTAGGTTTTAACATTTATCTGTCTGAAGAATATGTACAAAGATTTGTGGGTTTACTACTTTAAAAGATAACTTAGTGTTTGTTTCCCCTTTCTTGTCTCTGCATCTTAGTTCATGCACATATACACAAATGATATCCAGTTTAGGAGAAAAGTAATTATACTTAATTCTTCGGTGTAGGTATGTGTTGTCAGTAATCAGAAGCCAAAGATGTTGTTTTTTTAAGGCCTGTTTTCATTCTCAGTGACCTTTAGGACACACAAGAAGCTGTTTATATTTTTCTGTACTATTAAAACTTTTTTTACAGGTATTCACAATTTTACACAGAGGATGAATTCTGCCACTACAACATGTTCAATCATTATTTTTTTGGTGGAGAGGTAAGGCCAAATATTTATTGAGTGCTTTTGTAAAGGTGTTGTTGATGTAAAATTTTGTAACAAAGTCTTGGCTAGTCTAGTAGAAAACATCACGAGAAAAAATGGTAAACAGTACTGAAAATCAAAGAATGACAGTGTCTCTTCAGTAATTCTTTCCCACTTGATTCAAACTTAAAGTTGGCTGTTACATTTATGTCAACTAGTGTTGCTTACACACCTTAGCTGCTGCTTTTATTAAAATGACAGTTTGGTGTAAGTTCTTGCCTAAGTATTCATTACCCCTGTTCTTGTGTTGCTACAACAGAATTCGTGGTTTTATTCCCAGCCTTTAGAAACCCAGGGAATACTACAGGACTTGATCTCTGATACTCGGAGTGGGAGGGAAGACAAGCCTTTTATGCTTTATTCCAGAAAAGCAAGGTCAAAATGTTAACCTTATTGTCATAAAATGAGGTTGAGAAAACGCTGATTTTCTTGTTTCTTTTTAAATGTCACATCAAGTGCTTAATTTTGCAGTTAGGAAACCTGCAGCTGTAGTAGGACATCTGTTGTAGCTTTGTGAGAGAATCACTGATTAATTCAAGTTCAAACATTAATTTCAAACACTTATCCCAATAATATACTCACTCCTTGCACTTCTTTTGCCATTAGTAAACCCCTGGTTATTTGCATAAACATGTTTGTGCTGTACTGTTCACAGCATGTAGGTAATTTTCAGATTTTTCTATTCTGAAGGCTACATTTGAAGGGGATCTTGAAAATAAAAAGAATCATTTAGAACGAAATGGAAAGATGGTCTGAAAACCTTAACTTTAATTTTTTTTTAATGCAGCACTGTATTCAACTTTTGTATTTTTCAATTAAAACAAAAGACTGTTCATCAACATTATAAATACTGTAGTGTTCTTTTCAAGGTGTGCAAAGATGACACTTGTAATAACACAGTTTTGCAGTGTATCAAGGACTGAATTGCGGAACTTTCAATTGCATATTAGTGTTAAAAATCTGATTTTGAAATGCAGTAGCATCTAAGTAAGAGATGATAGAAAACTGCAAGGTGGCAATGAATACACAGCTTTTTACATTTCCTTTAATAATAGAATCCAGGTTGGATTGCTACCATTTGAATACTATGTATTTTATAACCAGTATAGACTGAATTGGTTTTTGGTGGACTCGGTTTTGTCCTACTGCTTTGATAATGCCTTGCAGAATAAAACTATAAGTTAAATTGCATGAATAAAATGTATTCTGAGCCTGAACTTTGTTTTCTCACTATGAATAACATCTTTTTTTCTGAGGTAAATTTAGTGTCCTTAGGAAGAAGACTGTCTTAGGAAGCTTGGACTGCATCTGGCCTTGATGCATTAACCGAAAAGGGCACTTGTTTTCAGTGCTTGAAATCCAGTGGTGTTTTTGTTTGGGTTTTTTGTTTGTTTGTTTTGTTTTTTAAATGCTACACAAGGGGAAATTCACCTCCATGAGAAGAAAAAAGTCACCTCTTCAGTTTTGAAATTTCTACAGTGATCATTTTATTGCTGAAAACAGTATTTTTACATTGCTCTAATCTGTATTCTGGAAATTAACCTTTGTTTCCTACAGGCTGCACGTGAAACTTGCAGGAAATTCTTGTATGAAGATAATGGTGAAAAAGTCATTATGGTAACCGATCCCCCATTTGGAGGTTTAGTGGAAGCACTGGCTTCTAGTTTTAAAAAACTGATGGCAATGTGGAAGGAGACAGGAAAAGAAGGTATGTATTACAGCCAGATAGATGGGTTAATCACTATAAGAAAAATACCTCTTTGAAATAAATCTGTGATTTTTGCTGCTCAGGTGAATCTGAGCGCACTCATGATATGATTTCTAAAGATGAACTACCATATTTACTCCCCTGATATTTGTAGTTTAATAATGCCCAAGTCTCTAAGTCTGTCTTAGAACCCTTTACCATTCTTTTCCATATCTACTTTGCCATTAAAATGGACTTAAAAGGTAGAGAAACATAAGCTATCAAACCAGTACCATTTTTTACCAGCCTAGGTGGGTAACGACAGTCATTGGTTACCTGGCACTTAGAGCTATGCATATATAAAATACGCCAAAACTCTCTGTTGCCTACAGGAACTAGTTCTTATGCCCAGCATGACATACATCTCCATGTTTATGTATTTAGAATGTTTACTATAAATTTCTCGTGTTTCATGTACCTTGTTTTTCTTTTATGTACATCGAAACCTTTTCATTACTAGGTCATGGCAATAAAGAGATGCCCATGTTCTGGATATTTCCATACTTCTTTGAGTCTCGTATTCTTGACTGTTTCCCAAGCTTCAATATGATGGATTACCAGGTATGGCTGAATCCAGTGAATCCACTAAATGTCAGTTTTGTGCAATGTGAACAGAAATGTGAATGAAAGTGTATACAGTGTATACACTTGTCTATAGATGAGCCATGTCCTTGAACTTTGACCATGTTAGAGACACTGCAAACCCTACGGTGTTCATGTGAAGCCTGGATTCTGTATTTCTATTAGTCATACCTTTAATACCTGTATCATGTTCCTGCAATTTATTATGTATCTTTGCATAAATGTGAACCTTTTGTAAAGTGCATATAAAGATAATAAATATTTAAATAGCTCTGCCTTGTGCCTAGCATTCAGTTTTAGACTCTTCTTTATTGTTTTGTTTTTCTAGGTAGACTATGATAATCATGCACTGTATAAGCATGGCAAGACAGGACGCAGACAGTCTCCTGTCCGTATCTTCACAAATCTTACCCCAAGTATGATTGTGCTTCCTGTAGAAGAGGGTTATAGGTAAGATGTTTAAGGAACAGAAAGAGTGTCTTTGTAATTAGGGCATAGTCTCTAAAGGAGTTTGAAATGGTGCTGTTCAGTATTGCCTTGCCTAACTAGGATGCCAGGCTCAAGAGCATTTTTCTGGCTCATTTCAAAGTTGTGTGTTACATACCAATGTGTAGGAGAGCTGAGCGCCTAAAAAGAAGTTCGTATTTTCCAGTATGGAATGATGAGATGCCTCAGCTTGTCTATAGGATATGTTACATATAGCTACAAGAGAGATTTACAGCTATGTCTGATAATCAGACTTGTTGAGACAGTGGTTAAAAAAATGGACCCTAAGGGAAGCATCAAGGACAGAGAAATGGATTTGGTTTGATTTACTACTGATAGTGTTGATAATTTGAATTTAAGCATCTGAATTTTCCTATATGGATGTGTCTAAATGGCCTAAATATCATTTATGCATCAAAATAATCTTTAATTCAACAGAGTGATTTTACAGTCCTTATATTTATTGTTAAGCTTGTGTCAAATTGTTTTGTGAGCAAATATGGACCAGTACATTTCTTTTCCAGGTTTTGCACTATATGTCAACGGTATGTTAGCTCAGGTAACCAGCACTGTGAGATATGCAATTCATGTACGTCAAAAGTAAGTATTTTCACTTCTTTCTGAATGGCAGTTTTAGCAGTAGTCAGATAGCAACCTCTGTAATATTTGCTCTGGTAAAAACCTATTCTGATACCAAGTTCCATGGGAAACTCCCACGAGTTTAGTTTTGTAGACTTATTATTACCTTCACAGGACATCTTTAATAAGCTGCTGGGAATTAATTTCTGCTTCTCTGATTTCTTTGTGTTGTAAAGAGGATAAGAAAAGTTTGCTACATGCCACTCACACCATAACTTACTCACTAATGGTCTGTTGACAAATACATTTTTTATGTTGTGAAATTTTAGAACTTGCTAATTTTAAAATGCTGCCCTTTTGCTGCGGTTGTCACAGATTCTCAGGACTGTTGTTTCTGAGTTATAGTCCTTCCTTCCTACAGAGAACTTGTCTAAGCAGTGGGGTCCATATGTCAGCCGTTTAGTTTTAAGATAGAATCAGTATGGGGGGGGTTAATAAAAAACCCATTTATTTGTGTTTTGTAGGATGGCAGACGATGGAAACATTGTGTGCTTTGCAAAAAATGTGTAAAACCCTGTAAGTACACAAAAAACCCCTTTTCTATATAAAAGTACACTTAGGCCAATAAAACTGAGATTACAAGCAGGAGAGAAAATGTAAAATGTAGTAGAAGACATGGAGTGAAGAAAAAATCTCAATTTCACATAAGCTGCTGTATTAATTTGAGCCAATTTTCACTGTGTGGAAGCGTGATAAATTCTTGTGAAGGCACACTAAATCCCATTTATATTTATTACAGGAAAACTGAAGTATTTTCATTTCTTATTTAAGTGTTTCCAGATTCTGTAAATTTTTTCATTAGAATTTCATAAACGAATAGGGAATTACTAAAGTGTTTGAGAGGGTGTGGTAAAACTATGTTTTATGCACAAATTTAGTTGTATTTATAGCTCTGTTCAAATAGCTGAAGCAATAATTTTTTTTTACTGTTACAGAAATCACAATTTGTAAATACATTGTAACATCTGGATTAGTTTTCATGTTAAGATCACATAAAGGATAATAGTTCTAAAGGCAAAATAATTCACACATAATTGCAGAGTATATCGAGTGAAGTGCCTGGTTGCATTATGAAATGTGATAAGGGACCAGACACTGACTACATCCATCTCTGTAAAACTAATCCAGAAGTAAAATCTGGGTATTGGCTTATATTTAAAGTTTATTTTTTGAATGATCATTATAAGTATTTTCAAGATCATAAATCATGTTACTTATTTTGCAGCTTGGTTTCACTGTAACAGTTGCAACTGCTGTGCTCTTCAGACCCACAGCTGTGAGCAGACTGATGCTGGCTGTTTTGTTTGTGGCAAGGCAGGTCACAAGCGCAGTGCCTGCCCCAGTGTCTCCCGCTCCAGAACAGCTTGCCAGTAAGTGTGGTACTGCATAAATATAATAAACGATAACATTCAGATGAGATGAGATTGTACGTCATGGAATTCATTTAGAGGGAGAGGATTTTTGTCTTTAGGTGCTGTTCTCAGTTTTCACTATTGCCCACTTGCTATATTGCCAGGGAGTATATACTGAAGGGAGGATATGATAAAAGGCAGGTCACTTAGTGTAGCTCCCAGTTCTCTGTCTGTGGCTTTTCTTTCAAAACTGGTTTATATGGATTGCAAACTTAGTGACTGGTGCCTAGGAGAGCTCTGTCAAGAAGACTGAAAATTGAAGTAATAAGATACTTTTTTATCCCCTTCAAATGCCTCATGAAAGATCAGAGAAAAGAGTCCCTATACTGATTTATTGCTTCCTGTTTCTTTTGGTTTGTTCTGGCATATTTTGCTTTTTTCTGTGTGGTATGTCGTGTTTTTGCAGTAAATCACCATGAATGAGGGTCACATTGAGTACTTTTATTCTTCTATGATTGTCCTTCTGTATGTAATATACAAAATGACATACTTTATGTATCAGAAGTCCAAACAAATTGTGTATGGTGGTCTTCAGGCAGAACTAACTGAAAAGAGGAAAGGGGATTTGCTAAGAGATGATGCAGCTGTTGCCTCAGTCTTTCCAGTTCAAGATATTTGACTTGTACTTATGTAACTTCTCCGAAGTCATGGGTTTTTTTGTGATTCTTGACTTGAATGGCTGTAGCAGTGAAAATGCAAATGTTCCTCTCAAAAGCTGGATGTCTTGTTGCATAGTGAGATTTAGATAATTATCCTCTTGGATCAGTATCAAGAGACTCATCAGATGCCTGCTGGATGGTGGAGGAGTGCAGGTGTATTGCTTTGTGACCTACTGCAACATTAAAACAAGTTTGGTTAGGGAGTAGTAGAGATAAAGGGTAGCAATGTTTTGTTTTATATCTCTCTTTTTAAAATTCCATCTCTTAATGCTTTGGGTTTTTTTCTTTGCTTAAAAAAGTAAAAAGGATGCTAAAAGAAATTCATGAAGCCTCATACATTTCTTTTGTTAAGTAAGATACTATTCGGTCAGTTGTACCAGGTCATCAGCTACTTCTTTTGTTGGTTTGTTGCAGAAGATAACTTAGATTTCTATTTCTAGTAAAAAGTTCTGCATGTTTTATTTGTTAAAATTATGTCCTTTGTCAGAGACAAAACAATCCACTTTCTGGTTGTACTTAGGTCCTGTATTGGCAGGAGTCTTCCTAATGTTAAACTTCATATACTTACTTAGCCTTTCTATTATATATTCATGCTTTATATATTTAGCATGAAACTCTGTGTGTGCTTTTTTGTACTTGTTGAGTGAATTTCTTAAGTTTTCTATATCCTTTTAAAGCTAAATGATGAATAAGTACATAAATGAAAAATAATTAATGGCATTAAAGTGGACAAACAGTTTTAGGAAGTTGAAATATCATAACATTGTAAGAAAGAATGTTCCTTGTACTTCTTGTGACAGTACTTCACATACCGCCACTATTAGTTCATGTACTTACGTGAACAGTTTATTTAAAATACAAGCAAATGTAAAAGCACATTCTCCATTTTAGTCTAATCTCTGTGCTCCTTTTTTTCTTTACAGAGATGGCAAAAAGAAAGGGCAGAAAACTCTAAAGGGGGTGAAGAAGGCGATCAGTAGAAGATCAGCAATGAAGCGTGCCATATTCTCCAGGAAGAAAGTAAAGAATAAGAAAAAAGAGACATGACTTTTCTTGCTGTTACATACTTACTAATTTATTTTTTTATGGGCAGCCTCTGTTTCCATTTTCCAAAAATGTAAATATTAACATCCAAAGTAAAACCTGATTGAATTAAAAGTGACAGTTCCTTTCTTACACATCATTACTGGCACAAAAACCCCCAACCTAAGTGAACTACCCCAGCCCTTACCATGTATTTGTATAATGTAACAATTCTGTGTGTTTAGGATTAGCTATTTGTCTGATTTGATGTGAATCTGACTTTCAGGTGAGTTCTGCTGAGAGGTGAAGTGCTGGTGGGTGCTGTGGTTTTGTGGTGGGTGTTGGGCAACCTGGGGCAAGGGAGAAAGTTGAGGGTAGGTGACGGAAAGGCACAAATTCCTGGGAATCCAGGCTCTGTTAGTTACAGTCTTCTCAGAGAAATGGTTTGGGGTTTTTAAAACATTTCTCTCCAACTGGAAAAGAGGCGAGGAAAAAAATCAAAAACCCCAAAGTGCTTTGTTTAGTTAGCTCAATAAGTGGGCGGAGCGGGAAGTGCCTACCCCACTCCTGTGCCCGCCCGCATCCTGTGCATTCTGTGCATCCTGCGCCCGCCCCGCATCCTGCTCCCATCCCGCATCCTGTGCCCGCCCCGCATCCTGCTCCCGCCCCGCTCCTGCGCCTGCCCCGTCTCCTGTGCCCGCCCCGCTCCTGCTCCCGCCCCGCTCCTGTGCCCGCCCCGCATCCTGTGCCCGCCTCCCGCGCCCGCCCCGCATCCTGTGCCCGCCCCGCTCCTGCGCCCGCCCCGCCCCTGTGCCCTCCCCCGCCCCGCTCCTGCGCCCGCCCCACATCCTGTGCCCGCCTCCTGCGCCCGCCCCGCATTCTGTGCCAGCCTCCTGTGCTCGCTCCGCATCCTGTGCCCGCCTCCTGC
>JAWWEV010000134.1:54831718-54916840 GCA_035583235.1 Hafferia zeledoni | reverse complement strand
CCCGCCCCGCTCCTGCGCCCGCCCCGCATTCTGTGCCAGCCTCCTGTGCTCGCTCCGCATCCTGTGCGCGCCTCCTGTGCCCGCCCCGCTCCTGCGCCTGCCCCCACCCCGTGGCCCGCCCCGCCTCCTGTGCCCGCCCCGCATCCTGCGCCCGCCCCGCCCCTGTGCCCGACCCGGTCCTGCTCTCGCCCCGCTCCGGGCCCGCCAGCGCCGGGAAGCCGCGCCCCGGAAGCGGCGGGAGCGGCGGGAGCGAGGGAGGCAGGGCCGGGCCCGGCGGAGCCCGCAGTGCCCGCAGCCATGCCCGCCTTCCGGCAGGTGGGCGAGAAGCAGCTGCCGCAGGAGATCGTGTTCATGGCCTGGTCCCCCAAGAGGGACCTGATCGCCCTGGCCAACCGAGCGGGGGAGGTGAGTGCGCTGCGAGCGGTGGAGGCGGCGGCAGGAGCTGCAGGGACAGGGCTCCACCTCTCCCTGCAGGCCGCCCTGCCTTGGCTGCTGCTTGTGAGCCTGGCCGAGCATTTTAGGAACACTGGTGATGCGCTCGTTGCCTGCGTTTGTGGAATTTTAAAGTGCACGAAGTTTCCTCTTTCAGTTAAATATGTAGTCAGATGTTTTTTTCTGGGAACCTCTGTATGTGACCGTGCTTGAACCTCTGTATGTGACTTGTGCTCTCGGGCTGTCTGCTGGAGAGTCAGTGGGTAACCCCGGCTAGTTACAGGTGTCTGTCCTTGTCTCATGATCTAGCAATCAAAGTGGGGTTGGGTTAAGGGTTGGACTTGATGATCTCAGAGGTCTCTTCCAACCCAACTGATTCTATGATTCTGTGATTCTATGATAAGGCTCAGCGTATTTCTCTGCAGGCCTGTAAACAATGGGCTGCCTTCTAAAAGAAAATAGGAGTGAATCATCTGCGAGAGGAGCAAATGGTATTTATGACACAGAGGTTCTTAAAAACTGGTAAAGTGTATCTTGAACTGGTTTATAAACTGGTATTGATGTGAGAATGTGCTTTAAGTTTGTCTCCAATGTATTTGCGTTACAGGTTTTACTTCATCGGCTTGCGAACTTTCAACGAGTGTGGAGTTTGCCTCCAAATGAAAATACAGGAAAAGAAGTGACTGCTCTTGCCTGGAGACCAGATGGCAAAAGTAATGTGAAGTATATGGGGTGATATGGTGCAATAAAAATCCCATGGGAAATTATGAATGTTGTGGTGATGATACCTTTTATTTGTGAAGGCAATTTTCAAGTTAACTGTGCTTGAAGAGAAGGATGGCTTAGTTTTATGTAGGTTCATTCACAGTAATAGATTAACACTACTGAATGCTAAGAAAGATTTGCAAGACAGCTTTATGTCCAAAATACTGTTTTTCAAGATACAGCAAAACTTCAGCCTCTTAACTACACAGAATGTTTTTGTATGGACTACAAAGTTTGTTTGGGAGAGAAAAGGACTGTCTGATCAGGACTGATTGAAGAGCTCATCTTATTTAGCATAGGCAAAACTTCAGAGGCTAAAGTTGCTCTTAATAATAGACCAGAGAAGAAAAAATAAAAGCCCTTTATCTACAGAAATAATGTTGAAATTAGTTGCTTAATAAACTTATGATGGAAACCAGTTAATTTTTGAATCATTGGAAGTGGGAAAAATGGAACAATCTTCTTCCATGACATGCAGGCAAAAAACTACCTATATTGTTTTCTGATGGCATCTGAGGTGTTTAAGAAACTCTTTTAAGCTGGTTACCTGTGATTACAAGGAAGTAACTACAGAAACGTGTGCTATTAGGGATGGAGAAAATTAGGAAGAAAGTGATGAAAAAGTTACTGAGCAAGTCCTAACTTTTGTTTTGTTGCAATAAAACCCAAACCTTTCTGGTGGACAGTCTTTGTATATAATACTGGCCTCAAATTTGAAAAGTCAGGAGCCTCTAGTTGATCAGAACTGTTGTTAGAAGGATGTTCAGTTCAACATGTAGGTAAATAATGGTGAAATCCGGTCTTTGCCTTAAATTTATCACCTAAGACATGACAGGAGTTCAGACTTCCATTCTAGTAAGTAGATTTCAAATGAGAGTTTGAAAGGACTGTAAATAGACAAAATTGGCAAAGTTGGCCTTGAAGACACATTGTTTTGTACTTCAGTGTAAGATACAGAGTTTTGCACATTGGTTATTTATACGTTTTACTTGTCTTTCTCTAGTTTTGGCTTTTGGCCTTGCTGATACCAAGCGGATTATTCTGTGTGATGTAGAAAAACCTGAAAGCTTGCACTCCTTCTCTGTGGACTTATCTATCACATACATGCATTGGATGGAAGTAACTGAGGAAAGCAGGTGAGTCTGAAAAACTCTAGAAGTAAATTACAGGCTGTGTAGTGCCCACCTTACTAATAATTTATACTTGGTATGTTACAAGCAGTCATAAAATAATACAAAATTCCACTGCTGTAGCTTCTTTTCACCACTTGGCTAAAATTTCCCCCGTTTTTTTTTTTTAGAATAGACACTTTTCATGTGCTTATTTTTAGTGCTGATACCTTAGTCTTGTTGTTCTTCATGCTGAAATTTAATGTGTAACCTAATCTTGAGTGCCTGCCTCTTAAGAGCTGCTTAATCTAGTGGTAGTTTGTACAGCCAGTCTTCTGGTACTGTTTACTTCAATACCAATCAATTTATTAAACTAATTAGATAGTGTTATGTTCTTCTGTTTTGTTAGAATAATTATATTTAAATCTTTCTTCACCTGTGTTTTCAAGATCTTTAGTTTGATGTTTATATATTTCATGGTGTATCTTTGGTGTTACCTCCAACCCCATTGGCAGTTTTTTTGTTCAGGAAGTCAGATTGCCCCTAGTGACCATGAGCTCTGTGGCATTAAGCAGTTCTCAGCAGCACTGGTGCAGAGCTGGGGGACATCATGGTCCCTGCTTCTGTGGTCTTACAGAAACCTCTGATATGCTCCTCATTGCAGTGCAAGAAAATAATTAAATAAAGCATTTATTTAAAAGAGGAAGGTCTTGTAAGGCTGACTTAGGGATTTCCCCCTCCACCTCCAGAAACCCCCAGTCTTAAAATAGCATAACTGCTCCTTGAATCACTCATAACATTTTTCTCCTGATGGGGATAGGCCTAGCTCCTTATGGGAAATCTCATCCTTCTGGCATGTCTAAGGTGTGATATTAATTACTGCACTTTAATCTTCCTCTCACTGCAATGTGTCTTTATCTGCTTTGGGGTGTGGGTAGATTGTACTGCAGAGATCAAACTGAAAGCCTCTGCCAGTAACTGCATTACAGATGCTGAAGGATTTTGGTGGCAATCCTCTGAGCCAGCAGATCCAGACTTTATTCAGTGGAAATAAAAAAGGATTTTCGAAGTTCTTTTATTAATTTGATCACTGGATAAATTACTAAAGGTCCCATAAGGGATTATCTTCTGATGTTTGTAGCTCTGATATACATGAGGTGTTTATATGTTCTAACTGGAGTTGAAAGTCTCTTCTCATTTTTGCAGCTTGGGTAATAAAGGCAGTATTACTTATTTTTCAGTGTGCTCACTTCCTTTTATAATGCTGAGGATGAATCAAACCTTCTTTTGCCTAAATTACCAGCGCTACCAAAAAAGTAAGTGTTATAGTGTTAAACTAGAAAGCTTGAGAAGATACTGTTTGTCATTTGTTGTCATTTGGTCTGTTATTCATCTTTATGTTCTACAGATGTCTGAACATTGTTATTGAGAATAATTATTTTGTTTTCAGTTACAGTACAACTGCGAAAATTTTCAGGTAAGAAACTGGCATCTTGTAGTGCTCTATTTTTTTGTTTTATTTTGTTTTCTGATGTTGAAACAAGCTACATAAGCCCTAATTACGTGTTTTGTATTTTCAGTGAAGAAAAGTCAGATGAGATTATGAAGCTTCTGGGTGATGTCAGGTAAATTCAATCTGTGTGGTGTTGTTGGTTGAGTTTTGTTAGGGCTTTTTGTTGGATTGGTTTTTTAAAAGTATAAAATAGTGGATAAGTGAGTTTACCTTTAAGTTACTCAAAATTGTTTTTAAGGGTCCTGGAGAAATTATATGGAGTGTCTTTTTTAATTTTATGTACAAAGGTACAGTTCAAAGAATATGTTAAAAAAGAAGTCTCCATCAGTTTACACCTTTTCCCCTCAGTTTAAAGGGATTACGAGGCACTTTATCAGCAACTGCTGTTGCTGCCATATCTTCTTTTTCTTAGATTTCTTAGGGTTACTGAGGCTGGTCTGGGAGACATTTATTACACATAGGAAATGTATGAGTGTGACAGAGCTAAATTTAAAATTAGCTCTGAATCAGATGTATTAGGTTTACTTTGAAATAAACATTTGTTGATAAGAAACACACCAGGAACAGCTGGAAGAAGTGTAGTTTAGCAGACTGAGCCTGGCTTTGTGCAGCTCTTGTGCTTTTTTGAGGAGGGCACTGAGTGTCTGTGCCTTGTTTTCCATTCATTTTCACTGTTCTTTGCAGTCTCACCACTGAGAATTGTCCTCCTTATATCAATGTTTGCATCTCTGTCTATCACCAGTTTTTCTAAGAGTTGATACCTCTTGTTACAGCACTATTTCCTTGCTTGAGAGAGATATGGCTGTCTGTGGTAGGAGCTTTGTGGATTCTGTGCTCCCTTCGTGCAGTTAATCAAACTAAACATTTTTCAGATACTGTTTTGCTAAGTTCTGTCTTGGCTTTAACAGGAGCATTCTGCTTCAACATATTTAGGTGTGTAACAGGCAAAAATTGCAGTTAATTTTCCTGTATTTGTAGACATTTTCCCAAGCCACTGTAGCACTTTGATATTAGCAAGTGAGCAAAACACACCTGTCTGTCCTCGACCCTGTTCTTTGAAACTGGGTTTCTGTTTCTGATGCTGTTACTTCTGTGGCTGTTATTGTTGCTGCATCCATTTCAAATGTTTATTATCTTTGAGGTTTTGTTGAGGAGGGCCACTGAGTGACTGTGACAAAATTACTCTGCATGTAGGTAGGATAACCTCAAAGCAGCATTTTAAGAATGCTTTGCAGCCTGTATGGGTATAGGTGGACTGTAGCTAGGGGCTTCTTACTTTTTTCTTCTGCAAGGTATATAGTAAGTGAAAAAGGACTCTGTGACTAAATTATACTATTTTTTCCTTATTCTCTCACTTATTGTAGCAATTGATACTCTTACAGTAAATGTTAGAAGCAGGGTTTAGCAGTAAAATCCAAGCTAATTTTTTTGTTTGCTTTTAAATTTCTTGGATCATAGAGAGTAGCACAGTGTTTCCCTGTTGTGCAGTGATTTGTTAGAGGAACATTATTAAAGGGATGGAATTTAAGTATTAAGAACTATATCTGCAATCGAATTTCTTTCAGTATGCTTGTCAACACACTGTTCTATATTTATAGGCTTAATGCTCTTGTCCTTGGTGGCAGCTCAGGATTTATTGAGATTTATGCTTATGGAATGTTCAAGATTGCTACAGTAACTGGGGTACGTTCCACTCCTTTCCATACTTTTTCTTCATCAAATACCAAACTTCAGCTGAATTGAGTGAAAATACACATGTGTATGCTTGCACTAGTGAAAGTGGGTTGCTGAACTTACAGAAACAAATTAATTGGGTTCTTGGTTATTGATGAAAAGACATTCTAACTGGAAAATTCAACATCTTATTTCCCATGAAGCAAAGTTCAATGTTAATCTACAATGGAAAGGTAGTTTTGTTCCTGAGCAGCAGCTGAAAATTATGCTTTGTTTCAACATGCCACAATCACTTTGAATGTCAATGTGTTAGAGTAGTAAATGCGTCTTAGAGGAAATGCAGTATTTTATTAACTTTTAAACTGGAATCTTCAGGTGGCAGGTTCTTGTCGTGGACTGTGTTTGTCTAGTGATTTGAAATCACTGTCAGTTATTACAGAGATACAAGACTCTTCAGACAGCGAAGCAGAGATAACATATTTCCAGGCAAGTAAAGTATCTAAAAACATTCTGTTAAAGTAAATCTGCTTTTTTAATAGCATTCGGGTACTTTTATAGCTTTCCCATTATTTGCAGGAAAAACTCACAAACTACTATTTCCAGCCTTTCTGAAATTCATCCCAATTTAGCTTTTGGATTTTTTATGTAAACCTGCAATTTCACTCATAAGACTGACAGTGATGGTCCGAGGCATTATTTTAAAATGCTACTTTTAAAATAACATTCATTTATTCAGTTGCAGTTATTCAAATTTTCTTCATTCTGCACACAAAGGCATAACAACAATGCTTTTGATTATCCTGTCTATGCAGAACAGTCATCCTTAAAACTTGCTGTTAGAACTCCAGAATGCGGAATCTCATCAGGAGTTTTTATAGATGGATTAAAAATATTTGTTCTTTGAATGGCACATATTTTCCTCCTAAAATTGACATTAAGGAAGTGAGAACTGACAGTTTTTCTGTGGGTCCTTTCAATCTGCCCTTTAATTTCTGTAATCTAGAATTTCTTAAAAGACCAATCATCGGTTAACTGTTGGTTGTTTCATTTATTATAGTTGGATACTAGTCTATTATCAAGTTACTTGCCTGAGGTAACTCGAATGGCCCGGAAGTTTACTCACATTTCAACTCTGTTACAGGTACAGTCATGTTACACTGTCCTTTTAATATTACAGTTCTTACAGGCTTTGATGCTCTTAAATGCAAGTAAAATAATAGCAGGAAGCTAAAGCTGATTTTAGGTAAATGTAGAGCCCTAACTTGGGAATTTGATAATAAATTTTAAATAAGATCTGCAGTATCTCTTCCCTTTGTGTTGTAACATCAAATTGAACGTGATGTTGAATGGGTGAAAGGAAATAATATTAGTATCTATTTCTGTATTGCAGTATATAAAGTTGTCATTGACATGCATGTGTGAAGCATGGGAGGAAATACTGATGCAGATGGACTCACGACTCACAAAGTTTGTACAGGTACTTAGGATTAACCATTCTTTTGGACAAACTTTTGCAGTAATTCTGTTGTTCATGTTAATGTACTGCATATCTTTATGTTTTAAGTGTGATGCCTCCAGTTAACAATCTCTTAAGTTCAGAGACAACCTGGAAGCTCTTGTGTGTGAAGTGCTCTGACGCTGAAGATGGCTGAGTACAAGCAGGCATGAATGTATTGTAATACTTCTTTGGTTTATTTATTCTGAGTTACTCAAGTGAAGCTTTCAACTTGCCCTGCTCTTGATCAGTTGCTTTCTATTTAAGGTTGTGCTCTTTGTACCTTAGTCATTGTTAAACTGATTACTGTAAATGGTGAATAACAACACTTACATCCTAGGTCAGTAGAGCAGGTATAACATCCATCATTAAGATGGTCTTGGATTTGTTTAAATTTTGTGTTCATTGACCAGAAGTTGATTGAATATGAATATTTTTTTAAATAGATTTTTGGTGATGTTAAACAGCTTACAATTTTTGGGGTAATACAATTGAAAAAAAACTTAAAATACTAGAAAATTTTCAGTTATCTGATTTCAACACTCAAGGATGTGTGGGTTCTCCAATATATTTTATTGAAGTGTTTGTGAGATAATTTGGTAGCCTGGATTTAATCTCCTCACCAATCTTTCAATCATTTTGACTGACAGGAAAAGAATACAACCACTTCTGTTCAGGATGAGTTTATGCAGCTGTTGTTATGGGGCAAAGCAAGGTAGTTACTGTTGTTTTATCAGAGTATGCATTTTGCACTTGATGTTGAAACACAAAATAAAATGTGTATTTGGTTCTCTCCCCACCTTCAGTCTGGAACTTCAGGCATTGCTAATGAACCAACTGACGGTAAAGGTATGTTAACATATTTTTAAACATACTAAAACAATCTGTGTCAATATCTTTTAATCATTGTTCTGATAAGTTAACAGAAAGTTATAGGCTAGTATTTCTATGTTAACAGGGCTTAAAAAAACTTGGTCAGTCCATAGAGTCTTCCTATTCCAGTATACAGAAGTTGGTCATAAGTCATTTGCAAAGGTAGGTCACAGAATGTCCAAGAAAATAGAGATTAAATGCACTTTGCACATTAAATGATAATAGCATTATCATACTATCATTAGCATGCAGGAAAGCAGTGAATTTCCAAATGGTGACTAAAAGGTTATACTACTGTGCTCTTCCTTCCTAGTGGCTCTGAGGCACTGTTATACCACTTGAGTGAATTGAAAGGAATGGCTTTATGGAAACAAAAATACGAGTCTCTGGGATTAGATGCATCTGGAATTGAAGGTACAGTAGTGTCTGCTACTTAACTGATCTGATTGCACTTTTGAAGGCTTAATAATAATGGCTCGCTTTTCTTACAGACGCTATTACTGCTGTTGGTTCTTTCATCCTGAAGGCAAATGAGCTGCTTCAGTAAGTATAAAGTCTGGAGAGTGGAAAACAGTCCTGTCAGTCTTATATAGAAGGAAACGCGTGTGGCTGGGAATAGAGGAGGTTGGAATAGCAAAGCTGCACTGCTGGTGGTGAGCTTTCATCTTTTCTCACTGCGTCTCATAGATTCATACTGCAAGAATAGTGTTACTTGAAAGGTTACATTGGGCATTTTGAAAAAAACTGAAAGTCCTTGCAGGCCTTTCTGAAGAAAAGATGGGACTTAAGACTGGAGCAGCTTGTGACATTTAGGTCTTGTAATTCCTTTTGTTGTTTCTTGCTCAGAGTTATCGACAGTAGCATGAAAAACTTCAAGGCATTTTTTCGGTGGCTGTATGTTGGTAAGTTTGATGACATAGTAATCATTCAGTGTCTGTTTTATATTGTAAGCATTGAAATGTTAGCAAATAATCAGGCCAATCTTAGTTATAAACATTTATTTATTTCTTAATAGAAAATATCTGGACATCTAAAATGATAGAGTTGATGAGAAAAGAGTACTTATAATACTAAACACATAGATCACAAATTTGATAGTTCTCAGTTAAACTTAGTGTGTGGAGTGGATATTGTATATACTTGACCTGAAATGTTGCTCCAAACTGAGCAGATTCGTGAACAATTTGCTGGTCTTGGCTTGGATAACATAAAGGACTTTATTTAGTTTACACCACATCTGAAGTGTAGTCTTAACTCTCCTTTACTCGGTTACTTGCTGTTTTTTCCTGTGACAGCCTGGTTAGCTGTAAGGTTCTGCACAGATGTAAATGGTCTCTGAATGTCTGGGTGCACTTAGTAGCAACCTTAATTGTGTCTGAGGAGCTGCAGAGAATATGTGAGAAGGAAGCACAGAACACTGATTTTATCCTGCTTTTTAAAAAGAAGTGGTTATGAATAAGTTTGTAACGTTTAATTGATCATCTTAGAAGTACTTTACAAAACCTAAGCAGTCTTACCAGATACTGTAAAAGCACCAGAGATGCAGTGTTAGCACTTACTAGCAGGAATAATTTTAAAAATGGCTGAAAGCAGAACTATTGATGTTCTGTGTCATAGTGTTATGTTCACTGTATTTGCTTGTTTTGAAACTAAACAGAGAATTTTGTCCAAGCCATGCTAATTTAAAATTACTTCTGTGCAATTCTCTTCAGACACATTTTTCTGGGCATGACAGTATTAATGTATTTTATATATATCCATTTTACTACTCTTAGTATGTACATAAATAAATACTTATGAACTCTTTTTATAACAATTTTATCTCAGCCTTGAACAGGGTAGAATGCAGTTGGAAAAGATTAAAGATAAAAATTCTTCAAGATTTGTATTGTAAGCTAGTTGGACTAGTGGGGCTTAATTTCAGTCTCAACTCTTAATTCTTCATTCCAGATGCTTTTGCTTCTGATGAATTTAACTGCAGTGTCTTATTACATAGACATGAAAAATTAAGAATGTTGGGAAAACAGTGTTAATGCAATAAGAGTGTAATTTTTCCCTCAGCCATGTTGAGGATGTCAGAAGATCATGTGCTTCCAGAGCTGAACAAGGTAGTAATAACGTTTTCTGATAAATGGTGATATACTCTCTAGTCTGCTTGGCGACTTGAAAGCAGAATTAAAGGTTTGGGTTTTTTCCAGAACTTAAAAGGATAGTGTCTGTAACTTTTTTTTGAGAGAGTTGATGCCTGCAGATTCACTGTAATGTGTTGTCTTGCATGAATTGCTTTTTCTGTTTTCTTTGTTAAAACTACTGTTTTTAGTGCCACTGTATGTGAATGGAAGGTCTCTGTGTATAGCAGCTCTTTATATACCTTAAGTGACTAAGTTAAATAGAGTGGGATTTTAACATCTTTACCAGTGCGCTGGTAGAGGAGATGGAATATGCCTGCTTTGGATTTGCAGCCACCATCACGCTGCCCTGGCTTAAGGGCAGAGTTGCCTTTCAGAGGGAAGTAGGCTGGAGGAATGCACAGGTAGGGCCCTCCTGCAGTTCTGTCCTGGGGAGGAGTAACCCCTTACTATTGCACAGCTGGGCTTCAGCTGGCTGGGAAGGTGTCAGCTCTGCTGAGATGACCTGGGGATGTCAGAGGGTACCAGCTGGGCAAGGGCCAGCAGCAGTGTGCCCTGGCAGCAAAGGTGGCCAGGGGTAATGAGGGCTGCACTAAAAAGAGCATGGCCAGCAGGGAAGGATGGTAGTTACTGTCCTTATTTAACACTTGTCAGATTGCATCTAGAACACTTCCTCCAGCTTGGGGCCCTCCTGTACAGAACAGACAGGAATGAACTGAGGTGGGCTCAGCAGAGGGCTCCCAGGCAGGTAGGAGGCTGGAGCACGTGCCCTGTGAGCACAGGCTGAGGGAGCAGTGCTTGTGGAGCCTATAGAACACATATTCTGGGCTCATTGAAATGTATTTCCTACCCTTCGCTTTTCTCACTGCTTCTGGTTTTATTTTTCCTTTTAGATGACGCAAAAAGATATCACATTTGTTGCTGATTTTCTTACTGAACACTTCAATGAGGTGAGTGACATGGTTTTCCAAGTACAGCATCTGACTGTATTTTTGCTGCCAATAACTGAGTCTGAAAAGTCTTATAATAAAATAATTCAATCATCTTTTTGTTCATTACTTCTCATTAACTTTGTGTTTAAATAACGGGCTTGTTTGCATTATTTTTTCAGGCACCTGAACTTTACAGTCGTAAAGGAAAATATTTCAATGTGGAAAGAGTTGGGCAGGTAAAGAGCTAAGGAATAAATGCAAAAAGAATAAATGAGATAATTCTTACATGGAGCTGTGTCTCCTTTTCTTCCCTGGTGCTTTTGTTCTGTGTTGCATATATCCATAATGGTAAAAGAGAGTATTTTAATTGTTTTCCCCTGTTATTGTTAGGAAAAGGAGTGCTTAAAAACATGCCTTACAGTTTCACCTTACACATACTGTATTTTTAGGAAAAGAACAAAACTCTTTGCAGCCAGCAGTAGTAACACTGTAAAAGCCAGCTTCAGTAAAACTGAAATGTGTTTCTTGTCTTTATGGCATTCATCACTGGATTTCAAAACATTTTAAATCCAACTTGATTTAAAAATCAGTTTTTCATGGAAATATCACCATCTTAGACAGTAGTTGATTTTTTTTGTTTCTAAAAGGGATGGAGTATCTAGTTTTAAGGCTATGGCATGTTAATTTAACAAGAAATGTCTACTACAATTGCTAGGGGCAATGTTGGAGGTGAATTCCAATGTTCCCTATTCTCAAATTGCAGTCTTAAAAATGTCTGTTTCTTTTCTAGTACTTGAAAGATGAAGATGATGACCTTCTATCACCGCCTAATACAGAGGGAAACCAGTGGTTTAACTTTCTTAAAAATAGTTCTCATCTTAAAGGTGATGTGCTTTCATAAAAAATAAAAGTGACTCAAGGATCTATGTAAAATGTAAAAAATGCAGACAAGTAATCAGTTTTTTCATGCTTATAAGTTACTTCTGTAGTGTCAATCATTGGTCCTCATCTGAGTAGAATAAAATTAATGGGCCTTGTTACTTTACACAGGTTTTATGTGTTTTATGTAGCTGTTTACCCAGTTAATTACTATTTTCTAGGTATTGGTAGCTCCCTGTCTTTTCTATACCAGTCTCAGAAGTCTTGGCTTGGAAGGAATTCCAGAAGATGTCTCTTAGGATATCTTAATTCCAGTTTAAGAAAGTAACAGTTATGCTTAGGTTGTGCCTGGGTGAAGTGTCCTAACTTGTTTTTTTCACTGAATTTTGAGATTATTTTGTTAATGAATGGTGGAAAAGAAGTAAAATATTATAACGAGCTGATGTTGAAAATTATTCTTGTGTAACTTTAGAAACCATAGACTAAAACCTTGACAGCATAAGCTGTCATGTAATAGAATTTGCCACAGTTGCCTTTTTCTACCTATTCAATAAAAAGGGGGGAATGGCAGCATTTTTGGTTGGAAGATACTATTTAGAAAATGTATTTTTAGGCATACTTTAAAAATACATTTGATACTTTAAATGTGTAGATTCCTTGACTGGTCATTTCTGTTACTATGCAAGATTTGTGATGGTTTGTAAGTGGTTTTGTTGGTATTGTCTTGGCAGGTATTGAGAGGATTGTAGGACAAGTAATGCTTCTGTTGTTGACACTTTCTATCCTTCCTTGGTGTTTTCTATTGCTTTGTTGGTTGATGTAATTTTTGTGATTTTTTTTTTTCCCCCAGCTAAATATGGGAAAGAAGCAGGCTATATACTTATAATATGTAGGGAGTTGTATCTCAAAAACTAAATTTTTTCTTACAAAGTAGTTCATTTCATAAGAAAGAATCAGTCCTATTGGAACCAAATCATAGATACTTTAAAAAGTATGGAAATTGTTTTGCTTGAACAACATATTTTATGATGACTCTTTTTCTAACTCTTGAGTAAATGCAGTTCTGTCTTTGCAATTTTGAATAGGCTGTGAAGAAAAGTGGAAGGGGCAGGCAGACCTCCATTTCTCACTTGTTAATCTAGTTTCGTATTGTGAGCCAGTGAGTTACTGGAGTTAGAATTTATGAATGGGAAATAATTTAGGCTGTCATCTAATCCAGCCAAAGCAGGGCTAATTTAGAAGCTAAACTCTGCTGTTTAAGGCTTTGTCCAATCGAGTCCTGTAAGTGTGCAAGGATAGAGACCCTGCACCTTCTCTGGGCACCCAGCTCCAGTGACTGTCTATCCATCCACTGTCTGACTGATTCTTCACTAGACTTACTTCAATTTGTCACTTTAACAATGGTTTAATATGTTTTTATAGAGGTACAAGCATCTTTTAAATTAACTTTATTTGTTTACAGAAAGTCCACTTCTGTTTCCCTACTATCCTGAGAAATCTCTACATTTTGTCAAAAGGCAAATGGAAGGTGTCATTGATCAGTGTTTACAGAAGCCAGCAGTAAGTTCAGTTTTTATAAATGGTAACTTTCTTTTAGGGGTAACTGAAGGTAGGTAGTTGTGCTTAGCAAGGCCTGGAGCTTTAATCCTTTGCCTTTGAGTGCCTACAACTTGGGTGTAGTCTAACTCCACCACTGCTGGCATGTCTCAAGCCTTTGGCTGGGGAGAGCACAATGGGGGATTTTTTTGTTTCACATCTTCTGTTCCCACATTATTGGGATCTGGTTTTAATGTTAATTGTCTTCATGTATATGCTGTGTACCAGATAACTGTGTTTGTTGGCAATACATTAGTCTAATACTATGGAGAAACATGAAACAAGTATATGAAGTGACAGTAGTGTTTGCATTAGAGGTGCTTATTCCAGCATAAATATTGGTGGATTTTTCTTTCAGAGATACTGAGAGGTTTCTGATTAGTTGGTTGGGGTTTTTTTGCCTTAAAAATGTATAATTATGAATAACTGCCTGTATATTATGGCCTAATTTTATTATATTTGTTAGGATGTAGTTGGAAAGTCAGTGCGTCAAGCAGTCTGCATGCGTCTCTACAAAATTTCTCAAAGGTATTTCTTTACTAAAAGAAATTAAAGAAATGTGCAACTACAACTCATGCACGAGTAGCATTTTATAAACTGTTTTGGTTTTTGCTTTTCAGTGAAGATTCCACACCTCAGTTATTTAAACTACCATTTCTGTAAGTATGTTGCTATTCTTTGTTCTGTGTAGTTTACCAGTTATTAGAACTTGGTCTAAATTTTTATTTCTTCCCCCACACTGCAGATGGAACGACAAAACATCCAACATGCATTATGTCCTTTTCACCATATTAGAAAATTCTATTTCTAAAATACACATTTTGAGGAGACATACTGATCCTTCCAGGTAAGAAAAAAGGAAGGAAAAAGTGGTTTGTGAGCTTTGGCACATGTGTACAGAGACAGTTACAATTTGAACCTGTTTGTAAAAGGAAGGAACGATCAGTGTGAAAATAGTCTTTCTTATTAGAGAAATGAGGAGTATGTTAGGAAGTGCAGCAGGAGTTCGTGAACTCAGAAAATCTAATCGCAAGACCGAAGATGGTTGATTCTAGGCTAAGAAACAATATCAGACTCCCTTAGTTTTGCTGCTCACAGAATTACTTTTTTGTGCAAACTTCTGAAAAATTGCAGAGAATCCTGCTTCCAGTGCTGCTTTGTCTTCTGTAAATAGTATTCTTTGATAAACTCCTTTCAACCTGTAATTTAATACTTTAAAGTAAAATGGGAAGTGTACTCACAGGTGCATCAAATGGAATGCATCTCTTTGGAGTGTAGGTTTATGTACCTCCGGGAGCTTCTGTGTCCACAGTGTGGTTTGTCACTGCCTACTTGTACTGATACAACTGTTTAAGCGGCATTCAGTCAGTGGGATGGCTGAAACGAACTGGTTTTAAAAAACAGCAGACACTACTCCTCTCTGTAAAATACTACTTTTTGTAATCTGTCATTTAATTTGAGCACACAGCTGTGATGGGGGTGAGACTTTTTAAAGCAATTTTACTGCTAAGGAAAGCACATGTTGAAACAATCCAAACTCTTTTTCTTTAGAGTAACAAGTAACTTAACAAATGTGAGACTTAAGTAATTGAGCCAGAGTTTGGCAAAGAACTATATCCCATAAGCCAGATGCAGTTTTCCTTTTGATTCCAGTAGTCACATTTTTGTGAGAAGCAGAAGAATTTAAAAGGTTCCCATCCACCAGTTACATCATTTTGGGATGTAGCCATGTATTGTGCTAAGCTTAGATGGGCTTATACCATCTCATACCACAGTTGCTGTTAGAGATTTTGGATTCTCTATGAATGGAAAAGAATTAAGCCACTGAGATAATTAAATATGTTGTTCTAGGTCTGTCAGTAATGGGATTCTTGCAGTAGAGTTTGGAAACATCTTGAACAACAGTATAAATGAGAGCTCAGAGTCCAGGTCAGTATACTTGATTTTTCTTCCAGAATTGCAGATTACTGAATTAAAGATGATGTTTTCTAGTGTTAATTTTGCATTAAGGTAACTTCAAAGTTAATTCACCTGGAAGAGTCAGGTTGTAAGAAATGGCACAGGTGCAGGAAGCTGCAGGGTTGTGGGAGGCTGTTTTGCACTTCATCTCAAAGTCAAGTAATTTTTGTTTTCCAGTTGAAAACTGGAGCTTTAGCACATATGCAGGAAACAAAGCTAGCTGGAAACAGCTATTGTCTATATCTGTGATGTTTTTTAAGTAAGATAAGACTTGATATGCTTGAATGTAGTCATCTTAAAAGGCATATGGTAGACTAACATTGTCCTTTTCATGTAGAAAGGGCAGATGTGATTGCCCTCAGTACCTTTAGTTGTGTTTCTAAATTTTGTTTGTTATTTATGTGTACTGTTTCTTACATTTCATTTTAGTATGAATGCTGTGCAACCTTAAAATATTTTAATTCTGTATTCCCTTTTATTCCTTGATGCTTTCTGAATTATTTTCCTATAGATGCTACAGTTGTTTAGATGCTCACTTCTATGATGATGAAACTGTAACTGTAGTTCTGAAAGAGAGTGTGGAACAAGAGGGTAAGGAGAGAGTCTTGGCTCAGCTGCCTTTATCTTCAGTGTACACAGATGAGGACCAAGATAGGAATTTCATCTGGGATTCTACAGAAAGGTACTGAAAAACTTTGAGCAAATCTGAAAATGCAGAACTGAAAAGCAAATGAAGCAAATATATTAATTGTGTGCAGTTACTCATGCTTTGTGTGTGTGAAAGTATTTTAAAGACAGGACCTCTTTTTGAGCCAGGAAGAGTAGAATGGGGAGATGGAAGCTTCCTAAACAGTTCGTTTTGTGCTTTTTGGGGGATTGGTTTTGTGAGGCCACTACTGCTTGTGCACCTGACTGTCATAAAATGCAAGGATCAACTGAAGACACCCTGTAGAATCAGAAATCTTCCTTTCTTTACAAAATGCTAATTTTGCTGGTCAGAACACTTCAGTTTAGGATGTTTTTTGGCATATTTGCTCATACACCTCTGCCTTGTAATAAGGATACACAGGTATTTCTTCATCTTTCCTCTGGTAGTCACCCTTAGAAATACTGTCAGCTAACTACTGAAACTCCAGATTTTGTACCTTTCTCTGTGTTGGTAAAGGCAGAGGAGAGCACGTGGTAAAAGTGAACACACACACAAAGGCCATGTAGGTCAAGCAGTGAATCTAGTCTTCTTGTTGTTGTGTCTCCCTTGCTTTTACTTTTTTCTTACTCTTCTCTGGCAGTTTGCTTAAAGATGCCTCAAAATAAAGAACCATACTGAACTGTAAATATTTTTTTAAGCCACAAAGACAGTGTGTATTGAAGAATGAACAGAAAATTTTAAGAGCAAGTTCGGACTAGTCCTGGCTGCTGTAATAGGCGGGGATTGTATTTAGAGAGTCCCTGTGAGTAGAGGTGAACTGTAGTGATGCATCTTAGAAAGGTCATGAAGGCTAAATGTCCATGAGGCATTGTGTCCAGGGCTGTGTTCAGAAACTCCTTGGAGAGGAGTGATTTGAAGGAAAGCCACCTCCTGCTGTAGCTGTTTCTTATGGGAAAATCAGACTTTACAGCTCCCTTCTCACCTGCTGCAATGTTTTTATCTCAATTGAAACATGCTCTTTCTCCAGAGTTGGATGCCCCACTCCAGATTATCTGTAGAAGCATTATGATGGTTTCAAAGGCTTACCTGCTTGTGGCATATGATACGAGGAAACTTTGACATAAAAAACTAGAAGTGTTTCTTAGAACTGCAGTTGTTTCTGATGTACTGGCTTTGTGCTTTTTCCCTTGCTATGTCCAGACTGGATGAGCGGAGTGGTGAGATACCCACACGTACTGTCTTCTTGGAGAATCAGTGGAGAGTGCTGGAGAATATGAAAGCTCAGTATGTTTCTGTAAATGGCATTAGAAAAGTTTCTTGTGTGGTAAGTGCAGTATCTCAGAAGAAACCTGTAAGCTATTAAAGAAAAAAATGTACCATGATTGAAGAGAGTGGTAACCGAAGAGTTACCAAAACTTCTGTTTTTTAGCATAAACAGATTGTTTTCTCTTAATCTGCTATAAGTGTGTCAGGATACAGTCATCCTTGTCTCATAGAACAACATGGAAAAACTTTGACAGAAGTTAATAGATCTAGTTGCTTTACATTTCAGCCTGTAGAGACATTAAAAAGTTGCTAATTCCCTGCATACTGCAGTTTCAAAGATAAAGGCTATTTTCAAAGCTATTGGTTGACAGTTAAGATGGTACTGGTGCTTTTATTTATTTATTTACTAACAAACTTCTTGTCTCATGTCTTTGTAGCTAAGTTCAAATCTCCGCCATGTGAGGGTGTTTGAGATGGATGTAGAGGATGATGGGGAAGTTGAGGAAGAAGAGGAGGAAGAGACAACTCAGATTGCAGCTGGGGAACCTGCTGAGCTAAATGAGCCTGCAGATAGCCAGGACAACATGTGTGGTGCATCTGCTGAGGAACTACCTGATGAAACTGAAGAACATGAAGCAAGTCTGGATCCTTGACATAGGCTTTGATAATAGTAAAAGGACAAGACCAAACTGTAAATATTTTTTTGTAATGGCACAAAGAAATTGTGTATTGAAGAATGAACAGGAAGTATTAAAAGCAAATTCAAACTTATCCTGGCTGTTACAATGGGCAAGGACTTTATTCATACAGTCCTTGTGATTGAGGGTGAACTGGAGCGATACATCTGAAAGATCATCTAACTAGTTAGAAAGTAATCTAACTTCAGGTTGCTGAGATGATGGATCCTGTACCTCCTCAAGCAGCTGAGTCTAGTCAAAATTCTGTATTACTTCTCAGCTAAGACTGTGTTCTGTAGTACATTTATTGACCCTTTTTGGACTGGCACATTGTTTGTGTCAGCTAAAGTTCTGTGAAAGCTTTTCTATTTTCCATTTTTTATGAGTGAGGAGAAAAAGAAATACCAGCTGATGTTTTTGTAGTTGGCCTGTTCAGTCCCAAATACTGTTGTAAAGATAAAACAAACTTACATATGAAAAGAACAAAACTTGGGACCTAGTCTTTTCTTCTCAGACTTTGTGTTCCATTCATGGGTGTGGAAACTTCCTGTAGAACCGAAATCTAAGATTACAAATCAGTGTAAGAGTTAGACAACAAAATTTGGCAATTGCCACTACTTAAAAACGCAGTTTTTAAAAGCTCTTTTGATAACATGTCCTCAGTAACGTAGCATTTCAGTCTGTTTGGTTCTTTAGACATCAGTACAGCACTTGTCTCTATGTGCGCATGTTTTGTCCAGTGGTTGCACATCACAGCCTGCCTGGTTTTTGGGAATTTCTTCATGAAAGTCTGTCTTCTCAATCTGGATTTTTTTTAAATGGAAAATTACAACAGAGAGTATATTTTTTTATTCTAATGTGGCATTGAATGTCATGCATAGCCCTCACACAATCATGTTGCTTGAAATGTTGTATATTACTGTAGGAATGATGTAGTGCTAAGCAGAGTAAGCTAGAAACAGTGTTTAGAAATCTAAAATGTTTTCTTTTTCTGTACTAGCTGTCATTCTTAATTGACTTAAAACTCAGCTCTTTGAATGAACAGTGCTCCTAAATGCATGATGTCCCTTCAGAACAGTAAGCCTACCTTGTGTTTGTGGAGAGCACCAAGTCTTATGCATGTGCTCCATTCTCTATTTGAAAAGTAAATCTTTTGAAATTGCTATTTGGCACTGCAAAACTCAAATGCTAGATTTATCCTTTTGTTTTGAAATACACCATTGGTAACAATACCTACAGTTGGTCCTAATGCTGCTTGACTTTGAAAAACCTACTTAAAAAAATCCTTGAGGCCATATGTAAACCTTGACAGAATGGGAAAGCCACCTCTATTACCACTGAAGTTCTTTAGTAAGTTTGTGGCCTGTGTTTAATATCTGTAGTCAGAATTGGTTCATGCATCTTGTTACCTACTACAATAACATCTGAGATGTCTCCTGCTACCTTGAACTATCTGTTGCTCTTGGACTCTTAATTTCTTGCTTCACAAGCTGCTTTAGGGGAAGAGGTGGCTTAGCTTGTGCTGTGAAGCAATAGCCTAAGAAGCTATATTGGAGCAGGGAAGAAGACTTCACTTTATAATTATGAATTATTAGGAAGACTGCATGCGAACGAGGAGAAAGAAGGAAAGGAATTGTCACAGAGTGAGTTTCAAGGAAAGAGATGTGAAAGTAGTTAGGGATCTCTAGGAGGAATGCTCTGGGGTGGAATTCCAAGAGAAAAACCAAAACAACTTACCACCTCTGGAAGTTGAAGAGAAGAAATTCCACTTGTAGGTGAATAAAATGCATTTAACTTTCCCTTTAGGTTAAATAATGCTGCTAGGAAATCAGCCTGTAGACCATTGGTGTCAGTAAAGTCCAGTGTCAAAGTAAGTTACAAAGCTATATGAATGCAGTGTGGTGGTCAGCCTTTTTCCCACAGGGGCAATTATGGCTTCTGCTCCCAGCTGGCACTGTTCCAGCTCTGCTGGCAGCTGTCTGCAATTACCTAATCATGCCTGGTCCTGGTTTTATGCAGTTCTTGCAACCTAGAGGATAAAGAATCCAGTCAGGTTTAGTTCTTAGGGCTCTCCCCAGGAGAGTGCTCCTAGAGTGAGCCTGTTCTTGTTGAGAACTTAATAGCTGGTGTCCCTTTTTCTCTGTCTAGTCACAAGGAGTCCTAGACAGACCTCCTGGATTCAGCAGTCATCACCTGAGTTTTGCAAAGACTACTTGGGCATGCACGTTCAGGTGCTTGTGAGTATGTGGATATCAGGGTGTGAGTGAATGCAATCCATTTTATTTTAAAATTAACTTTTCTTCCCTTCTTATACTGCCTGGGTTTCTGGTTTGCTGTGTTGCTGCTGGAGGGTTTATTATGGAAGAAATAATGACAAAGAAAATGGATGGATGTAACCAGTGTTTTTTAAAAATTGAAAGGTGGGACCTGTCTAAAGAGAGTATGAAGGGAAAGGGGAGAGCAAGAACTGAATGCAAAGAGGTTTAGCAATGTATCTATTGCCCTGTCCCTGAAGGTGTTCTAGACCAGGTTGGATGGCACTCTGAGCAACCTGATGTAGGGAGTGGCATCCCTGCCTATGGCAAGACTGTTGGAACTAGACAATCTTTAAAATCACTTCTAACCCAGATCATTCTATGATTCTATGATTTTGGAAGACTTAAAATATCTGTCCAGAGTTTAGGGGTATGTTGATTTATCTGTGGTATCTATTAATCATTTTGATGTTTGGATTTAAACCTAAAAGCAAATTCTCTAGGCCAAATTTGATTGTTCCCATGAAATGTCACTGGAGGCACCTGGGCACAATTTAAAGCAGAATTTTTCATTACGATTTCATTACATTCCTACTATGTTCATGGCAACAATTAGTTCCCATCTACTTCTTGGTCTGGTTTCTTCCCAGAACTTATACCATGCATTGGACATACTGTGTGAAAGTAGGATCTGATTTAAATGAAGGGATCTGATGGCTTGCTGAGGAGGATTGACACTCTGAGAGTGGGTTTGACTTGGTTTTCAGGGAAGCGATAGAAATTACAGCTCGAGGAGAGTGAGGAGACACTCTGTCCCCAGTTTCCTGTCTCCCCAGGGTATGTTATCTTTGTAGATTACTGGTATTTCCTTGACCTGGAGGTTGATTGCTCCATATGGAGTGAAGGAACAACCTTATCTGTCATGATTGAATATATTGACATTTCACTGGCACAATCTCAGCTCTAGCCAAAGTCCTGTGCCACCCTGTCCTTAACCCAGCAAAGCTCATCCAGGGTTAGCCTTTGATTCTAAAGTCCTGGTTGAAGGAGTTCACCCATCAAGAGGAGACTACTTTGCTCCTCTCGTCCCTCCTAGTTCAATACTGAACAGCTACAAAAGCAAAGCTTGGAAGATGTCAGTGAGCATCCTCATCCAATTCACTTCGTAACAGTAATAGGAGAAATCTGCATGTCTTTACACTCAGTAATGAGTCAAAGAGGGGTAGTAAGCAAATACAGGAAAGATGTTTACAATCGGTTGAAATGAAGTGCATTAGCAAAAGTACCAATTATGTATTTTGTGGAACAAATCTATCAGGAACTCTGATTGCAGATGATGTCTCTTAAAGTGAATCTGCGTCTAAGTCTCTGTAGCTGTGTTGGAATTGGGTTGTCTCAAAGGCAGAACATCAAAGCAAGGTCATCCCTGCCAATTACAGTTGGGGAAGGGAAGGGTGTCCCAAACAAATGTAGATGAGATTTGCATCTTCCATTTCCCCACAAAGTTTATTGACTATTTTTTTCTTTTCCTGTGTAATAACTAGAAGACTTTGAGATTTAAGGTTCTGTAACAAACTTCACTTTCAGTTTTGCTGCTTGCATTGGAGATTACATTACTTTTTGTTCTGTAACGTCCCTCAGACATGCAACGTGTGTGTACTCGTGACAACAGTAAATACAGGTTAGTTACTGCTGCTTTGAATTTGTGATCTGAGATGAATTTGACTTCCTAGGGTGGAATTGTTCAATCTGTAATGAGCCACTTTCAGCGCTAATTCAGTTTGCAATCAGAGAAAGGTTGAAATGTGGAAACTATTCTTGCCTCTCTTCCAAAGGACTCCAAGGAGAATGTGCAAATTTAGACTGAATCAGCTTGACTTCTGCACTTGAAAATCAGACAGATGGTTGTTTTGCAAGGTCCAAATTTATGCCCTGATTTGAGTATTATAACAATATGTTTTGTTACACGTTAAAGTTATGTGATTTTGAACATCTTAGGATACTTGAAGTGCAGAATGATAGAGTGGTTTGGGTTGGAAGGGACTTCAAAAATCATTCAGTTCTAACCCCCCTGCTGTGGGCAGAGCACCTTCCACTAGACCATGTGAATGAGCAACGAAACTTTATAGAGCTGTGGGAGGGGAGGGGTTGGGGAGGGGATTTTTTAGTACGTAATTTGTTGCTTTCTGGTTTGGTTTCTTTTTCTAAACCCAAATCACTTTTTATTGGCCATAATAATTTCATTTTTGATTTAGATTTATGGATTTATAGTATGTCTGTTTATCAGGTAGTTTTGTAACTTCACTTTCAAACCTGTTATAAGGGAGATGAGAAAGTTCAAAGCTCTAACAATCCTTAAAAGGTATTTCAGGGACATTTCATAGCAAACTCTGTGACTCTCATCTTAAGTATGACTGGGCTGAGGCAGGAGTTGAACAAGAGAGTTGTAGGTGCTACTCAGAAGCCATTGGTGTTTTAAGGGGATAGCATTTTTCCCGGAGTCCTCACTGAAGGCTCCTCACTTTGCCTTGACAACTACATTATTTTTCCTAGCACTTTGTTATTGTCTTCTTGTTTGTTACCATCACTCCTGGAATGGATTTTCTAACTGTTCCTTAGCAGATCTATTGCAAAGTCAGTATTGCTTATACTAGTTTCTATCCAGCATAAGCTGACCCAGGTGTCTTTGCTCACACGAACTTTTCTGCTGCCTGTGCTTGAAGAGTAGTAGTAAACAGTTGCTCGATTTAGATCCTCAAGAGGATGACAGACTGGGCAGTAAAATAAAGCTTCATCAGTGTTCTGTCTCTAAGATGTCAGCAGTGGGAACTGATGTCTGTTGAGATTGCTAAAACAAAACTCTTGTCTTGGGAGAGGGACCTTCAGGAAACAATCTCTTTACCAAATACAGTTTACATTACTAGCTTTGTGTGTCAGCACTTCAACAATATTGGACCACCTCACCACTCCACGGCATGTTGAGGTTGGGAAATACAATTACCAGTTCTGAAGGATGTGAAACAACTGAGGCAGGACATGGATCATGCCACACATCACCTTCCTTGTCTTTTATTCTTCCAACTGCTGCTTTGATATAGCAGATTTTCTACATTGAAAGTCTGCTTTTCAAACCAACTTTCAATACGAGGTGGGGATTGACCTTCTCTAAGGGCTTGGGATTTGCCCATAGGGAAACAGCAGTGGTGGAAGTCCTGTACTGGTTTCTGCAATCCAAGGACTTTTGTCATCTAATACATTCTTTAGTTAAAGTTTGGGTTACAGGTAGAACTCAGTTCTGATTTTTTTCTGCATACTCATGTTCTCCAACTTTAACCCATGTAATAGTAATGATGACATGCTTATATAACTGCATTCTTGACAAAACTGTCATGTTTCTTTAATGCAATTCTATAATAGATGATTTTGAGGGAGCTGGTTGTTAAGGTGAGTGACATTGCATTTTTGTTTTCAATGGACTTCCTATTAGATCAGAATTGTGGGTTATTTTAAGTATAATTATTTCCAGGATCTTGTTTCCTCAGTTGATGGGAGTGTTTTAAATATAATGGGAAACATTTGGTAGTTCCAGTAAGTCTAAGCAGGGGAAAAATAAAAAGGTTTTTTCATTCTGGTAGGTTTTCCAAGTGTTACTGAAAAATATTTTTCCAGAATTGAGAAATTCTCTAAAAATAGTTTTGTTTTGTTAAAGCAGGGAATTATTTGGAAGCATTGAGAGGAATAGATAAGTGAGAACATCCCTAAAAATGAAAGTAAATACAAAGTATCTCTTCCTACACCCACGTTATCTACATTATGGTGAAAGAGTCTTTGTTACAAATGTTGCCATCCTCCCAGTGTTTTTCATTTCTGATTGCAATTCTTGATCAGGGGATCACTTTTAGGCATTCGCTGGATTAAATATGTAAGGGAGGAACTATTTTTCTTACACATTACTGGAAGTTGCTTCATTGTTTGCATGGAATTCACCTGACTTTTCTCAGTCATGTAAACATTTGGACAAATATTCATAGTTTCAAATAACTCAAAATCATTTAGCTAACAGAAGAAAAACTTCTCGCCAGAAGAAGTTGATGGTTTCCCAGAAGCTTGCAGCAAGGAATGTTACAGATCCCTGCGTCTGAGGTGTGTGATCATCACTTGTGCTGCAGAGGCCTTCTGGAGAATGAAATTAGTAAACAAAGTCCTTTTTGTCTGTGTTTCCACACTCTGGAGGATAAGATTTTTTAGTTTCAGGAGTAGTAACACTCACAGTATGTGTTCTTGTTTTTGAAGATGCCATTATTCCTTAAAATGTAAACCACAGGCCACCATGAAGACAAGGTAAGTAGAAAAACTGGTTTTCTAATCAGGAAAATTCTGTTTGACTCGAGATAGGAAAGGGAAAAGAAAAAACCCAATACGTATGTATCAAATATGTACCAAATTTTCACTTTCGTTGAAAAACTAAACCCAGTTTTGCCATTTGGGGATAAAGAAAGTACTGAAATAGTTTTGTTTTGCTTTTCCTTTGCCTAACAAAATATTTATTTGTACTGTCTGGATGTTGCCAAACACGTGCCAGAGAAAGTATCAGACACAAGGTCGGGTGTCTATCACTTCATGTTTTCTACATATTCCCATAATTTTAACAGTGAAGTTTTTTTCAGAACAGGAGTTTTCCAAGTGCTCTTGATAGAGGGAAAATATTTGGTAGGTCCTGGCTGAGAGGTTGCTTCTATTAGTATGAGTGGAATATAAGGAAATCCACATTTGGGAGTGGATAAAAAATCCAAAAGCGTCAGTCATCAGTAATTTGGGCAGAGCATGGAGGGTGGGAAGTGAGTGTGAGAGGAAATGGGAGAGACATAGGTGGAGGCAGTATTGGGCAAAGCTGATGACTTGAGGCCTTTGCCTTGGCACTGTGAGCCAGTGAAGACTCCTGGAGCAGCCCCAGCTTGACAGATCAAGAGGACATTTTGTGTCAGAGCAATGTGGTTTCACTGTGGAGTTTACCCCAGGGGATATTTCTTTTTCTGGTTTATGAAAGAATTCATTTCCTTTAGCAGGCTTCCATCTAGTAGGACCTCCAAACACATTGCTGTTCTTATCAGGGCTGACAACTTAGTCAGCAACACTGCAGAATTTCTTTTATCTAACAGAATGTGTCACCCCTTGCTAAGGTGCACCTTTTGCTATGTAGGAGTGGTAGGCATATTAAAGGAGTATGAAGTTGCCCTACATTTAAAAATAGAAGTTCCTGGCAGAACACAAATGGAAATCTGTGTTGTATGTTTTTATTTGAACAAAATTAACTGTAAATCAGATATGGACGTAAGAAAGGATTTGTCTTAAAACTAACACAGGGTTTCTGTTTGAAGGAATAAACCTATAAATCATGTCTGGACATAATGAAAGGTTTATTTTCAAGGCATTGTAGGCAAATGCTGATAATGCTAATGCAATGCCAAGTATGTAATGCCTCTTGAAAAATACACCTGAGGTTTCTTATCTATGTGGAAAAATGTGAATTAAAATACAGCACCCCTTGTTGGTGACTCTCAGTGCCTGCCTGGTACTGTTTCAGCATGCCAATAAGGCCATCTGTTAGTGGCTTAGCTCTGGATATCTCAAGAAATTCACATAAGCAAGTGAGGCTGTGCTTTAAAAAGTCCTGTGCTGTATCAATTAAAAAAGATGATCTAGACAGTTGTCCTTGTAGTTTAAGCAGAGACTTAACATAGTCTGGCTTTGTGTCACTCCATTAAATGCTTAATGGTCAAGTTAGATGCTGAAATTCCTTTAAAAATCAGGACCAGTGTGTATGGACCTACAAACAAGACATGGCATAGCAGTGGAAGTGTTTGGATTTGTAAAAATAATCTACTGGCTGGTGAGTGCCTACACACACCCCCTCATACACACTCACCCACACATAGCACACTGTGCAGCTGCCTCCCTGCAGTGACAGTGCAATAGCCCCACGTGATGAGGGCTTGCTCAAGGGCAGCCTTTGGGAAATGCTGGCTGTGTGCTGTAAATCCACACCCTGCCTCAGCTTACAGCAACTCATTTTGTAGTTATGTCTTCATATCTTCCTCTCAAGTAGAACTTTTTTTTTTGTAAAAGAACAACCTGGACCTTATTTTTAAAGAACACATGGAGAGTATGTGCAGAAAAAAAAAATTCCAGTTTTGTTGGATTATATAAATCCGCAATAGTTCTAGTTATGCCTGGGTTCACCGGGACTAACTGGATGGTTCATGTGGCTTCCTGAGTTCTGTACACCAGGAAGGCACCTCTGAAAATCTGGGCTTCAATCAGGAAAGATTTTCTGAGAATAAGACGGAAGCATTTGGGCACATACTGCTGTTATGAGCACATCTGAAATACCTGTGGACCTCAGGGATCTTCACAACGATTGGTGTAGATTTTGGTGAGAGGCTTTTTTATTTTTGCTGCCTCTGGACAAAAAAATTTGCTGGCCCTCACCCTGCTTGTGGTGGCTGTGCACATATTGTAGGTTTGGTCTGTGTATGCAGAGTGACCATTTGTCAGGGCTTTCTAGATCCATGGTAGCCCCACCGGAGCAGCAGTTACCCAACATCCAGAAAACACAGAGAAATGGACGAAGTACCCAGAGGGGAAGAAGAGGGTCTGTGTGCATAGAAAGACTCAGAAGTTTGGTGACAACTTCCTGACTGCTGGATAATTTGTGGTTTAGTACATAAAGCACTACAATTATTTTAAAGTCCAGGTATTCAGCCTATTCATTACTTTCTCAAAGCCAAACTTTAACTTTGTATTTAGGGACAGAAACCATGGAAGGCTTTTGATACTGTCCTTTTTCCTTTGTGTCATTTCTGTTTCAGCTGAAGACAGATTTGTGGCTTAAGATTTCTGGTTAAACCTGTGGTTTCCCATTTTTGATTATTTGTGATGTGATGCTACAGGAATATTACTGTGCCTTCTTGGCTGGTCCTCCAGTTGTTAGACCCAGCTAGGAATGGTTAGACCTGGGATGGTTAAGAGTGTTAGAGCCCAACTGGAGAAGAAAGAAAAAATTTTCTCTTTGAGTAATTGCAATTGTTAAAAAAGATGCCAGAGATCCACCATCTTATATGAAACTGGAGGGGTGGGAAAAGGAGGAATTATGTTGTGAAGTTTGATTTCAGAAGTGTTTTGTGGGTTTCCTGTATTTTCTGGAGAGACCAGGAGCTGTGGGAGTGTGCGATGGGACTGAATTTGGGCCTTAAGAATCCAGCTCTACCCATTACTTATTACTTAAATATTTTGACTACACAGAATTGCTTTTCCTTTTTTCCGTGTTTGCTTGGGTTACACTTGTTGAGCCTGCCTTCAGTGTATCTTTTTATCACCCTCTCTTTGTAGTAATTGCTTAAGTGTCAGTTTCTAAGAATATTTCACCTATCCAAATTGTTTGCAATAGTAAGAACAGAGAGCAAATGCATAAAATGCACAAAATACAGATTAGGTGGACATGTTTTTAAATTAAGTGGAAAATATTTACAGGATTCATTGTTTTGTAACTGTAAAAGCTGCTGCTGAATTCCTGTTTGTCTTCATCTTCTATAAACATTTATTTCTGGGAGCCTTCAAGCAGTGTTTTTCTTTAATGCACATTTCAAAGGGCAGTGTCTTCTGTTTAATGACCTGCCGGAGGCCTGGTTACACTTTCTCCTTTGTTCTAATCATCATGTTTGGGAGTATTCTGATACAAGGGTGTGTAGGTCAGCCAGTGTCTAATCTTGTCCCATACTTTGACCATTTGGAGTTCATCCTCAAAGTGCTTTGGGGAAATGTACTTTGCTCAGTAAGAACTTAATTTGGCCTATTTGAATCTGTACTGTCCTTGTTTGTGCAGTCTGAAATGCCGTGGATGCATTATTTGCACTTCAGAAATAGAAGTTTAATCCTCCCAGAGATGGAGCTAAAATGGTTCCTTGGTATCAAACCTATCATGTTCAGTGATGGTGGTAGTTTTGATACATTGATGATGTTCTGAAGGGCAATATTTATAGGGAGGGATCAATATATTTTATCAGACCACCAAATATAGGTTGGAAGAAAAGCAGAATTGCTTTAAGGAAGAGAAATGCTTCTTTAGTCTCTCAAAGTTTGTTACAGCAACAGACTGGTTTAAAAACCCCAAAATACTGCTTCTCTCTTAGAACCTGTTTGCCTTATGACCTTCTTGTGAGGACATTATAATCTGTTACTCCACTCAAATAACTGAAAGTGGAGCTTGTTGGAATTAATCAGATTAAGAGGGGAGAATGATTTTACCTCTACATAGTTTCAGATGAAGTATCAGAGTTGTGCATACTTCATTAGCATCATGTTCCCTAAATTTGTGTCTGATTCAGCTGTTTGGTTGCTGTTTCAAGACACTTTTCAGAAGATGCCTGAGAGGACCTGAAGCAAAGTAGTGTGCTGTGTGCTAGCACAGATGGTGGGTTGTGGGAGTCCAGAGGTCCTACTTCTTTCCTCTCTTTCATCTACACAGGAATTTGCTTTCTAAGCTATGGCATGAGGTCTACTCTTTTTTCAGGTAGTTATTGCTGTGTTTCCACAGTCTGTTTGAGCAGTACTACCTCGGTGATAAGTGCTAGTCAGGTGCAAAGAAAGAGAGACAAGCCAGTTTTCCTGTTGCAGAAATCTGACTGTGCTGCAGCTCTGTCTTTGCATCTCAATCACCTTATGTTGCTGCTGTAGCTGGAAGAATAAAGCACCTTTCAGCTGCATCTCTTTGCTGGCCCCAAAAAACCAGAAAGATTGGGGAAATGGTGCTGGGCTCATTCTGCCATCCTTTCCTGCCAAGATTAGTGGACGGTGGGTGCTGAAAGATACTTTGAACCAAAGCAAATGGGAAACTTGCAGCTAAATATTGGCTAGACATCCATCACTTGATACCAGAATACAACTGAATATTGGACTCAATAACTAAACTCTTACACTACAAATCTATTACTATGCTCAAACATGATGTTTGACGTGGATTAATGATTCCCTCTGTTAGAAGTTCCTAAATTAAAAATATAAGCAGCCTTTCTATAATCAGGAAACCAGGAAATACAGATGAATTGCCAGAACTGTTTCAAATGGTCCAATTTGACTGTGCATCACTCTAATATCTTTAACTGTTTTAAATAATTTCAAAATCTGTCTTAGTTGCTTTCTGAACCTTTTAGGTTACTGTATTTATTGATTTAGTCATCTTCTATATAAATATAATTCAAAATAAGGTGACAAAAGAAGCTGAGAGAAACACAACAGAGGACCTCAGCCTCCTTGTAAGGCTTGCTTTGAAAATATCTAGTAATTAAAGATGAGCGAGTGACTTGTAATTGCTTATTTATGATGCCTTGTCTGGATGAGCTTTTTCCTGTGAAGCTTCATTTGGACCTAAATGAATTAGATGACTAATTAAAGGAAGGCCTTTGATTTGAGATCAGGAAAGCCTGTTTGTGTGGAGGCTACACCCTCTTCTTTATCTGACAGCATCCTTGAACATTAGCAGCATGTAATAATTAGATGTGTCAAGTTATGAGTTGATTCATCTTCTTTAAGTGGTCCCAGAGGAAAGGGCAGAGGATGACTATTCTCCAGAGGAGGCTGAAGACAGCAAGATGCATAATGTATCCTCAATTCCTGGTGCTTCCTCAGAATACATAACTGCTATTATTTAAGTTCTTGAGCTCTGAAATATTCCTGAAGTGCAGACAGGAAATAAAAGAAACACAGCATGTGCATGAAGGTAATGCTAGCTGTGTTGGGGCAGTAGTTCAGAATCAGTTCATTTTATAAAAGTGAAAACTAAAACCTTTGGCACGCCAGTCAGTGCTGCACTTGTGCCCCTTCCACGTGTTTTGTACAGTTTACTGTGTGTTTCAGCAAGAGTAAACACTTGGTCCCTCCTGTGACTGATAAAAGTAATGCGTGCACTTTTGAATAAGGAGTCCCAAACACCACAGCTTGATGAATTATTTGTTCTAGGGGAGGCTTTTTCAGAGATAGTAACCACTGTCATTCCAGTGTTGAATTCATGATTGAAGCTGACAATGTTTTTTAGCTCTGATTTTGGATTGCAATCCACCTATGTGTGGGTGCAAGTGCCTCCTGAAAGGAAATTGCTCTCAATTATAAAGCAAACTTAAAATACAAGGTCAAGGCCATGGTTCCCTAGATTGTGTAATAGCATCCAGGAGTGGCTAACCACTCTTAGAATGTTTTAGCAACCTTTTAGTGCATGTCAAATGGACAACCCAAGCACAGTTCTTTGTCTGGAGTCCTGTGGTTTGTGTCAGTCCTTCATCGTGGTCTTTGTGCACCTGGTGTGATGTCAGCAAGCTCTGGTACTAGAGAGAGAGGAGGAGCTGCAAGTCTGCAGGAGGGATGATGGCAAGCACCTACCTGCAAGGCAGAAGATCTTTGTTTCTTAACAAGAGGGTTCTACAAATAGGAGGAGAATGAACAAATGAGAATAATTCTTTTTCTGAGTTCTCAGTCTGAAGTAACTTCACTGAAATGTGGGATGTCACAGGAAGGAAACTGAATTAGGAATTTGTACTACTGAATTCTGTTTGTTTTATTTGCTGTTACAAGTACCCTGCTGCTAGAAATGCACATCCCAACCCATGTGTTTCCCTTGAAGGAACATTACTTTTTTAATGGTTAATTATGAAAACTTCCTTATCAGAATTTAATAAATAAATAGGTACAACCTTTAAAACTTCATCACTGGAAGAAGATGATAAAACATGGGAAAAAATCCCAGATAATTTTACTGATGTTTTGCATCTGTAATGGTTGTGAAATGAGCAAATGGTGTAGGATGAAGCCATGTGTCTAGGATATCAGAACTGTTGCCAATAAATGAGAAGATAGACCCCAGAAGTGAAGTTAAGTCCAACAATGTCCTCTACACGAACTCAGGGTTCAGTCTTCAGATAATTCAGTGATGATAAAGTGTAGGTACTACTTCACAATCATAAAGCAGACACAAGGTGTCTTCTAGCAAGTTTCTTGCTGCTCCCAAAGCAAAACTATCAAGTTCTTCATCTTATTTTTTTAAATTTTAACCTCAAACACAGTAAGGAAATTCTGAAAGCTGACATAGAAATAATAGTCAAGAAGCTTTATCAGTATTAAGGCCATTTGTACTGAGAAGGTGGTACTAAATGAAAATTGCAATTCTAATGCTAATTGTAAAATGGAGGGAGAGGAAGACGGGAGAGACCCAACCTTCCCTCATCCTCTAACTTGCCTTAGAAAATTCCAGAACTTGCTCCACACCTGGCTAGCACATTGGTGCTGGAAAACTTGTGTTACCAGCTCCAGCTAATGGGGTATGTCTGGGAACTCTCATGTAAGGGAGGCAAAAGCATCTCAGAAGGTATCCAGCTAAATATCAGCTGTATTGTGTTCTACTCTTGTGATACTTTTGTTTTCAGACTCCTAGACTCAGCTGAAATCTTCCTAAACAAGTTTTGTTTTGTCTGGAAGATCATTTGGGTTCTCAGGATGATATCAACCAACTTCAGAGTCTGCAGGTGTGGAAAAATAATAAAAAAAAAAAGGTGCATTCAGACACCCCTGTGAGAGGGCCATGGTCAGGTGAGTGTGGGAAATGCAAGACCTCAAAGGCAGTTTTAGATCACAGCACAAAGGATGGTGCTGGGGTAGACCAATAACAAATGCCTCTCCTGGAAGGGCCAGACAGGACAGTGACTCCAGTTGATCTGGAGAAAACCCTAAACCACGCCCTGAGGGGCTTGGAACAAGGAAATGAGTTCCAAATATTGGGGTAAGTAGGGGAAGGACAGGAAAGTCCATGAGGATGAGGTAGGAAATACAACTTGTGATTCTAGAGAGCATCCTGTGATAATTAATGTCTTTGAGGTCACCACATGATCCTCATCTATTTGGCAAAAACATATCAATGCAGGTTAGTGAGTAAATAGTTTTTTATGGTTGCTGGAGGTTCAGTTTAGTTTTGTCCTTTCTGAAAGATAACAATCTGGACATGCAGCTTATCAAGCTGTCTTTCACAAAGAACAGTTGCACATGCATATGTAAGCATATGTGTAGTTAAAAGAATTCGATTCACATCCAAAAACTTTATGGTTTTGTTGTGAACACTGTTTCTCTATACTTTCCAGATATAAGTTTTATATCCCAAGAATAACAGGAAAACCAGGTCCTCAAATTATCATTGTGTGGTCTTAAAAATGACTATTTTTCTCTCCTAAATGAAATTGAGGCTGATGCAGACTTTGCAATGCTGGAGCAGAGTCTGAGAGCTGTGCCCAGATAAAGCCAGCTCAGATGACTTTATGTGTAAAATTCATTATTACTTTTTATTTTTGGTGGTTTTAAGAGCAGTTGTGTTTTTCTGCTCCCTTTGGTGGTGCTAATGATTACTCTAAGCATAGCAATACTCTCATCTAGTGCAGACTGCACATATGCTGTCAAGCTTCAAAAATAGGCTACAATGGGTTCAAACATGATGATGAAAGGCTCACTGGAGATTTTGACACCTGTTTCAGAAGTACCAAGAGTTGTCTCACAATGGGCACAGCTTCTTATCTCCATGCTCATAACTCTCAAATCATGGCACTTGACAGCTGTCTCCATAGGTAACGTGTGGGTGCACTTCTCAAAGAACCATCTGAAAACATAAAAAGGCTGTAGCAGGCACTCATAAGTCAAAATACAGCCATATTAAGCTTGCATGTGTAAAAGTTACACTGCTTCTTGTTTACTTGTCTTTGTCCTATAGCATCCCATTTCTTAAATAATACCCTATCAGATCATGTTTTTTCTGCAACTTTTTGGAGTTGGACTTGGTGATCCTTATGGGTCCCTTCCAGCTTGAGATATTCTGTGATTCTATGAAACTGAAGTGCATATTTTAAGACTGAACACAAATGAATTCAGCTTTGTAATAGTTCTGGCTTGGTTAATTTTTTATAATGTATATAAAGTTTTAGGGAATTTGCATACAAAACCAGTCATCAAAACATTGAAGAAGCTCTCGAACACAAGATTCTATTTTTGTTTTGTGCATGAGTCTAACTTAAAAAAATCATTAGACTTTCTCTACCCTTAACACTTCAATGGTGTGGAAATTGTAGCTATAATTTGTTGGCACTTGAGAGTCTAGGAGGAATTTTTAAAGATGAAGAGGAAGAAGCCAAGGTCCAAGACCTGTAGGATGCTAATCAAAAGTGGAGGAGAGCTGCAGAGGACTTGGAAAGACAAACACCTTTCATAAGAACTGAAGAATTATTAAAAAAAAAAAAAAAAAAACCAAAGAAAAAAAGAAGCATAAGGCTGGCAGTGAGGGGAAAGGAAGTCAACAGAACTAAGCAGAAGAGTGCAGATGCCTGTGTTGAAGGAAGGTGGGAATGCAGCACCTGGGCTGAGGTCATTGCAAACTTTGGCAATACAGGTTTCATGAAATTAAATGTTGCATTACATCCCAATGTCACCTAGCATGAGGTGGGGTGTGGCCCAATACCTTCTGTTTAGGAAGTGTAGACATAACAGAAACAAGTTTGAGAAATGCTGCCAACCTTTCACAAACCCGGGGCCGCAGCACTGCCACCATTGTGGGATGACTCCAGACAAACCCTTTGCCTGCTCACCCATCACAGGGATTAAAGTGGGTGGTTGCTCCCCTGCACGTGGTGGGCGTTGTTTGGTCTGTCCCAGCGCAGCTCCAGGAGGTGCAGGGTCCTTGGCTGGTGCTGTGCAGAGGGCTGGGGACCTGCTGTGGGCTGTGCTGGTGGGTGCAGAATTGCAGCACCTGTGGGTCTCCAGCCCCACAGCTCCCCTGCACAGGGCAGAGGAGGCACCTTTCACACCCTTTGTCTCCTCTGGGGCATCTGTGTATAATGTGGCACTCATTATTACTGACACCCTTTTGATTTATTTATTTATGTAAATCCTTTCTGTAAAGAACAAAGATCAAAAAAGCAAATAAAGTTAAAAAAAAGATGCTTGGTCTTCATCTGTGGTTTCACAGAAATCCATTGTTAGGCAAAGAAACTGCGTTATCTTTATGGCAACCATATCGAGTTGCTGTTTCTGGTAGGAATATGTAGCCTTTTGGTGCCCCTCTGGTGCCGCTATAGCTGAGGGGTGGTGAACAGAGCTGAGTGAGAACAAGGTTTGTGTGATTCAGCAGTTTGCTCATTGGGAACAAGGGCTGTTGACCATCAGGCAATGTAGCTGATGTCAGAGGGTCACAGGTGATGCAGTTTCAAATGTAAATACACACTGGAGATGAATTAAAAGTTTACCGATTGTGGAGAAAGTGTGTTAGTCCACATACTGATTTTCAGCCTCTTCTGTCATAGTCTTCAATTTAAATACATGACCAAGATTAATGAAAATTTTACGTGACGTGGGAAAGGTTAGGTAGTAGGAATGTGCAAGGTAAATAATGGAGGAGAAATCATAGAACAAAATAAACAGACATAGAAATTATTCTTTAGTTTTTGCAATGGTTTTTCTTCCACATTATAGCATAATTTATATTTCTTATCTGTGAGTATCTATTTGCAATTTTAAAGCCGTTCAAATTTATGTCCTCACTATGAGCATACTAGAATGCATACAGAAAATGAAAAATGGATTTGTACATAGATTTGACCATAGCATTCAGTTCTGAAGTATCTTGAAAAAATTACTTGCTCTGCCCTTAAAGTAATATTTTCCAAAACTTTTTTTCTTTCTTAAGTTTGGTAGACCAGCAGACCTAATTTTAAGTTTTCTTAACCCAGAACTTGATTAGTGCCAGATATTTCATTTCCTTGCATAAGGAAAAATATTCAACATCTTAATGATGGACAAAGAGGCTTAGAATGCTGTTCATGTTTTTGACTGAGGATCATTTACCTGGAAATAGTTAATTCAAGGACTTACTGGCTTTTTCGTAATCTGGTCTCTTTAACCAATATTAAATATTCTCTGTAAGATAAATGTTTCAATTTAATCTAAAATTTTGGGCTTGATGCTAAGTTATTTGGCCAAGTTTAGAAACAGCAGCTGCACAAATCAGAAAAGAAAATAAATAATAATTCTCTCTTATATTGATACAAAATTTTTCTGTAATTGTTACTTTTATAGAGCTCTACACTTTCTTGAATGTATTTCAGGGATACAGTGCATGTTTTCAGACACTGAAATTATTAAAATTATCATCACAATTGAGCATCAAGGCATGTCAGCTGCATCTCAGTTTGGAGGAAAAAGCAGAGTGCATAGCAGTCTCCAAACTACTAATAAACTAGTGCCAGTGTCACTATTTCTCCACCAAGGACAAATTCTGCCTTCCTAAGTTATTAGGTGAGTCTTTCGTCTTGTCTTTCTGGAACAGGTCCAGGTCTGCAAATGGAAAGTACATATATTAGACTCTGATATTTATGGTAAGAAAGCTTTTCTATAGGCCAGGTCATTTAAATATGCCTACTGTAGTGAGAAAGGGGCTGTGCACTGAGAGTGAGGACACAAAGCTGCAGCCCTTCCCATGCCCCTCTTCCCTGCAATGTGTGCTACGCAATGCTCCTTCGTTTGTACTCTCTCAACTTTCTCAATTTTCCAAAATAAGACCTATTCTTTGGACATCCCGAGCATGCAGTGCTTAATTGGTCAGCACTGCAGATACCTGCAAGTCTGGGTGTTACACAGCTTTAAAACTTGGTGGTTTTTTGTTGTTGTTCCCAAAGGAATTTCTTACAAAGGCTGTTTTATCCAGAACCATCTTCTGGATATTGTTTTCTTTTTGGCTGCAGAGGAGGAAGCCTCAGCTCTTTCCTGAGAAGTCAGTGGGTGGTGAGCTGGTGTTGCTGACTGAGAAACACACCTTTTGATCACTGGCCCAAGAATCAAAATATTTGTGGCCTATTCTGTGCCAACTAATACCTGCACATGTCTGGTCTAGGCACAATACCTGTAAACCTCACAGGGAGTGTTATTCATTTACTTGGACTCACTCTTTCCATAGTGCATAGCCTTCTTAGAACTAGGCTGGAGTGCTGTATTGTCTGTTTGACTTTTATTGTAGGAATGCAATGCTGCTTGTTTCTTTAATATTCAGAGAAGCATGTGGTTGGTGCTAAAAATAGTAATGAATAATCATGACTTGAAAGCCAAAGAAAACAAAGAGAGAGTCTGGGAACCCTGAGTACATACGTCTTCATATTTGGCTGGCCTTTTTATTTGGATTTTTCTATTTGCAATCAAACAAAACTTTGATAGGCAGGTTTGCAGCTAAGCTGACTTAATCTGAAAGGCTAACAAGCTTTACAAACAAACCACTTTAAAATAAATTCATAAAGCTGTCTTCTGTAATATTCCTCAGAAATGAAGCAATGTTAGATGTTCAAGTGAGACAGCCTTCAGAATTTAGCATTATCAGAGGCCAAAAACCCCACAGGCTTCTCAGCTTCTCTGTCTTATCTGAAGTTCATTGCCATCCCAGTGGAGGCCTTTGGTCATTCAGATACTGCAAAATAGAAGTAGAACTGATGTAAAAAAATATATTCTGGCACTCGTCTTTCAGGTTCTTCTCCCATTCTTTGAAATGGGGAGAATCCATCAACAGCACTCTTCTACTGTAGCTGTATTTCAGCTCCATCTGCTTGGTTGGCTACAAGGCTATTAGCACAAGGATAAAACACAAGAGCAAACAAAGTTGTTCTTAGCAAAGGCCTCCAAGCATGAACATTATAAATGATGGAGAAAATTTATCTGTGTTTGGTGAAAAGCTTAATGAGTAAATAGCAGGGCTGCAAAGCTCCAGAAAAGGAGAGGGGGCTGGTTCTCCAGCAATTTTGTACTGAATTAAAAGCAGATGTATTTATTATATATTTTTTTAAATTATACTTGGAGCCATGAAGAGTGTTGGTGATCAACCATATGAACATCTATGAGAATAAGGGATGCCAAAGTACCCTGAAATGTGGGTTGTTATGGTTCCTCATGTGTGCCTGTGACTTGTCAGTTTTGGCCCGAAGATGAGTAGTTGTCACAGTAAAATGAAGCCCTTGGTAATGTCAAAAACAGTCTCATTAGATGTTTGTGGAATTCCAGCTTCTAATTCACAGAGGATGGGTCCACACCAGCCACTGAATGATGGGACAGGAAAGACCTGAAGTAGCCAACCCAAGTTCATCTATTCATAAGCAGTGCCTTTGTACAGAGCTGTGTACTTAGAGCCAAAATCAAGGGAGTTGCGCTAGAGAAATGCTGCACCCTATCATATATGACCTGGTAGTTCAGACACTGCTTAGCACTGATGTGGCAGCATCACCAATTGCTCTGAATTGTGCTTGCTCAGAGGTGTCTGTGCTCTGTTTTGGCAGCTCACGGAGATCAACATAAGCAAGAAAGGAGCCTGAGACATGCTGCTCTTCAACAGTTGATAAAACCACCTATTTAAAGTCTTAATGCTACTTCTAGAATAACTGAAACTACTTTAGAATGCATGTTGAATTTTGAGAGTAGTTAAAATAAGCATCAAAGAAGTTTGCAACATACATATAGATCCAGTGCAGCAGGTATGGCTCCTTAAAAGCTGATGCAACCTCTTTCAGGTTCTTTTAGAAATACCAGAAATTAACTACAGAAAAGTCAATCTAGAAACTTGAGCTAGTGCAAATGGTGAAACTGGACTACTCTTTACACAGGAGCCTGTTATGCTGTTTGTCTGTCGGATGTAAATTAGTTTCTGAGTATTTAACATGTTTAAGTAACCCATGATATTTCTGTGGTGAACTGCAAGATTCAAAAGTCAACATCCAATCTTTCTTCACCCTGGTGATAAGTGCTGATGTTTGCCAAGCACTGCATATCGTCCTAGCCAAGAGGAATCGGTGTGGGACAATGCCCTAATGTGGCCACAGTGCAAGGGCACCTGGATGGTGTTGTTACTGTAGGATGGCACTGTCCAGACTAATCACAATGTCCTCACTGCAGCATTACTTAGGTGATGCATGTTTGACAGTAGATCAAGAAACCTCCATTGAATAGGAAAATATATCTCAAACCTCTGTAAAGGCCATTTTAGACACCAAGCTCAGACTGTGGTCCAGCCTACATCATAACTGGAAACAAAGTGGGTATATTTTTCCCCCATTATCATCCTCCTGAGGGATCATACCCTAATATTCATAGTGTTTTTATTCTCCTGTGTTCTCGCCTTTCCCCATTGCCTTTGCTCAGGAAGCCCCACCTTGCCAAGCAGAAGACTCACCACTGCTGTCTGAAGTCATCAAGCCCTTCAGCCTAGTCCAGTGGACAGGAAAGATACTTATCACTGCCTTTTGGGAGTTCAGGATACCAGAGTTACTGTCCTGATGTAACCCATCAGTCAGCAGGGGTCACAATGTACTAGTTTAGTTCAGAAAATGAGTTTAGGGAAAGAATTCAAATAAGCACGTTTGTAAACTGCCTCTTCAATTAGCAGAGAACAAAAGCTGGTTTTTCAGGAGTACTGTGGTATGTTGTTACCTTCTGAACACCTTATGGAACATCCAGTCTCTTTCCATTGATTGTGATTGACTGGAAACTAAGACGAAGGGATTTACAGAGCAGTAGCATTTTTCTAAACAGAGAAAGTTAAGATCAGCACTAGAAAGGTAATGTATTTTCTGATTGGTCTATATCACTAGAAATACCAGCTTTTAGTAATGACAATAAACTACTAATCTCCAAGTTGTTTGATGATACTCATCACATCTATAAGCACTTTTAACCTCCTCTTGGCAATTGCTTGTTATTCTTACAAACAGTCACTGTTAGGTCTAATCAGGTTTAAACATCTGAATTATATGAATGTAAGAGCAGTAGCCTAGAGAAAAGGGTACTTTAATATGAATTATTGCTCAAAGAAGGGTGTAATTGTCTTACAGCTTGCTTTTGTATCTAGAATATATGGCAAGCAGCAGCATGAGGGAGGTGTTTCCATATGACCATCTGTTAAAAGTGTTGTCCTCAAATTACTCCTATGAGTCAGAAGAGACATGTTTAAGGAAATGTTCAAAATTTGAAACAGCTTTGTACATCTGTTTATTTTGGGTTATTTTACACATAGTAAGCTTTGTATTTAACTACATTCTTCGCATGGTATTGTAATTGTTGTCTATCTATACCTATTATTTTTTTTCTCTCTTCCTTGCCTTCTTTGAACTTCCAACTTTTAAACTTTCATTTATTATGACTTTTATGTTTTATTTGCCTATAAATTATTTTTTTTTAAAAAGCTTTGCTGTGGCTTGCTATTATTAGGATGCAGAAGGTCTTTCACACGTAGGTCCTCAGTACTCAGTATCCTCCAAGAGTGAAACACATCTGATATGGGCAATGATTTTCTGACCACGAGGTGAATAAAAAAATACACATTTTAACTGATCATGTTTCCTTTGTCCAGACAGTTGGCATTTGGTGTTAAATATACAAAATTGGATATGCTGATTACTACTGAAATTTTTGGTCACTTCTCATGGTATGAAGGGCAACTTGGTTAGTTAAATGTTGGATGGCTGTCTTTGCCCCAAAGCCAGTTCTGTGGCGGAGTTGCTCAGGTTATCAACTCCTAATCTTTTCAAATGAAAATTCTTTCAAGTAGCTCTTGACCCCAGCAATTGCTCTTCGAATGACCCTGTTCATAAGTGTTGGCATGGAATAGCCATGGTTAGGAGAGGATGTACAGTCAAGCCTTACAGGGAATTACTCATAAACCAAATTTTTGGGTTCATATCCAACAAATTTTGACTCGTTTTTCAACCACACTCCAATTTACAGTCCAAGAACCTTTCCTTCAGAAGTTTTACTGTTACAAAAGGCATGAATCAGAAAGAGTTTTAACAAATCAGCATTCCATAAGTGGAAGGTCCCAAACACCTGTCTCCATCTCTAACCTCCTTTCCTGACTCCTTGAGGTTTTAGGGAATACTTCAGAAAGGCAGCTTGAGTGATCTGCTCCCATTTCTCTTGAAGCATTCAAATGACAAACCCCTGAATGTATGGCCAGTGAGACACTGGAGTATTATGTTGTTCCATCAAGCTGTGAGGAGTATTTTGACATACCTAATTTCCATTCCAAGTTCCTGATTGCCTTTATGTACACTATTGTTGAATACAAGCCCATGTTTACTGTGCTGGCCTTCTACAAAATACAAGTAATAAATTATACGAGAAGTTTTGAGTTAAATGTAGGGAAACCCAAGTTAATTGAAAGGCCTTAAAGTTGAAGGGTTTTAGGGTGCCTTCCTTCCTGAGATCTCCCATACTGGTTCTCCTGCTCAGTGATTTCTGTATTGGACAAGGCTCAAGTTTTGTTGGCAAGCCTGACCAACTTCCCAGGAAAGGTGGGAACACTTTCTTGTGAGCTTTTCCACCTTCTGGGTTTACACTCAAGGGCTGTGGATTGTTTTCCTCTTTCTTGGAGGAGAAAAGGTCTCTGTCCTGGCCTTTTCATTTGAAGGTGGGCATGGGAGACTTCTCCCTGTAAATTTAGCAGCCATCCTGAGCTGGCTGTCTTTGCTTGTGACTTCAGCTGCGAGCAGCGTCCTGAACTGGGCAGGCACCTCTCAGAGGTGGGAGCTGTGTGACTTGGCACAAGATGAAGGCTGTGCCAGGCGAAGGCTATGTCAGCTGCTCTGCGTGACACACGGAATAAAATGTCTCTGCTGTCAGATAGGAAAGTATTATTTACTGTAATGACTAAAAGCGTCCCCCATTTTGTTCCTCGAGCATTTTTGACGCACTGCTTTGTATGTAATTGCACTTGGTGAATACCAGCGAGTTCCACGCTGCACATGCAATCCTAAATACAGTAGGTCCAGATAGGGTGTGCAAACCCACAAATGTTTTGAATTAAAACATTTGTTTTCTAGGCTTGCTGAATTCTTTATCTGTATTCCTGTAAAACTCTGTTTATGTTCTCAGAATAGAATTAATACCTAAATCTAGAGAAGTATTTAGTGTGAGAAGTGTGACACTGATGAAGAGGTATCTGACGGACATATATCAGTCAGTAGGTAATGGTTCAGAGTATCATACCAAAAAAACACATGAGGACTGCAATACTAGAAATCAGTCTAAACACACATAAAATACAAAAGGAGTGGATGGCCAGAAGATTAGCAGTCAACCATTGTTTGTGTTAGCCAGAGAAATAAGTCTAGGGAGAAAATATTATCTAGCCATTGTGGCTCCCTGCTCTTCTGTAATGTGGAAAGAGTTACCTTCCAATGCTAGAAAGTCTATTGTAGCTCTAATGCCACATTTTAACTCCTTGAATCTCGGGCCAAGGCTAAAATTCCTTTAGTGAAGCTTGTTCTGCCTGATGGAGTTAACGCTGTGGCAGAAATAGCCTTAGCATCCAGCCTGCCCTAATTCAGAACAGAAAAAATAAAGATAAGATGGAGGTTATCTCACAAAACATATCTTGCAATTCCTGCAAACCAAAGCCCACGAAAGAGCTATTCATTTTCTTATCTGGGAACAGTTTTACTGTATCACCAGGATCTATGGACTAGACAAAGCATCAGCAAGTTACACCCTGAACCTCCAGGCCTGTGAACTTGCATTCCTTCTGGCCAGTTGTAAACTCTTTGAAGAAAAGATCTACACTCCTCACCCTTTCACTGGAGCTGGTGTATGTTTCTGTGTGGCAACAGATTACAGCACAGCTGGATTTGGCAGTGGCTGAGCGTGAGGACCAGCTCCTACACTAACAGCAGAGAGCTCCTCAGCCTGGTTCTCCTTCCCTCCCTCTGCAAACCTGTCCTGGCAAACCACAGCCTAGCCATCAGATGTGCAATTTATAGGGCTAGCCTCGCTACTGTGCCATTCCCCAGCCCTGTCAGCTCTTCCCCGTTACCAAAATGTGAACCACAGTTTGTTTCCAGAGAATGGTCCCCTTTGTGTGTGATGGCACTTTATGCTGAGATGGCTGCGTGGAATGAGCAGCCCTGACATACTGGGTTGGTCCTGCATCCCCCAGGGCAGCAGCTGCCCTCTGCACCTGAAGCAGTGTGAGCCCTTTGGCTGCTCCCACCTGCAATGGATTCCCTCTCCTGGCAGTGCCAGAGAGCAGCAGGGTGCTCAGGTTGCCCTGAGAGTGGATGTGGCATGGGCAGAAGAACGAAGAAGGGTTTTGGTGGGGGAATGCTCTGCACTGATGGTGACCTGGGCATCCAGCTCAAAGCAGAGTGTCCCACACTGTGGCTAGAGCAGGACGTTTTCCACTGTTTCCTTGAAGCTTATAGAAGTCCAAACATCATTTCAAATGGTGGCTGCATGAGTTGGGGTGCTGGAGGCAACCAGACCTGGTGACCAAGAGGCCATCGGGAGTCAGACGAAGCTGCTCCACTCAGAGAGGTGATACGATGGTCACCTGACTGAAAGGTTGCATATTTTGAAGAATTCAGCAGGAAGTTTTTCGTTTTTCTCAAACTGGTCAATTCAATGTTCGTGTGCTTAGTGGCCTGGATAAAGCTCCTACTAAACCACTTCTTTTAAGAAAATATTCCAAGGAGAGAAAGTTCTCAAAAATGCTTGTTGAAATTTGGCATCTCTATGTCCTTCCCTTCAAAGAAAAGTTCAATCTCAGGACCACCTAAAAGAGGAAATTTTAAAGCAAATATTGCAGAATAGAGGTGTGTCAGTAGTTTATGTATACTATGGTATCTATCCCAGGCTACATTAACTTGTCCTTCACCAGGAATTGCTCTTAACCATTTCTCTCTTAATCTTACATGTTCAATATGCTGTAACAGATTAATTCCCTTTAATGTGAAATGCATTATGCATACATCAGATACTGTGACACTATTATCAGGCATAATTAGCCCTATGTATTTTGTTTACAGATTACACTAAAGGTGCTGGAAACCTATATGCTTCCTGAACAGATCATGCCAGTTTTGTATTAATAAAATTTATGGTCTGTTTTAATTTTCAGAATGCAAGACTAGTGGTTGAATCTGCTACAGAGTAAATACTACACCCTTTGGAAATGGTGGGACTAGGAACAAGAGTCAGTGACTTTCCAGAAGAAATGTCAGTAGGTCAGTAAGAGGCAAGATAGTGTACTTGATTTTACAAATAAAAGAGTTGTACAAGCTATTTCTGCCTCCTCGTGCTACCCTTTGATATGATGGTTTGCTGTGTGCATCTCTGTAATGTCAAGCTACAAGAAGTGCTTCAGCTTTGCGGGCAAGTGCATGATGTGTCACAAACATGAAGGACAAACTGCAACTGCTAACAACATTTATGTGCATTACTACTATGAGCAAAAATAAAAGGGACTTGGATTGAGCCTTGTGCACTTGTTTGGTCTGTGCAATCATACTGCAAACTCTACTGGAAACCTTGTCAGTTTGCTGTGTTCCCATTTCCCCGTTTTCCAGGGCTTTTCCTTTGTGGCACTGTTTATTAATTCATGAGAAATAGCCATGTGTTTCCCAAGGCGCCACATCTAGAAACTGATGCTCAGTGGCTTCCAGGACTTGGTGTACCTGTCCTGTGTGTGTTCAGCATCCTTGCAGGAGCTGCGGCATGTCTGGGTCCCTGAGCACAGGTGGGCAGCTCTGTCCTGTCCACATCCCCTCACTGCTTCCCTCGGCAGGTTGTCGTTCACAGTGCTTGCCTCAGACAGGCTTTCATCCTACATACAGTGTTCCCTGTTGTTCTCATGCACCTGGGCCAAAAAAAATCCTGGTTGTTACTCCTGATGCTGAGTTTCAGTGACAAGAACAGCTGCAAACATGGAGCAATTAAATCTGATCAAGGGCTTCAATCTGTGAAAAAGTCATATGTAATAATTATTCTGAAATGCCTGCTTTGGCTATCTCTGAATATCACAAGCTCTACATTTTATTCTCTTTTATTGTATTCAACAGCATTTTCCAATAAAGAATCTCTATGGACTTTTTTCAAACTCACATAATAAAGAAACAAAGCACCCTGTCACATATGAGACATGCAAACCCTTGCTGTGACAGACAAGGGAGAAGGCTGGTAAGTCAAATCTTATTTCCTGTAACCAGGAACAGTTTATGAGGCCTGTGGAAACAGAGCTGATTAATAGCAGACCAATCCAAGCATGATGTGGGGATCAAGGACAGCACATAACGAATTGTAAATGGGTTATATATAATTTATAGAAATTAGCATAAAGTTACAGTTTTACAACTCTGAAAGTCTTGAGTTACACATCAGGTGTAACAGAGACACCTCTTTAAATCTTAATATATGCAAAATGACACTTGTTACCTTCAGGTTTTAAAAAGAAGAGTCCTTCCAGTACAATTAAGAAGCAATTCTTTTCTTCTTGCAGAACTAATTTATGCGTGTTATTTAAACAAAGAAACAATTTTAAAGTAAAGGAATATATTTGTGATAGCGTAATTTTTAGTGATGCTGCAGCAATGTTAACGAAAAAGCATTAACTGATTATTAAGACTATCCCACAAAGTGATAGAGATACTTGGCAAGACTTTAAAGCAACAACTTAACTAGGTCATATTATGTCAGAGGTTTATCAATAAATTTTTAAATAATTTTTTTAGAGAGATAAAATTGTATTTTCCTTTGCAGAGGAACTGTTCATAATGCTTTTGAAAGTTAGTAACATCCACTTTTTACAGCAAGAAGATGGTCTCTGCTGTAGTATTGCCTCTTTGGACTTGAGCAAGCAGCCAAAGTTTAGATCTATTTCCTTTAGGAAAAATAGTTAATAATGGAGTTAGATATCCTTGAAGTATACCTCCATATTTCCCCCAAATGTTCAAATTCCTGTTTTCATGAGTTCTTCTTAAGAATAGGGCAGAGAATATTTTGTTGTGATTTTTTTGCTGGCATCTTTCTGCTGTTACTGACCCCAAAGGTTTATCCAATACCTTTGAGTTCTGCTTTGTGTACCCAGTACAAAAAGCTGTTACAGATTCCAGTGCATTAAGAGGGCTCATAAAGAAACTGGAGAGGAATTTTTTATAAGGGCAGAGTGACAGGACAAGCTGCAATAGTTTTAAACTGAAAGAGGGCAGGTTTAGATTAGATGTTAGGAAAAAATTCTTTGCAGTGAAGGTGGTGAGGCACTGGCACAGGATGCCCAGGAAAACTGTGAATGCTCCATCCGTGGCAGTGTTCAAGGCCAGGCTGCATGGGGCTTTGACCAACCTGACCTACTGAGTTCCATTCCTGCCCACTGCACGGGGTTGGAACTAGACAATCTTTAAGGTCCCTTCCAACTCAAGCCAGGGGACAGCAGGATAGAATCAAAGCAGTTTACGTGGCACAGGCATCAATGAGAGAAATTGCGGTGATAGAAGGAGAAAATTTTTCTGATGTATCACACACTCCTGATTGCAAGATCTCACAACTATGCAGCAAGACTAGTTTGCCTAATGCAGTAAGAAAATTACTGTAGTGCTCACATGGGAGAGGACTGTCCTCACACTTGACTTGAAATCCTTTCCTGATTATCCTGGCAGAAATGGACGGGATGGAATGGAATGGAAAAGAAAAAAGGAAAGGGAAATAGAAGAGGAGAGGGAAAAGAAAAGGGGGAAGGGGAAGAGGAAGGAGAAAGAAAAGAGGAAAGGGGAAAGAGGGAAGGGGAAAGGGGGAAGGTGAAAGGGGAAGGGGAAGGGAAGGGAAGGGAAAAAGGGAAGGGGAAGGGAAAGGGAAGGGAAGGGGAGGGGAAGGAAAAGAAAAAGGAAAAGGAAAAGGAAGGAAAGGAAAAGGAAGGAAAGGAAAAGGAAGGAAAGGAAAAGCAAGGAAAAAAGAGTTGGAAGGAACCTACAGTGATCATCTAGTCCCTCAGTTTGACCAATTCAAGGCTGACCAAAAGTTAAAACATATTTTTAAGGGCATTGTCCAAATGTCTCTTAAATACTGACAGGCCTGGGTCATCAACCCTAGGAAGTCTGATCCAGAGTTTGACCACCCTCTTGTTAAAGAAATGCTTCCTAATGTCCAGTCTAAACCTTCCGCGGTGGAGCTTTGAACCATTCCCGTGCATCCTATCGCTGGATCCCAGGGAGAAGAGATCAGGTTTCCCTCTCTATTTCCTCTCCTCAGGAAGATGTGGAGAGCAATAAAATCACCCCTCAGCCTTTTTTCTCCAAACTAGACAAACCCAGTGCTTAGTGGCTCCTCACAGGACATTCCTTCCAGCACTTCACCAGCTTTATTGCTGTTTTCTGGACACCTTCAAGGACCTTTGTATTAGATGATAATCATGGGTAATTGCTTATGAACTTTATATTAAGGCAAGTTGTTGTATCTGATATTTTTTAAATACCAGATGATTTGATTTTGCTCTTAATTTTGCAGATCTAGTTTAGTGATCTGTACAGAAGTATCATGTTGGGCAATTAATTGTGTGGAAAGTAAGTTCAAAGTAAAGAGATCTGTTCTGTCACCTTATGGCAGCAGATCACCTTTAGGTAACTCAGCTAGAGTTGTCCAAAAGTTGTTTCATGGATACAGGTTCAGAAAGGAGATACAGCCAAGTGTTTTGCAACAACAAGTAACGAATGGCGCCATTGATGAAATAATTTGTCATTTTTCACTTGGAGTTTCAGGTGTTTAACATGTTTGTGGGAGAACTACTTATTTTATCAAAAATCCTCATTTTGTGTCACTCTCAAATGTGTCTTTTGGGCAGAAGTCATTTTGGCAGAAGACAAATAAACATGGCTGCAGAATTTAAGCAGCTGGTCTGCAAGCAGCGTGTGGAGGCCAGCAGGCTGCACAATGCAGATGCAGAAGGAGCATACAGGTTGGAAAGGTGAGATGCAGCTTCTTTCCTGTGTAAACATTCAGCTGGCTGCTGGTAATTATACTTGCTTGTCCTGCTACCAGCAACACCATGTCCAGTGTCAGCCAAGAGTTAACAAATTGTGTAGAAAGAAAACACTGAATTTCTGAAAAGAAAGACAGCTTTGAGCTGTCTGTGAATAACAAAGGAGTGAACAAGCTACTTTCTTAAAGCACTTGAATCTGTAAATTAGGGTTTGCATAAGAGTGTGGTATTATTACTTATTTAAGAGCTCTCACATTTCCCTTTGCTTCTTCTCTTCCTCTTGCCCCTTACTTGTTTTTTGGGAAGATGCTATTTGCATTCATGAATATGTGTCCAAAATGGGAGGCAACAGAAGGATGTGGAATATAAGATTGGTTGAGGCAGTGAACAAGAGCAGGGAGGAGAGGGGTGTAGTGTGGGGGCAAGGTAAGGGAAGAGACTATAAAAAGTCAAGGAAAGGTTATCAAGAGGGGAATAATATTGAGTTTCTTTTGTGGTTAAAAGTTTCTAACCCTAAAACATCACCAGGTCTTTGTTTGGGGGATTTTCTTCTATAACAGACATATCTTAAACATCCTAGTTACACTCAAGGCAAGCAATAAAAGTTTAGAACAGCTATAGTAAAAAACATTTTAAAAATTTTTCTGGGATTTAGTGGTCAAAACCAGTGATACGATCTACAGTTTTGGCATTCTGTATGAAATCAAATTCAGTCTGCTGCTGGTGCTATGTTTTCTCATGTGCCATGTTTTAGCCTGTGCCTTTTTGCCTCTGGCCTTCCCTGGGAGAAGGTTGGAAGCACTTGATGCCTGACTGCAGGGCTGTGCAGAACTGCCCCTGCTCTGGACCCACCACCACAATAGCTGCAGGCTCCATATGAGCAGTCCCTTACACATCAGTAAAGGCCGAGAATGGGTATTGGTGCATCTCAGTACCAAAACAACTAAATAGGAAATTAAAATAAGATACTCTGGGAAGAAAAAAAAAATTGTAATAAGTGACTTTAATGAAAAACAAAGTTATCATGGAAGATGTAAACAAAATAACCCAATTAACTCGAGTCTCAAGGATGCATTTGTACTGACAAAAACACTGAGGCATGGTAGTAATGAGAACAAACTCATTCTGTAATGAAGGGGCTCCTCAATTATTATAAGACTAAAAGTGAGTTCCTTTTTCCTTTGAAACACTTCTGTCCAAAATTGTTTGCCACATAATTCCTTCATAAAAACTTTTTCCAGTGCCGAAATATTTATTTTCCTTTTTATGTCTGAAAGCCCTTCCCGTAGTTTTCTCTTTGTGACTCCTTCAGTTCTTGTTGTATTTCCCACTCTCCTTCCTGGCACTGGCTCTTTTGAATGCTGTCTCTTTATGACTTTATTCATTACTCAGCTATGGAAGTATGTTAACCACTGTAACTACATTGCTTTCTTTGTATATCATTCATGCAAGATGAAATGCACAGTATTGTAATAGAGAACCTTGTGATAGGATACAGGTCCTTTATACATTGAATTAGGTGTTTTCATTTTGCTGTCAAAGTCGACTTAGGAGTTATTCCTTACTATTCCTAACTATAGCAGAAATATTGGGGAGCTTGTTCTGAGGATGTATTGCAGTCATAGCCACCTAAAGCAGAAGAATACAGGGTAGCTACAAGCCAACAATTTCCTTCAAAGATGAATTTACACTTCTTAATGGAAAAGAAATTAATTAATGAACAGCAACGTTGTAGCATTTACACTGTGTTCCAAAATCAAAGCATCCTGTACAATACCAGGGTCAGAGTGGTCTTCAAATATTGTTACCTAATAAATACCCAGTTGTGTATCAATATGAAAGTTTATATTCACAAACCCTACCTGATTGGTGTTTACCTTAATAAACTTCATTGCTAAAATGTTTGCATGCAGAATACTTTCCAGACAATAGAGAAAGCCAGGGCTTAAATTTTTCCAGGCAACTGCACAGAGAAGGAAAATGTTCTTCAGCTGAGTAGGGGATAAGGGGATAAACAAATAACTGTTCTGGATGTCATTCCTATTGAAATCAGCACTGGCCTCTCTCTTCAGGGCTTTGTGTTTTACATATCTGGAAGAGTGAAGGCTGATTTACACTCATGTTGTTCCCAAATGTAAAAAACTAGACTTATTCAAGGTTTCTGAACAAGATAAAATAGACAATGGTGTTTCCAAATGATGGAAACAATGCCAGTTCTCTTCAGTAAAGAGCCATGTAGTTGTTTTCTATATTCCCACTATCTTGAATGCACAGTAAGCTTTTAACTGTGCATTCTTTGGATTTGTGGAATATTGAAAATTAAATTAAAATGTATGAAAGACAGTTTCCTGATTTTAGCTGAGAGCCATGCTCATGCATGCTGTCTCTTGAAACTGTCTAGTCAAAGAGCAAACCTCATCAGATGAGTATTATTTTTAGTGAATATGTATCTTGGGCTGCTCTGGCACCTCTTCAGGATGGATGGCCATTTCTTTCACTTCCCTTTAATTACTTTTGTTTTGGTTATGACTTAGGTACACTTGGTTTACTGTACTAGGGCCTGGGTCTTAGAGATGGATGGGGTAGTTTCTTGCACAGCAAGCATCGTTTTTGTGGGGATCTGTGAGGGAGCTTGTAGCCCAGATCTCTGTTATGTAGACATGTTTCTTGCCTGTGTTATAACTTCTTGCAACATATAACAGTGGCTGGACAGAGTTCACCTCTCACAGAATTTGCACATGCTTGGAATTTTTTCTTATTCTGTTTTTGAAACGTTTTCTGTGTTTGTACTTCCTGCTAAATGCTAGACTATCACAGGTTCTGTTCCAAATAGCTGAAGAGTAATCCAGCATCTTCGTTAGAGGAAATCAGGAGCCTTGAAATTTGTTTGCTTGCTTTGCTTTACTAAATATTTCCTATACAAGAATACTTTTTTAAACTAGGTCAGTTGCTTCAAAGTATATTCTAAAGGGGGAAGAGAGAGTATTTGGTTATTCTTCCTTAGTAGCAACAGCATCTTTTAAATCTATGCCAGATGCATGAAAAGCACTCTGGACTATCATTCTGACTGCCCTGGTGTCCTGGGAAGAATTTCAGCCTCTTGTCCTCTGATTCTGAACAAAGGGAAGGCTTCTCAGACAAATAATACCCACTTTCATCTCTTGTGGCTACCTCCTTACAGAGGGTCTTCCAGAGTGACTCTGCAGAATGTTCGCCCTGCACTTCCAGAAACAGACTGTAGATTTGTATAAGCTTTTGTATAAGCAACTGATTTTTCTTTCCTACTGTTTTTTTTTGGGAATACAGTGGTTTTGATATAAAATTGTTCCTTTTCTAAAATGTTAACTTAGTCAGTGCACAGGATTGTGCTTAGTAAATGGAATGAGCAGTGTTAGAATAAAAGTGCTGTGGAAGACGTCCTCATGCTCTGGTTGAGCCACGACAGAGTACTTGAAATGCGCTCAACTCATACCTTACCGCTGTCAGAGCTGGGTTTCTCAAACAGTGACTCAGAAGAGAATAAGCCATAGCTTAGACAAGCACAAGGATTCCCAGTTAAAAGGTTCACCTGGTTTCCTATATATACAGCATCAATGAAAACCTACTATTTTGAGATGCAATGATAAAGAACACTTCTGTTGAGAAAACTGAGCCTGTGACCACCGAGGTAAACCATGGGTTCATTTTACATTGCTTATCACCACTTTTGGATAGTTCTCTACTTTACACTGATGAAAAATCAGTTTCCTTTCCAATCTTTCCACCTCTGTGCAAACTTCAGGTGGGGAGGGCGAGGCCGGGCTGGTACTTCCATCCTTGGGCTACAGTAGGAGCCCTGCCCAATGTGGTGTAGGCAGTGGGGTCGACACCAGCAGAGCCGCTGCAGGCAGGGGAGGTGCTTGGTGGTTCTGCTGCCAGGATGTGATGCTGCGTATGGGGCTGCAGAGGCTTTCATGGCACTACTTATCAAACATTTCTGATGCCAACACAGGAGAAGGGTAAGTTCTGACTCACTGCTCCAAAGGCTGGGTGTCTCCATGGGACTGAAAGGTGCAAAAGCAAGAGTTTTATTTCACAAAGTTACTAAGTCACTAAGCTGCTGGGAGATATGACTGCGTACAAGCAGACAAAGCAGATCTGCTGATTAGACAACTAGTTTACAGCTTATTTTCTCAGTATAAGTAGCCTGTTGAAACAGAAAAAATTCAAAGATAATAAAGCTACAGTGCTTCACCACCACCACCCCCCCACTCCAGCTCTCCATTAAGCTCATCAGTAGTACAGATGAGCTGGTGACCGCTTTGTCTAATCTATAATGCCACACTGTATTTATTGAATAAGGTATCTATTTATCATCTAGTTGTCTTCATCGCTGGTGTTCTGAATGCAGTTATTGAAGGTGTCCTTACATCTTTAAATCTCACTTGGAAGGAGAGCCACAGCCAAAATGCTAATGAGCTTACCTTAATTGTAAACATTGAGCACCGATAAGAATGAAACTCCATCCTCTGTTCTAAGAAGTTCTTACGTGTTTCCTACTTACACCACTTTTTATCTGATTCTCCTTCACTTCTGTTCAAAGGCAGATTAATAGGCACCTGAACAGACAAATAACAGTACTTCATCTCCTTCACACCCTTTTGACAGACTTTTGAGAGTGCAAAATATTTTTGGAAAATTATTATTGGAAAAAACATTACTGAATGATCAGGTGGACAGCAATTTTTCAGGCTGGAACAAACCGTTCCCCAGCACTCACATGAATACATTTGTAACTTGTACTTAAATGCTGATGGGACATTTTTTAGAATGTGATAAGTGTGAAATAGCCTGTAGTTTTATCAGTCCTGGTTGCTGCCCACTCCTGCTAAAAAAAGTTTTATTGTGATCATTAAGTTGCAGGTAGGCAGTGCCTCTGGACTGTAAAATAGGAATGTTAGTGTGCAGTGATGAAAGCAAACTTTGCTCAACACCTGTCTATATATATTGCAGGTTTCAGTGGCTGCCCAGTTGATCTGTTCACTCTGTTGTCTGGGAATAAAGACGTGGTAAGTAACAACAACTGAGTTTTCCTTTCTTCTTTAAACTTGTTTAGCTTGCAAATATAAAGTTCTGCTTTTGCAGCTCAAGGAAGGGCAGCAGAGAGCTAATGTGGGGAACTGTAGTTACATTTGAAGTCACCCACTTGTTTTCTTTCTACTGCATTTATATTTTAAGGAAGTGATAAAAAAATCACAGTTCTGAAAACAAACTGTGCTTCCCCCCCCCCTGCAAATAACTAGGTTAATCTTTATTGAACACGATAAAGATAAAAAAGCATTTTGTTAGTAGCTGCCAAAAAAACCCCAACCCCAACCTGAAATTACTGCCTAAAGTAAAAGAAAGTGTTATTTTAACTATTATTTGGATTAAAAAGAAGTGAGATTTAAGTCACAGTATTCAGTGGTACTGGATACTGGAAAATGCCTAGGATATGATTAATGAAACATTGGAAGGGAATACAGTCAGTTCGTGTGTTAGCATAGATCTTGTGTAAAGTCTGTGTGCCTCACCACGGCAGTGTCAGGCTATTCTTGATGGAAACATTTTCTTATGCTAATTTGGTTTGATACACGGAGGTAAAAGGAATACATTAGTCTAATGCAGTTTGCTCAACTAATGTGGCAGGAGGCAGAAATCAACTGGTTTCTCAGTAACTTTTATTATCAGCTCTTCCATTAGATCAGTAAGTCTTTTAAATGTCATTGCTTTTTCCTCTTTCTATGCTTTACTACATGTTTTGTCTTTGGGAAGGGTAGATCTATTCTATTTCCTTGTTGGTGGGGTTATTAATTTTCTTGTTGTTTTATTCTGAAAAAGTAATTGTTTTATTTAAACACCTAGTAGCTATTTCAAATAGTTCACTGATATTTCCTGGCTCTGGCTCCTCAGTGGCAGCGTCCAGTGCTTTGCCTGGTTGTGAATTTAAAAATTAATGTTTAGGATTCGTTCTCTCTCTGCACTTCCTTAGAAATTAGGTCTCTTTGATAGTTTATCTGGGTTTCTTTTAGTTCTCCTACGTGTTACGTTCAGGCTTGTGAGCAATGAGTCTCAGGAATCCATAGTGATAATGAGCACAATGCTCTTTTTTTGTAGTGTTCATATCTCTCTTTTTTCTTTTACTACTGCATGAGTTGAAAGTTTACATCCTGGCTAAGCCTGCTAACTTATTCAAAGAAAAAACCCTGGGGAAGTGGCTGATGCCAGAGCAAAGAGAAGACTTGCTCCTAGCAAGGCTGAATCATTGAGGGTGTTCATTTGTTACTGGTTGTGTTGCACCTGGGGCTTTGCAGCTGCCATGGAACAGGCTCTGGGGCAAAACTAACAGCTGATGTAAAACTATCGAATGAATTTGTGATGGCTGAGGATCCTTCTTTTTCTGCCTTTATATAATGTGCTTCTATGTTGGAAATTATTTATTTTGAGGGTAAAAGGACAGTATTTCTTCAAACTATATATAAGAAAGGTTGCTATGTAGCTTGGTATTTACTCCTATGAAGTATGTGTGGTAAATATTCGTATTTACTAAGTCATATAGTTGGATATCAGGTTAGCTGATAAATCCCTTTTTAACACAAAAACTGTAACTCTGTGGTGAATGATAAGGAAGTGATACATTTTTGTAGAAAAGCTGAGAGAGAAGAAGAGGAGGAGAGAGAGAAAATGGGGAAAGTCTGGCTTAACCCCAACCCTTATATTGAGCTGCTTAAGCAATCTATAGGTATCTTAAGCAATCTGTATGGTCACGTTGGTGGTTGTTGCAGTTATTACCAATTAGTTTTGAAAATACTGCTATTTTCTTCAGTACTTTTTGTTTTATGTTGGTTTGACTGGGTCTGTTCCCCAGGACTGAGATTTCTTTAAGGCTTGCAGCTACGTAGCTCTTATTTCAGGCACAACGTGGCCTTTGGGTGAGCTGTCATGGGTGGGGAGGTACAAACAATACTGCCTGGGCACATGCAAGTGGTAGTTCATTTTCTCTGTGTTAAATCCAGCAAAACAATACATTGACAACTGTTTCTGATTTAAAACTGCAAAGTACCAAGAGCAGTTCTACAACAGAGGCAAAGCTGTTACAGCCCAATGAGTCACTGAGGAATGTGATATAGGGCAACTGTGTGACACCTAGTGTTGCTCAGATAATTCCCCAGAGATTTTAACTCTTTGAAATGCTGCAGTGAGAGAGTCAATATGAATACAAAAACCATGGGAGCCCACTTTGGCTTTGACTTTTTTCTCTCACATTTTATTTCAGAATTTGAATGCCATTGATTATTTCCATCTATCTCCCTCTGAAGAGGGAGAGGGTTCAGTTTCTTTTGAAGTTAGAAAGGATGTCACACATAGTTAGCATTTTCCAAAGACAAGGAAAGACTATACTTACAACAAAAGAAGCACACATGATGGTGTGAGAGCATTTGCCATGAGGTTCACCAAAACGGACTGGATTACAGTTTGTGCAGGCATTAGTTTTCAGACCTTTGCAATATGCATAGCATATTGTGACCTGCCACTTTCAGGAGGAAACTAGCTCCCATTTCAGCACAGCTCCGAACAGGTGGATATCCAAAGTGCCAACGTGTATCCGGGTGCGAGCTCCATGACTTCACCCTGTGTGCATGCACCTTGTCAGGAACTGGAGGCACGGCACTGAGACACCTGGGCTGGCACAAGGGTGGGCAGAGCTCATCACTCCAGCACCTCATCCAGCAATTGTGGCTATCTTGCCTCTGGACCTGGACCTGGACCTGTGCATCCAGCTGAACGCAGCAACTTGTTGCAGTGTCTGTTGTCATTGGCCCGTTCTCTAACATGTTCCTTTGCAGTGTGGTTGTCTTTGGTGTTCAAAAGTAAACCACTATTAGGGTTTTCATTGTCATTTATATCTTGCGTCAATGATGTTGGTCTTTTATACCATGCCTGACATCAGCCTTTCCAAAGGCTCATGTGAGCTGCCAGGGGGCAATGCGATCAGCTTGGTCACCCCACTGCTCTGCAGCACACAGATTTTCTTCTGAGTATTTTCTCAAGATGTTAATGTTTGTATTTGGGCCAAGGAAGAATTCTTTGGAGGGGAAACTGTAGAATGTAGATTATCCTTGTAGCACAGAGATTAATTAATAGCAAGTAGTTGTGGCCAGGACTGCAGCAAACAGAGTATCAGGTGTCTCTAAACTGTCTTCTCAGCTGTTCCTCTTGACAAGAGTCAGGATCTGGAGAAAGATGACAGCTTTGGTAGTGCTTCAAGGATCTAGATGATTCTGCTATCATCAGTTCTTGATACTACTCACACGCAATGGGCTGTTCTAGTTAAACGTCTGCAAAAGCAAATGCTCAAGGCAAATGCTTTAAAGACAGACATCCAGTACTCAAGTCTATCTTCTCAAATCAGAGCTTGACTAGGGCTGATATGAATAACTTTATAAACATACCTTTAAAACCTTCCTCCACAGAGGTGAACAACTGTCATTCTATGGCATTTAATCACATAAAACAAAAACAATAATAATACGTGACATACCTGTGCGATCCTGAGCACCTCAGGAACATGGGAGATGATTATGAAAAATTCTCTGCTGAATTCTTGAATAGGGAGAGTTTATTTAGGAGATGTAGGGGCTGCTTGTCTGTGGAAGTTTTCAAGCTCCAGTTTCTTCAGTGAATGCATCAGTTCAGTTTCCATACAGTAATCATGCAGGCTGAATCCTTTGTTTCCATACTGAGCGTAACAGAAGAGCTGTAGAAGTACTGATGGCATCTCTAGGGATCGTGGTGTCTGGCATATTCTGTGTCTCCATCGTAGGAATATGTTGTCAGTGCAATTTTACCATCTGACTTCCCAGTGCATTTTCATGATTGCATTTCACTTAAGGCAAACCTGTGCAGAGCAGTTATTTTTTTAATAGCTATTTAAATGCTGAACGTGAATAAATGAAACTTGTTTAACAAGATGGAGGTGTTCTGGCATGGGTGGGGCTGGAGGCTGTTTTGGCCTGAGTGAAAATGTGAGAGTTTGCTTCAAGCAAATGGGAACCCTTGTTGAAACAAGCAAGAATGACTTTCATCAGCTCTAAGATCTTTTGTGTGTATTCTGAGCTGCTATGGTTCTTACACCACAGATAAAGAATGTGTAAAAGCATAGTTTTGCTAATGGAATTGTAGAATAACTTTTCTTGCTAATGTGGAAGGGAAGATACTCTTTTCTTTATAAAGTGCCAGCAAACAATAACCTCCTCTGTTACAGTAAGACATGAGTGATTTTGTCTGTGACCTTTCCCAGCCAGGTAAAGGAAGAGGATGTGTGGCTTACTGATGTGGGCAGGGACAAAACATTTTCACCAACAGCAACACAGAGTATTATGATTAAATGAATGATTAATTATACTCCCTTAGAGTGACTGCTACCTGCAGCCAAACCTTGTTTATGGGAGCTTGATGCCAACTCTGACACTGACTTTTGGAGGCTGGGCACAGGGGCTTTGCTTATGAGGAACGCTGGAAGCAAATTCACTCACGGGTGTTTCAGACGTGTGGGTGCCAGACGTGGTGGCTGTGGGGCAGCTTTGCCTGCAGCACTGACTGACTCGTGTGGCAGAGACAGACCTGAAGGTGAGACTTTTCTGGTAGGATTCACTTCTCCCATCCTTTCCGCTGAGTTTTGGGTATGCTGACTGAGATCACCAAGGAGTCTGTACAGGTAGAATGTTGTCGTATATATTGGTCTCTCCCTGGTCACCTTCCCCCTCTTTCATGTCTTCCCTCTGGCTTCCAGTATTGGTGAAGTAAACAGGTAGGACTTTTCCAGGCTTTGCCTCCCCTTGTGCCTGGGCTAGGATCTGTCACAGGTGCTGCCATGTGATGGCTTACTTTTTGAGTGATTATTTATTAATATTGCAGTGCATGTCAAAAGTGTTCAAAAGGGGTCAGGAAAGAAGAGGTTCAGAGAGAGCTCCTAGATGGGATGGGTGAGATGGCCCCTGCTGCCCCTAGCTCAGCTTCATTTGGCACATCAGCTGTGAGTTACAGGCAAATAGTGACCTGCAAATTGCCACTGCTCTCTAATTGTGCTCTTGTTCAGACATTCAGCAAGCATCCTTCTGGAGCTCAAAACCCTGGGCTCCTCCTCTGCCTTGTCCAGGGTCCTTCTCTCCATGCTTCCATGGGAATGAAGCAGTGAAGGCAACAAGAACATTGCATTTAGCATGCAAGACCCAAACTAAGCAGTGCTTTAGGGAAGAATTTTTTGTTAAGGTGTGTATTGAATTACCAGTTTGGTAAAGGCAGTCGCTTAAATCTAGATGGTGAAAGAAGGTAAAACTGTTCTCTGACTTCTTGCTTAAAGGAGTTGAAATTACTTAAAGAGAAGAAATACCTACCATTTGGAAAGCAGAGAAATCTTTACTTTCGTGACAGTAAAAAGTGAATGAAAATACAGATGTGAGATGGAAATAATTTTTTAATTTATGTCCACAAATAAATAAACAGTGATTGAAAAAATAATGGAGATACCAGTTTCACAAATAAAAAGAATAATTCATAAAGATTAGTAAAAAGTTGTGTAGGGCAAATTGCTTATATTCTCTTTTCATCTTCTTTGCTTTTAATCATATTTCTCACATACCCTGTTGTAAGTTGAAAATTTAAACTGCCCATGCATTTTAATCAACACTATTTTATCAGTCTTAGATCATGGCTCCCTGGCCTGAGGTAGAAAAGCCTGAAACCAATAACTATATTGGGGACTCTTCCAAGCAAAACCAGAACATGGCTGGGAAAGAAGGAGAAAATCACAAAGGTAATATGCTCACCTGAGAGTTATAGAGATACATCAGTTTTGGAAGATCCTTGGAGAGGATGGCAAGTAATTAAACAAAATTTTAAATGTTCTGTTTCATCAGGCAATGTGGCTTCACTTGGAAATAAAGGGGAAATTCAACCTGCGTTTTCCACAATAGCCTTGATAGATGAGACAAGGCCAGAAGAAGATGACCCATGGGCTCTGCCGGAACTGCAGGACACCGGGGTCAAGTGGTCAGGTAGCCATTTCTCTATAGATAAATTACCTGCATTTTTTTCCCATCACTTCTCCTCTCACCTTCTCCAAGAGTTAATAGGGATCTTATATTTAGTCAGTTAAGAATAATCTGGAAATCATGCTGCTTACTTTCCTTAAAACACAAGGAGATATATGAAAAACAGTCCAGCACCAATATGGTTTTATATCCAGGCTCCTGTTGGCCTTTCTTTACTCAGTAGGATGACTACAAAACCAAGCGCCAATATCAAATTTCATAAAGCTTTTGTTACATACCAAAAAAGATTCTTTTGTGGTAAAATTAAGTAAACAAAATACCTGCTTCTGCAGTTAAAATGTAATTAAGAACATTCTTTTGGGTTTAATCACACACTGGAGTCACAGTGCTGTCCTTGTCTCCATAGTCTCTGCTTGTGTGCCGGAGTGTTCCAGGGAACATTTCACGCAAGTCCTTTATGGATAATCTATTTGTTTTGCAGAACTGGATAGAAAAGGAAAAATCATTCGTGTGCTCTATGGGATAGGGAAATTCATTATGCTGCTTGGATTGCTCTACATGTTCGTGTGTTCTCTGGATGTTCTGAGCTCTGCTTTTCAACTAGTAGGAGGTATGAAAATGTCTAAAATATCAAGAATAACGTATGAATAAGGCAGTAAATTTCATCTGAGCAACTTAATTACAAGTATCACTTTTCAAGAACATTCTTTGTATGTGTTGAGATACAGATTCAGAAGGAAGTAGCTCTGATTGAGGACTGACCTTCATTTGTTTGAAAAGGCCTTTCTTTCTCAAATTCCAAAGAGCTGTTGATTTAATGGTTATAGGCCCTGATTTCTTAGTAGCTTCCTGATATTTTAGTGACAGTTTACATGAATACATCTGTGCATAAATCTGTGCCATGTGAAAGACAATTCAACAAGTTGAAATACGAAAATTGTGCTCTTAATCAAAGCATTCAGCACTGAAGCTTCCCAGAAATCCTTCAAAAATGAAAACTATTGAAATATATTTTTTACATTTGCCGATCTCCAAGGGTTGAATTCAGATAAGGCTTTCAGGAGGAGTTATTGAGAAATATGTGTTTTTGCAGAAGAAGTTTGGATTTTTGGGAACACAGAAGGCTACAGGAACAGAATTAATCAGGATTATTAAAATAGTTTTACTTGATGCAGTAATCAAAAATACCATAATAGCATTTAAATCTATGCATGTGTGGTATTTGTCCTACAGTTTTTTCTCTGATGTATCTGGTTTTATATGCTTCTCTGCAGAGTTCAGTAGAGCTTGTTTAGTCACTGAAATGACAGAATATAAAGTATTCTCTAACAACTGATGAGCTGAGAGTTCAGGACCTGAATTTGGATCCCTGGGCTACATCACCTTGTGCTTTTTTTTGCTAGCAAGAATAGCTATATATGTATCAATTAAATGTGTTGAATGATCTCTATATAAACACTGATAATTTCTGTAGACTTTACCTTCCACTTCTCTCACTCTGAGAATACATTTTTTTGTAGGTAAAGCAGCAGGGGACATATTTAAAGATGATTCAGTGCTGTCTAATCCTGTTGCGGGACTGGTGATTGGAGTTCTGGTGACAGTCATGGTGCAGAGCTCCAGCACTTCCTCATCCATAGTGGTCAGCATGGTGTCCTCCACACGTAAGTCTGCCTACAGTGCCTTCCTGGAGATCACTCATAAATCTTGGCTGAGGTGCAAACATTCCCACCCGTGTTCAACTTCTAGATGCTTTGGGTATAGGAATAGAGACTGCAGGAGAAGCTTTCCACAGCTGTTGCCCTGATAATAAAATAAAATTTTAAAAAGTAATAATAATACTATTAATAGTAATAGTAGTAACAATGCTAGTAGTCCTAGTAATAATAGTAAGACCACAAATGCAATAAAAATCATTGGAAGCCTTGGCATTGAATGCCTTAACTTTGATATTACAAATTACCTGCATGATGTTCTCTTGTTAGGCAGTTACTGAACTTCATTTGTTACTGTGGCATCATTTCAAAATTCTGCAGTAAATAGGAAAATGCCCTTGAAAGAAGAGACTTTTTCTACTTTGGCCCTCTAATATGTGATGAAAAGGGATAACCATGGGCTGCAGTTTCAGTGGGGACTATGGGAGTGCCATATTCCCAGGGGACTTGATTAAAGCAAGCATTTGGATTGGAGCCCCTAATCCCAGGGACATCAAGGGAAGTCAGGGTTTCAGTGACAGTAGTAGAAATATTCATTGGAGCATAGAGCTTGCTGATGATGTGATTTTCTCATTCAGTGTTTCCTTTTCTACTTTTCAGTGCTGACTGTTCGATCAGCTATTCCTATCATCATGGGGGCAAACATTGGCACCTCAGTTACAAACACGATTGTGGCACTCATGCAAGCTGGAGACAGGAATGAATTTAGAAGGTTTTGTACCTAAACACAGTATCTCTAAAGTTGTTTCTTCCCTTTTTGTAGGTTTTCTTTTATTTTCCCTATCACCACTACAGCCATTCAAACTGTCTAGTTAGGAAGGTCACAGGCATGGTCATGGCAAAGGTATAAAGCTGCCTACATATATGGCTACATATATTTGAAGAAAAAAAGCATATTAGGTTCCTCTAAAAGTTCTGTGGTTTTGTAGGAATCCACCATTTTTAACCTTCTTACACAAGGATAAATTTTCAACTGCTCCCACTGTACTATTCATGTTTTATTATGTCTCTAGTTATTGGAGGGCTGTACAAGAAGATAATGTTACATTATTTTGGTCTAGTCTCCTTAAAAGAGATTTCATTGTTGAAGGTTTTTTAAGTCTACAATAAGCAAGAGCTGATAACTGTAGAGAACTGAAGTCTTCTGGCTATCAAATACATGAAGTGACAACTTTTAGACTGCCACTTGACACTGCCACTGAGAAAGCTCATGGCTTATTGGAGATGGGCAGTAAACTTGGTAGGGATCCGAGACTTTTTTTCAGACAAGTACTCTTGGCAGCCTTGTACTAAGGATCACTTTTGTCTTTTCTAGTTTTTCTTGTTTTACTAACCTGGCTGGCTCTTTAATTGGTCAAGAGTGTGGAGACAACTTAGTGCTCCACAGCAAAGTAGCCATCTCCTGTGACCCCAGAAATGAAATGATTCCCAACTTGACATGGGCTTCATCTCCATTTCTATGATTTTATATCTAATTGAAGCTGTACACATTTTATTTCATTAAAAGCAGCTCTGTTTTTTAATTTCTTCTCACAGGGCCTTTGCTGGGGCAACAATCCATGATTTCTTTAACTGGCTTGCTGTGTTTGCTCTGTTGCCTATTGAAGTTATTTCTGGCTATCTTTACCATCTCACCAATGTCATAGTTGAGTCCTTTCATCTTGAAAGTGGTGAGGATGCCCCTGAGCTACTAAAAGTTATCACAGATCCCTTTACAAAGCTCATCATTGAGGTAAGCTCTTCTTGCTTCAAAGAGGCTGCTTACATGGTTCAGTCACAGCTAATCAAAATGCTCTGACTATGAGAGGGCTTCCCACTCCTTTCTCTGTGTCCTTGGGGTAAAGCTCATTACCACATGAATTCTTTTTATTATTCACATTTCATAAAGCCCCAACTGTGTATTTCCTATTTCTAATTCCCCCACATTTCACCTTAGCAATTACAGACCTAGCTAGAAGGAGGCATGTGAGGACAAGCACAGCCACGTGGGATGGATGGGAAGGCAGCCTGTTGCCTACACATTGGCGGGCAGTCCTAGCTGAGAAAACCTGGCACAGCCAGAAAATCAGCATAAGACCTGATGATAACACTTAAATTAAGGGATGTAATCACATGCATCTAGAGGCCAGGGGGGTGCCCACAGCTTCTAAAATGTCAGTAAATACAGTTAGGCTGTTGTGTCAGTACAGTTGACTAAACAGAAAGGGTGAGATGAGGTGGTGGATGATTAGGAGAGAATGAGACACAGCCTTTGAGTGTGTAGAGTTGTGCCTTTTCCCCAGGGTAACCCCACTCCTACCTGCTTGGCAGCAGCTGCAGCATTAGAGATGATCATACAGGCTTTACACAGCTGAGTTTCTAAAGGTGGTTATTTGAGTAGCAGTGAACAGAAGTTTGTGATGCAAGTGGGAATAATGCAGTTTTTTAATTCTTGTTTGTTTGTTTTTTGTTTTTTAAGCTCGATAAATCAGTAATAAATGCAATTGCTACTAATGATGAGTCAGCAAAAAACAAAAGCCTGGTAAAGGTCTGGTGTGTAACTGAAACCAATGTGGTGAGTATCATGCTAAATTAATTGTCAGATACCTCAGGAAATAAATTACTGATCTGTAACTGATGTTTCTTACCATAGGATTGTGAAATTAGATTTTCAAATAAGGGACTTTTTTCAGCAGATGAAGAATGAAAACAATTGAAGGTAGTTTTTGCTCCACTTAAACCAAGGATGCTCACCAGTGGTGACCTTGACCTGGCTGCTTTTAGTCTCCATGAAGGCCTTCGCTTATCAGAACTGGTGGTTTGAAGCCAAGTTTTTGATTTCTTTCACACACAAATGTCTTTAAACTTTGATACTACTGGCTCCCTGAAAGTGGAAAAAATCTGCAACATAGGCCAAAGAAAAGATATTTTTGACCACCATTTACCTACTGATCTGATCAGTTTTAGTTTTGCAAGTGTTAGAGTAATCTGGTAGCAGCTGGTTGCTTGTAGCTTTCTTGGAAAACTGCCCTTGGAGGAAGCCTCTGTGGGGCTGTGTCCTGTTCTTTTTCATCCAAGCAGCACTGCAGCTTGGAGGAATCTCTTGCCCAGATCAGCACCAATGAGTATTTTGGTAAACTGTGGAGCTGAGTGTTTGGTTTGCATTGTTCATCTAACTAGCAATTAGAGCATTAAATACCCTTTGATTCTCTAATTAAAGTATTGTACTTGTTGCCATGTATAGAAAAGTAATTCCTGAAGTCCTGAGGCAGGAGATACTTAAGGACGCAGAGCAGAGGTTGAAATTAAGTGCCCAGCTCCTATTGAATGACAGTCTGGATAACCAGTGAAATGCTAGCTAGGGAGATAGTGCCAGGAGCAGAGCTGTGCTCATCTGAAACTGCTCAGGTTACGCTGCTGAGTATCTGGGTGTTTCACCTCAGGGAGGCACGGGGCTCTGGCATCTGCCGTGCCATCAGCCCCCAGCCTGTGCTTGGCTGCCCCTCCGCCACACTGCCCACACAGGCACAGACCAGCTCTCAGTGAGGTCTGAGCCCCTGAGCCCTACAGAGGACAAGAAACTACATGGAAGGTGTAGGCTGAGGGGAAAAGTATTTATCTATATACACAATTTTTTTCTTTGTTTGTCTGTATTTTGTCTGTGTATGTACTGCCCAAGCATACACTCAGATTACAAAAACACATGAAACCACTGAAAGTTTGACTTGAACTTGGTGGGGAAAAAGGAAGATAATTTAAATTATTTACATTCCTAGCAGATTAAAATAATTTCTGGCAAAAAGTGATTAAACAGACATATGGCAGGGATAAATACATGCAGATCCCATATGTTTAAAGCAAAACATAAACATTTTGATCTATTGCAGCTGCTTTGAAACTCAAAGGTTTGAAAAAATTTCAGGAAGGTGAAAGAACCCATTGTGTTGTGTTTATAGGGACGGATGTGATGGGGCAGCTGGAGGTCAGGAACTCCTGGGAGATGTGGGGGCACTAGACCCACCCCCAGCTGTGCCCACCTGCATAAGCTGGAGGGGGTTGTGAATGTAGGTATCTGTAGGCAGTGCCCAGCAATGGCTTCTCTTTTTCTACTTCTGCAAAAGAAAATCACTCAAACACATTTGAAATACACCTCCTGCTCAGCAGTGTGGTTCAGAGTCCATTTGCCTGTTAGCTGCTCCCATGTGGAGGTACAGCTCAGTCAGCAAACTCTTCCTTGGTTTGCATAAGGACTTACGGACTTGGTGTCGGAATGCAGTGTGTATGGGCTAGAACTGCTTAAAGGGAAGGTTTTATTGTGGTATAAATAGAAATTTAGCTTTAGTTTCATAACAGTAATGCAAATCATAGTGCTTGTAATTAGCTCAGCATTTAAACATTAAAAGGAAAGTTGTAGCAGCACTTCTGTTTCTACAGACAGGAAAACTGAGGCACAGAAAGGCAGCACAAGCAGCTTGTTCTCATCCAGCAACAGAGGCTGCATCAGTATTGTAGCATTCTGAATCACAGTCCTGTGTAGTACTCACTAGATTATTAAATGCTGTTGAGATGACAGTAAAGAGGTCTTTCTTTGACCAAGGAATCAGTGGCACTGGTTGGAAAAGGAATGCCACTGTCCCAAAACTGCAGCCTAATATGCACCTCACTCCACCAAATGCCATTAGTAGTTAAGGTTCTTAGCTTTTAAAGACTTGGTGCTATGGTTATTACCATGTAGAAGATTTGGGGGATATTTTACTCTTTGAATGTTGTAGTGATTGGCTTGGGTAACAACACAACCTTACCATAATTGTCAGCTTACAATTCTGCCTTTAGTTGATGAATACTTGGTTGCAATAAAAATATAACACTTTATATGAGCTCTTAATAAAGGGTAGTTGTAGATGACTGAACTATTTACTCTGTCTGGCAATCTTTAGACACTGCAGAATGTTACCATTCCACCTTCAGAAAACTGCACTTCTCCTGAATTTTGCTGGACTGATGGTAACATGACATGGACCCTCAAGAATATAACTGAAACAGAGTACATCAGTAAATGTAAGTTCTTCAGGGCAATATCTTTACAAATCTATATAGCTGGTGTTAACAGGCCACTTCAGAGGTGTACCAGGAAGCCCTGGCCTGCACACAGACACATGGTACTGCTGCAGGTGCTGTCCGAGGAGCCTGTGCTCTGTTATAGCTACACAGCTGGAGTTACCAGCATCATCATGGTATCCGGCTGCAGATGGATCTCTTTCCATGCTCCCTGATATCAGTAATTGAGGTCTTCAGTATCATGTCACCCTCACTGTTCAGATGGCTTGGAGCTATGGTTACTTTGCTGTAATGGTTGCTTGGATATCTCCATCCCTGTGCATGCCCCACAGGACTTTCAGTGGCCCTTCTCAGGCATGCAGCCACTTCTGGAAAAGCTGACCCACCATCCAGCTTGGAGCACCCCAAAACTTCCTCCTGCCATTGTACTTCTCTCCCTTGCACATGGTCACCTAGCTCCTGCCTGTCCCATAGAAGTACCCACTGCGTGTTTCATAAGCATGTCCATACAAGAGCTTCTCCTGTTCCACTCAGACATGGTTTTTGTGGAGCAAGGGAGGTGGCATTTTCCCTCTTTGTATCAACCTCTCAAGCTGTGTGTGCTTTGGTCCCATTTTCTTAGTGACATGTATGGAAAACAGGGCTGGGCTTAGGATCACAAGCAAAAATGTGGCTTGGCTAATTAATTTTCCTTTTGTTTTTCAGGCCAGCACCTCTTTGCAAACTCAGACCTGCCCGATCTTGCCATAGGTCTCATCCTTCTGGCTTTGTCCCTGCTTGTTCTGTGCTCCTGTTTGGTAGCGATCGTTAAGCTATTAAACTCTGTGCTTAAAGGACAAGTGGCGAGTGTTATCAAGAAGACAATCAACACTGGTAATTACCTGCTTTTCCTGAGGATTGTTTTCAGGAATGACAAGGACACTGAGCATGCTTATTAATATCTCCTGTTCCGGTAGATAATGCAAAATAGTTTAAAGAAAACAGTATTGAATGAAAATCACACAAACCCCCCAACATTTTTTCTCTCAAGTGTATTTTTTTCTTTCTTTTAAAAATCTAATAGTGAACAGCTTGATTGAGAAATGCAGCAGAATAACAGCATCAGAGACCAAAGTCCAGGCTCTGTTTCTTGATGTATAATCATTAGCTGTTAGAAATGTAATGTTCCCATCCTCGAAAGATACCACTGAAGTGCTGAGATTGTGATTGCCTGTTCTGACAGAGAGCCTGAGTGTTCCTTCTAAAGTAAGCTGAAAAAAGTTTGTAGTAATTAATTATCTTGTCCTGTTCCATTGCCTAATTCTCTCTTCAGTAGGGCAAGGCAGCTTTCAATATTGGTATTTTCTGCCTTGCCCTGTACTCTCCAGGTTTTTTCAGCCTGGATCCATTGAGTGCAAATGTTGGGGTTTTTCCTCTTGGCTGCTTTTCCTGCATATTGTATAGAATGGAGAGATTAGAACCTGTAGTAGGGAAAGACAGTCCCGAAATGGATCCCAGGCTGTGGCTGAGGGGAGGGTTCACAGAAATGGGGAAGGCAACAAAGTGGTTTCCAAGCTCTCTTCTCTTCCCCTGGGCAAAGAACACGGCCCAAATTAAAACCAAGGGGTAGAAAGTAACAGCTGCCAGTTGCTGTTTATTTCATTTGTGATCTGCTCTGTGTTCCTCTGTGTCTTCGCAGCTGATTAAGTTCTTCCTTCTCAGCTCACTCACAAATCTGCAGACTGCAGGGGACCACTGGGCCTAGTTTCTCTAATCAGTATATTTAGTTTTCTTTGCAAGAGTTAACAAGTAAACTTTTAGGAGATAATCTGCTTGAAACTGGTTAGAACAAACCACCTTTCTCAGGACGTTCTTCAGAGCTTTCTGAAGATCTGATTCATGCAGTGGGTGCCTGGCTGCCGAAACCAAGATACTCAAGACACATAGAGGGTTCTGTGTCAACCTCTGTAGAAACTTTTCTGGCACCTAATTGCATTACAACATGGATGCTACCCTTGGTCAGGACAAATGTCTACCTAGCCTAGTATCCATCTCAGGTGTCTACCTACTGTAGTATCCATCTCACTGTAATAAATGGTGGAAGGCTGGAGAGGGACTGCAGCTAATAGGGTAAATCATAGAACTGACTGACCCCAAATTGTCATTTTAGAGAAAATATGAAAAAAAAATCTGTCTGCATTTTGATGGCTTAATAGTCTTCACTGCTGTGTTACTGTTACACAGAACAATCTGTTTTGCTAACAATGTTCTCCCTCTGTTTTTTTAGATTTCCCATTTCCTTTTACCTGGCTGGCTGGATACCTGGCTATGCTTGCAGGGGCTGGTATGACCTTCGTTGTCCAAAGCAGTTCTGTTTTCACATCTGCTATTACACCCCTTGTTGGTAAGTTGTCAATACTGTGTTCTCTATCCCTATGTTTTATCTACTCCATCATTCTGAAACCAACTCAGTTCTGCTTCTTTTCTCACAGGTATTGGCGTTATAAGCATTGAGCGCTCTTATCCCCTTACCTTAGGAGCTAACATTGGCACAACCACAACAGCTATACTTGCAGCTTTAGCAAGTCCAGGGAGTACATTAAAATATTCACTACAGGTCAGTATAAACCAATGCTTCTTTGACTTCATTTAGAATTTGCAACCTTTCTGAAGAAAAACCTGACAAAATTTGCTCTGATGCAAATATGCCATGGATGTTGTGCCTGATTTTGTATGTGGTGTTAATGACGGCTTATTAATTTCAACTGTTAGAGCAAAAAGGTTGTATTAGACATTCCCAGAATGTCAATATATAGTTAAATCTTCCTTTATAAATTGGCTTGAGATGAGTGAATTAATTCAGAACTAAGACAGGGTGGGCCACTTGACCCCTTAGTGTGGGATCTCTGCAGCTTGGAATTCAGTGCCCAGATATCTGACAACCCTCTGAAGGTTACTGATTTTGGTAAGGTCTGTTCTCAGGCCCCTGGCTTAGTTCAAGAGTGTACAGGAACTACTGTAACCTAAGTGATGGCTGCACAGCCCTTAAGCTGGCAAGCTCTCTGTCTATCCAAGGTTGCAGTGAACATCATGGCATCTATTTTTCTCATTGTAAATGTAATCTCAGTGGGTTTTATTGAATTCCTTGTTGCCTCAAACTATTTGAAAAGTAGGTAGACTGGCCTTGGCCTCCCATTTTCCACTTGGTAAAGAACCTGGCAGCAGATCACATTTGAATGAACACTTTACATCAAAGAGGGAAAAGATAATGACATTTCCTTTGTGAATAAAGTAGCCAAAATAAATCAAGAAAATTACAGAAACCATTTTATTGTCCCCAGGCATGATAGAACAGATGTAATCATGAGAAGATACTATCTTGATAAAGCTCAGATTTCATGATAGCATACTGGTTTTATAATGCACTTTAAAAATAAACTCCTGTACTTTCATATTTACTTTAGTCTGATAACAGTTACAGAATGAAGATAAGGTGAGCAAGGAATGTACTGTTTTGTTCAGTATATGCTTATTCTGTCTAAGCTACTTCTGAAAGCTTTAAGAAGTGGACGTCTCAATGCTTATTTAAAAAAAAAAATGAAGTATGTGAATCAAATTATTATAGTGATCAAGACAAAGTCCCACTCCAGGAATCTCCTCTGTGCTCTATAAATTTGCAGCTAATGTTTGTAAAATCCAAGTCTGTACTATTAGAAATTTCCAGTAGCCTGTGTGCAGAATCTAATTTATACTTCTCTTATTTTCATTAAAACCTTAAGGATGCAGAACCCCACAATGAACAATTCTCACATGGTTTCCGTGCTTTACTAACAACAGGACTGTTTGCTGAGACCTGTGTGGTATTTCAGCTTTATTTCTCATGGACACCATTTCTTACATTTGGAAGCTGCATTTTAAGGCTTCTCTGTCTGCAGAGGGATCCGACAACCCCTCTAGGCTTGGCTTGTGTCCACATATGTCCCATGTTTATAGGCAGTGATCTTTACAGTGTGTGAGGCATTACTGAGTCTCTGTTTTGTGCTAGGAAAGGCCCTGCAGTGAAAGAGCATAAAAAACAAGAAACAACATTTGGGAGCAAGGATAGGGAAACTATGAAGTCTGAGTGCCACTGGAAGTTACCAACATGTGGGAAGGAGCATTTTAAAGACCTTTTGGCCAATGAACTTCTCAACTGTTTTTGCTTTCAGATTGCCCTGTGCCACTTTTTCTTCAATGTCTCTGGGATTATTCTGTTTTACCCGTTGCCTTTTACCCGGCTGCCAATCCGCATGTGCAAGACCTTGGGAAACATAACAGCCCAGTACAGATGGTTTGCTATATTTTATCTTCTAGTCTGCTTCTTTCTTTTGCCTTTATTTGTATTTGGTCTGTCACTGGCAGGCTGGCCAGTCCTTTTGGGTGTTTGCCTTCCCCTACTTGCTCTTTTTATTGCTGTGGTTGTAATTAACGTTATGCAGAAAAGGCGACCACATTCTCTGCCTGAGAAGCTCCAAAACTGGGATTTCCTACCTGTCTGGATGCACTCCCTAGAGCCCTGGGACAATATAATTATGGCTTCACTCGCCTTTTGTGGGAAACACTGCTGCGGCTTCTGCAAGTGTTGCAAAGTCAATGCTGGACAGGAAGGTGCCAAAGACAAGCAAATAAAAACTACAGAGGTTTATGAAAACACCATGGCAATGGCTGATGAAGAAAGAGGTGGAAGAAGGGCACCAGCTGTAGCTTCTGTTGACAAAACAGGCACAAACAATACAGCCCTATAGTAGTGGATCGACTCATGTTAGCGGAAATACCGCATAGGACAGTCAGGCTCTTCAAAACCACCTTGGACTATGCACTGAGGGCAGAGTGAACATTTTGTTAGGTTTCTGAAACCAGTGATACATCACTCATGAAGGAATGGAGTCAAACAAGCTTGACAGAGTCCCTAGGAAATCTGTGCTCTTGCAAAGCTAATGACAGATTTGCTCACAGAGGATCTGCTATGCGGTACCTTCCTCCAATGCTATCAGTAGCAAACAAAAGAAATCCTGATGTAGTCCCATGAAGAGAGAGAGATGAAAGGAGTGGCAATCAATTCAAACTTAAAAAACAAACAAACAATGCACTTTTAGAACAGCCTATCTGACCTTCTGACTTATTCAGCAGAAGTGACTTTATAATTGCTAAAAAGCCCTGGAAATTAAAAAAAAAAGGGGGGGGGGGCGGGACGGGGGGGGCAGTACTCCTAAAGTTTCCATTGGCCAGTTTGCAGAGGTCAAAATGGAAACCATTAGTTTTTCTAGAATGGACAAAATCTGTTCTATGTGTGTGAAGGAAAATGAAATGCTGGAACATCCCTCAGAAGCTCTTGGAATCCTACTCTGGCATAAAGGTGTACATAAGCCTATTTGGAGCTCAGTCTGTCTCCTTTAACACCAGGAACAGAAGTTAAAATCTTTTATTATCTCAAGCTAAGGGCCATAAAAGTAATTGCTGCTCCCTCTGACTGCGTTTGGAGACACCAGGTGGCTACCAAAGGTTTTGGTTGACTCAGGATGTGGTTCCATTGCCATTCCGTCTCTAGATGACCCTCTTCAATCCTGCTCACCATGTAATTCCACAACCAGAGGAATGGTGCAGAAGGAAGGACAAGTGTCCAGTGTAAAGGAGGAGAGAGGTACCTACCTGATGCCAGATCTGTGTGCAGCTGTGACTCCATTTGCCTGAGCCACAAAATAAGTTTTCAGAGTAGTGGTAAAGACTGGTTTCAGAGCTACAGAAGAGGGAACCTGCAGAGCAGATTATGGCTAGCACAGGACATGTGGTAATGTTTACTGGAGAGAAAGGGGTGTTCACCACCCCTTTGTGCTCTGAACCACCTTCCTTGGAAATAATGTGAATTTTCCTGGCAATTGTATGTAGCAATCCAAATCCCAAATAAAATCCATAATGTAGTCACTATCATGTGTAGCAAATCCATAGGTAGAGAGAAATACTTGGTGGGAAGCTGATGTGCTCAAATTTTACCATTACTGATGTTTTAGTAAATAGTTGTGAGGTTGCCCTGAATCATGGGCTGACAGAAGACATCAATTCAACATCAGGAAAAGAGGATTTCAAAGATGTGCTGAGTATTTCTGATGGCCTTCAATTGCTCAGATATTAGTGACTATGGGATAATACCTGAAGTCCAATCACTAACATTAAAAAAAATTAGGTGGCTCAGTGTAGGCCAAGTGTCATTTAAAGCCAGTTTAAGTGACTGAGTTTTAAATTAAATCTGTAATGGAAATGCTGAGAAGACCCTTAGTGTAAGGTAGCTACTCAGTGTTGCTGGAACACATTTACTTCTGAATAGCTGTTTTCTGCAGACCTTGAAATTCAATAGGTTGAATTCAGCTATTAGGTAAATACATAAATTTTAGAAGTGAAAATTGGTTTCATTTACATTTTTAAACTGACATTCAAACTGGAAAACTATGTTGCTGAAAATGTGTTTGTAAATTGCATCCATACTGAGGTTCTGACTGTTTCTATAATTGTGAGCCAGTGACAAAATGCTTAGAATCTGAGTGAATTTCCAAAGGCATCTAGTTTTGGTATAGTTCTGCTCTTTTGAGGTGTAGTAGCAAACAGCAGAGTTATGTCAAACTATTCTTTTAAAAGTGATTTTCCTTGTCCTTCATATAGTTGAAACAGAATTTTGTCAGCATCCCATTTTTATAGTTGAATTTTGATATCTTCAATAATTCTTCTTCATTTTATTCTCACAATTCTGGATGCTTTTAGAATCTGTTTCTTTAAATCCCAGTGTGCATTTTCCATGCCTTGTTTCTTTGGCAAAAATATGAGAAAAATAGCCAGAATTCTTTCCAAGTTATCTCAAGTTTCCATTGACCATCCATTGAAAGAGGAAACATTTTAGTCTACTTTTACTCATTTCTAAAACAACATGCACCTTATTTTGCTTCTTGAAGTATAGCCATCAAGAACAGTGATAGTAACTGTGGGAAAGCAATTCTTACAAAAGAATCAGGGTAATAATTGTCAGACATATCAGTACTTTATGGTTCCTTGTTGTAACATTTCCCCTATGATCTCTCCTTGCTCCAGGCCATATTGTGCCATTGTGTTAAGCAGATTCCAACAAATAGTTCTGTTTAACACTTGACAACGCAATATGTCTTGGTATATTCCCCCTCTTACTCTTACTAAAAGATATTTACACTTTATTTATAATTGTTTGAGTGTACAGAATTTTTCATAAGTTATAGAGAAAAAGGCTCGTGATTGTGTTATATATTACATATTTGAAAACTATGCAATGTTTATCTATAAAAATGTAAAAAGGAACTACTGTATATTTTGTAATATAACTTTTCAAATTGTTTGTAACTGTGTATACTGCATATTGTGGAGGTGTTGGATCTATCAACAGGTTACTTAAAGATAGCAATGCAGAGACAGATTTCTTAAAATAAAGATGTAAAACAACTATATACTTTCATGGTATGGTTCTATGCACGAGGATATTGAACTCTACTTTTCTAAAAGATGTGAATTTTCTGTAATGAGAAATTTTGGGAATACAATGTTTCTAAAATACTTTTTTAAACTCTTAAACACTGTATCTTTTAACTGTTTTGAGGACAGTATATGACTTTATACTTTGTCATGAATATTCATCTTGTCTGTCCTCATGCATTGAATGTAAAAATAAAGAGAACTTTAAAAAAACTCGAGATCTTTTCATAATCCTTGTTTATATACATATCATGAAAGCTTGCAGAAAAAATAAGTATGCAGACAAGTTCTAGCCTGAGCTGATGCAATGGACAAGAAATCAGGTTAGCATCGAGCACCAAAGAAAAGCACTCAGATGTCCAGTATTTTCATATGAATGAGAAATTTTCACATAGAGAAAAATAAACAGAATTGCTCAGTAAAACTGTGTGGGTCAAGATATTTTCTGGCAGAGTGCTGCACATTGTCCTCAGTGAAGTCAAGCATGGGAGAGCAAAGGTAGTGCTATTGTGGCAACAGGGTGCATGGTGAGTTATAACAAATGACCTCTATCACTGCACTAAACTCAGGTTCTCCCTGTGCTCTCTGGCAAACAGTGTTTTCAAAATCCTCATTATAGCCTGTGATGTCTGGCTTATAACTGGGCAAAAATATCTATACTACTTTTTTTTTTTAGTCACACATGACCTCTGGAGATTAAAAATTAATCAGGCAGAGAGAAATAAAAAGTACTCCTTAAATGCTTTAAAGAGTATGAAAAGTGTCATTAGACTTCCTAACTATGAGTGCAACCGTAGCTGAGGAACCAGCCCCCAAAACCAGCTCTCATTCCCAACTGCACCACATCCTAGTTCTGATCACACCAATATTTATGTGCTACAGTGTAAACTGTCTTTTGAAAATGCAGGAAGCACCCTAGGCCCATGATTTAGAACTTACAGCTTCTTATACCCGTGCAGAAATACTGTAGTTCATTACCCTCTGTGGCTCGCTGTCCATTGGGAATCTAAACACATCCAGGAAACATGGACAGGTTGTGTCACCCACCTTTCCATTTCCAAACCCTGTGTGGAGCTCCCTGGGGTAAAGTTCAGCAGTGGCTGACGCTGCTTAACCACCAGCAGCCAAGTCATGGAGTGCTGCACTCATCAGAAGCCTTCAAAATGTTCAAGCAATGATTCAGCTGATTGCCTGGTTGCTCATGCCACTGTTCTCCACTCTGTTCTCCTCACTGTTCTTCCCCTCTGCTTGCAAACTTAACCATGTTGCCCACAGGTCCTTGTGGTGCTCCTGTGCTTTGTTACCCTCTGCTGAAGTGCCACATTGGCTTCCCCAGTTTCAGAATCTTGATAACACTGCCTTGACCTGCACCAGGCCTATCGCTGAAGTGCTCTTGTTAGTCAGAGACACCAGTTAAATGCTTCATCTCACCATGCAGTGTTGGGCACCCAGCCAGGTCCTTAGGACTGCCTCTGGCTGTGCCATTGAGAAAGATAGTTCTCTGATCTACAGCAAATTATTTAGGGGTGCAAGTTGGTGTGGTACCATTGGCAGCATCTGAACCAACACACAAAGGATCTGACCAGGTCTGCTAAAAATACACAGGGAGCAGTGCAGAGCAAAATTCCACTGTTTCAAGAGCTGTGTAAGGGAGGATACCACAAACATGCCAGGGAATGCCAGGCCATGTTTCAGTTGCATAACCTCAATGGGCTGTGCTTCCATGCAAGTGCTTTATCTGTATTTGAATGTTTTCTTGCTATCTAATGGCCACTCCTGGTGTTGCCACATGCCAGAGGTGTGACACTGTATGTGCAAACCCACTTAGGACATTTCTACAGTGAATACTCTGTAGATCTTACTCCCTTTATGACAATTCTATTACAAAGAGAACACATGATCCGTGTGAGGGAACTGAGTGCTCACTTTGCATACTGGATAACAATACACTGATTTTCATGGAGATGTCCCTAAGCAGGTTTCCTCTAACAATTGGGATCCAAGTGTTTTAACAAGACAGAGAGGCACAGCAAAGGCTAGAATTAAAGTGTCACAAACACTGTCTTACTCAGCACCTGATGAAATTCCCTAATTGCCATTTACACTTTTGGGGTGTATTAATCTTTTTACATGGCTCAACGGCTAAGGACATATTACCATGGCATAAACAATCAGGGTAATTACAGGAGCAGATATTTTGCAACCAACACCATAGGTGGTAGACTGAGGTTTTTTACACAATGCAAAATGCATAAATTACAGGACATGCAAACAATTTATGGACCAAATGCTGCCCTTGGTGAGGCAATATATGGCCATAATTGACATTAGAAACATTGGTGCACGTGTGAGTGAGGAGAGCATTAAGCCTTATTTTAACTGACTCATACAATGGCCTCAGGCACTGGATCTCAAATGGTTGCCAGCTGAAGGCTGATTCTGCTGTGGCTGGATAGTACAAACACAGTTTTGACTCTTGCTTCCAGCTGTTAAATTACCTGAGAATATATTCTTAAAGATACCTGACAGTGCAATTTCTCTGTCTTCCTCAAAGACTAAGCTAGAACAGCCTCAAACACTCCCCAACAGAATAAGAAGCATATGGATGCTCCCATGCGTTGGGTGCAGAGCATCCTGTGGCCTCTGCTTGAGGACAGGTGTGACACAGGGAGTATTTCTGAAGAAACTGGCAGCACGGTGGCCAAGGTCAGGGGTTAGTACACTGGAAGTAGAAAGGAACTGAGTCAGGGTATGTCCTGGGGAACTCTGCTGAGCCTGATTGGCTGGGAGTGTCCTCGTTGACCTCAGAGCTGACACCTCTGTCACGGAAAGGAGAAAGAAGGACAGAGCAGGAAAACTCCTAAGCAACTCATTGTCTCAGGTATGACCCCATCATTGCCTTCAGTCTTTTGTACCTGTGGCAGCCCTTCTTCCCTCCCCTCAAACATGCCAGTGCTGCTGAACCAAGGAAACCCACAGATGACAGTTCACCCAGCTTGGGAAAAGTAGGGGTAAGGAGTGACATTTTGTTTTATCCCCTCCCTCTCTCACTTTGCAAGCCTGGGATGCTGGGGATTGAGGAATCACAGACAGAGCAGGAATGAGGCTGAAAGAACTGAGCTCCAAAGCAGGCCAGAACTTCCAGGGGTGGGATGAGGTGAAGTTGATACTGGGGCTGGCTGACTGGACCTGGTGCTTAAATGACTGCATGTGCAGACAGGCAGAGATCACTTGGCACTCATCATTAGCAATTTCATCACTACCTTGCAACATGGTGGAAAAGAATACCTTTTACTTCCCTTGGAGTAAAACAAAATGCCTGTTGAGCCCAGCAAGGCATCCTAAGCACAGATGCATGAAAGTGGCAATCCTTCTGTAGGTACCTTGTGGTCATGGATGTGATAGCGCCTCTCCTGTTCACAACTCCCAGTCAGGTAGGAGACCACCACCCATGCATTCACAATCTCAACAGAGCCCTCAATTAGATGGGCTCAAAGCATTCACTGAGAGAAAGAAACTCAGTGTTCAGGGGCACCCCTCCTAGGGGTTCATCTTGGGCACTGATTCGGTAGGGATGGAGGAGACCTCTCACCCTCAGTAGGGCAGCAGCCTGGGCACCTCTCCCTGGGTATGCACACACATGGAGGGGTGCTGATGTGTTCAGTGCATGCAGTTCATGTGGATACATTTGGGACGTATGTCTGCAGCTGGAAGAGTGACCCATGTGAGAAAGTAACAGATAGCAGTGGCTATAAAGCTATTACAGCTAGGAAAACAACAATGTTGAAAACAGGAACTGAAAAATAGTCTAAGAGATTAATTGTGTGGGGCAATCATAGTCATGATTAACTCCTCCAGAGATTGAGAGGTCTGGCTCTTGGTGAATTTGGAGATTCTGATTGTTATATTGTCCTCTCCTGCTGCAATGAGCTGTCCTGTGATGATATGGATATTGCCTGAGAGCACCACAGTCTTCCTCTATCAGTAAAGCTAATTTGTTCCCAAGCCACATGTAGTTGACCCTCCGGGATGTGCCCCATAAGCCCCAAAAGGCAACTTTCAAAGCTGTTGTGTTGGCCATGCATAACAGATGGCATGGATGAATTACAGCATGCCACATCTTAGTGTAAAGCTTTGGGACTAACTTACACCATATCAGCTTGTAAGGGAAGACCTGTCACACCATACTGGGGGGAATGTTTGAAGCTGCATTTGCTCAGCCTTTGTCACTCTTAATTAATAACCAGTTTCAGGACACACCATGGGGTAATTTTTTAATAAGAGTAACTAATGAAGGATTCCGTCAATGAAAAATGTTACCACAGGGACACTACAGATGACTCTGCAGAACGTGTTCTGGGTCAAAAACTTGAGCTGGTAAGATCTGGAAGGATCACTCAGCTGGAGGAGCCACAAAGGCAAGACATAACCCCTGTGTGTGTTAGGGCATTTGTAGGGCAGTGAAGACTCTGGAGGTGTTGCAGAATGCAACAGCCAGGTATGTTCTTCTGGGAGAGCCCCCACACTCACCCCATCAGCATGGTGGAGCTGTTGGGTCTCAGGGACACCTGGAGCCTGGGGCTTGAATACCAGGACTCCGGGCTTGGGGCTGGCTCAGGCACAGGGCAGCATGTAGAGGGAATTCAGGGGGGGTTCCTCCCTTCTTTGTTCAGTCACAGATTTAAGCCAAAATGTCAGATAGATCAGTTTTACAACACTCAGTGCTTTCACTTCAAACTTAGCATTTAAAAGGTTTAGCAACCTTTTAAAGCTGACAAGGGGACTCGATGGTTAATGGAGAACATCAAAGTGCTGAGAATGGATTTTACATTTGATCAATAGAAAGGGCCAGTTCAGCACCATCTGTTGATGTGTCCTGGTAATTCTCCTGAATGCAAATCATAAAGGAATTTAAGATTGCCTCACCTGGGCCAGGTGCCTTGCTTACCTCAGAAGCAGACATTGACATTGGCCTCTGTAGGGCACAATTTTCAAAGCATGTCTGTGCCTGCATGTGCACATTATACGATAGGCAGTTCTTAGTCTTAGGTCTGCAAATGACTAGTAAGATAACTGGTGATGGGTAAGATACCACAAACAATCAAACTTTTTGTTTATGTTTAAATGAGCACAGGTATTTTCACATGTGCAAATAAGAAAATGAAGTAGGAATGCAGAACAATAAAGTAGCCCTCAAAATGTTATTTAATGTCATTGGATTACAAGTGAATACCATTCAAAACTTTTTTGCCTCAAGCGACTTTTCAGGTGAGAAAAAACTTCCCTAGAGAGATAAAGTATCTCAAATGGCTAAGTTGAGGCTCTTGGGCTACAGCTGGTGAAACTTAAAAGTAAAACAAAGTGATTGAAAACAGCTGAAAAGTGACTGAAAAAACCCAACCCTTTGCTATAGGCAGTCAGCTTCTGGCTTACTGGTATGAGCCAGAAACAACTCTGTATTTCTGTGTCTGATGATTACCTCCTGGGTAGGAAAAAAATGCTCTTGGAGCCACTAAGATTGCTTGAAGTGAGGTAAGTGTTTAACTTTCTTATAATTTGGTACATGCTAACTTGGTCTGAACCCATTGTATTATAGCAGAAAGGAATGATGCTTCTATCCAGAATATTTTCTTGAACCAGAGGAGACATGGGGAAAGGAAGGCTTTTTTCTCTTGGGCATATTAGTGATGTTCTGGAGGACGTACTCATTGAGGATCTTTTTGTTGATTTTTATACAGAGCAGAATGCTTGTCTTTCTGAAGAAAACTTTCACGCTTTGTGGTGGGGAAAATGGCATAAACTGTGGCCAACCACCACTACAGAACACAGATAATTGATCTAAAATAGTGTTGGAGGAACTGAGGTGCTAGTTGGGGATGGATAAAGAATCACAGAATTATTTAGGTTGGAAAAGACCCTTGAGTCCAACTGTAGACCTAATGCTCTCAAGTCCACTGCTCCATCACATCCCTACGTGCTACATCTACATATCTTTTAAATACTTCCAGGGAGGACGTCAAGTGCACCTTTAGTCAGAAGAAGTGATCAAACTGGGTGGGAGTGTTCATCTGGGGAGGTAGGAAGGCTCTGTGAAGTGATCTGGACAGGCTGGATCAATAGGCCAAGGTCAGTTGTATGAGATTCCACAAAGCCAGCTGCCAGATCCTGCACTTGGCCTTGTGTGTTTGCACTTGCTCCATCATCATCCACCCCTCAGGTTCTTGCCCCTGTAGGAAGAGGGAAATCTGTTAAGGAGGGACCCAAACGAGCAAAACTATAAGGAAATTTCACCCCAGATCCTCCAGGTGCAAGTCATCGTCTGCTCCTTAGCTGCCTGTTCAGGGCTACCACCTAAAACTGGCCCAGCCTATTCCCAGCACAGTCAGGTTGTGCTATGCCAGAGGAAGGGATGTGAACCAAACCAGCATCACCTAGGGCTCTGTAAGTCCATGGAAAGCAATGGAAACTGAAGTGACTTTGCAGTGTTGTTGTGTGATAAAATACTAAAAGTAATGTGGCTGAGAAAGCCACAAAGTGATTAAGAAGTGATGCTGATTTCTCCAAAAGGATGAAATGGACTTGAGTCTTACTTGAGATTGCAAAGCAGTCTTTAAAGCCTAGTTTAGGCACTCACATCTTGGGTGGATCTCTAGATAGATTAAGATGGGGTTGTGTCATACAGGATTGTCAACTGGCAGGACAGCCCATAGCAGACCAGAAAAACTACTGGGTAATAGTGATATGAGTAAATCATAGAATCACAGAATGGTTTGGGTTGGGAGAGTCCTTAAAGGTCATCTGGTTCCAACCCCCCTGATGTGAGGAGGGACACCTTCCACTAGATCAGGTTGCTCAGAGCCCTGTCTAAGCTGTCCATGAACACTTTCAGGGATAGAACATCCATAGTTTCTCTGGGCAACTTGTTTCAGTGTCACTACCCTCACAGTAAAGAATTTCTTCCCAATATCTCATCTAAACTTACCCTCTTTCAGTTTAAACCCATTTCCCCTTATCCTATCACTCCATACCCTTCCAAAAAGTCCCTTTCCATCTTTCTTGTAGACTCTTTTCAGGTACTGGAATGCTGCAATTATGTCACCCTGAAGCCTTCTCTTTTTCAAGCTGAACAATCCCAAATCTCTTAGCCTTTCCTCATAGGGAAGGTGCTCCATCCCTCTAAACATCTTGGTGGTTCTTCCCTGGATTTGCTTCAAAGGTTGATGTCCTTCCTGTGCTGGGGACCCCAGAGCTGTACACAACACTGCAGGGAGGGTCTCACCAGAGCAGAACAGAGGGGCAGAATCATCTCCCTCGACCTGCTGGCCACGCTGCTTTGGATGCAGCCCAGGACACAATTGGCTGCCAGCTCATGCCCAATCTCTCACAGATCAGCACCCCCAAGTGCTTACCAGCAAGCCTGCTCTCAGTCTCTATCCCACTCTGTTGGCATTGAGGGTTGCCCTGACCCAGGTGCAGCATCTTGCACTCAGACTTGTTGAACCTTGTGAGATTCCCACAGACCCACCTCTACAGCTGGTCCAGGTCCCTCTGGATGGCATCTTGTCCTTCAGGTGTGCCAACTGCCCCACTCAACTTGGTGTCATCTGCAAATCTGCTGAATTCCCAGGAGGACTTTGTTGACAGATTAGGCCAGGTTGGGATCAAACCATTGAAAAGTGGATAGTTGCTTATTGACATTACTGTTCCAAACAAATTACACACACAGATAAGTGTGTAGAAAATATTACTGTAGCAAAACTCTGGACATGCTGGAGGATCATAACCTGTTATATTTTGCCTGAAAGTTTTTCACTAAAAATGTATGCAATAGACTGGATTACAGAAACAAAAAGGAGCTGGCAGACACTACTTCATGTTACTCAAGTTTGCCAGGCAATACAGTGTTTAACCCCATCTGTTTTTCTTTGCCTTGAGCTGCAGAATTTCTGTCATGAAAGTAAAGCTGAAGCAGCACTATTTGTTGCATTATGCTGCCAAGCTTCAGGATATGCCTGTGCAAAGGAAGGAAAGGTAGGTAGCTGGGAGAGGAGCCAGCACACGGCATGGGAAGCCATCACTGGAGAGGATAATGAGGTGAGGGTTGGTGTGATGTGATGCTTAGACCCTCCAGCCCTGTGACAGACAGCTCTGGTACCATCTGCTAGTGGTGTAGTTTATAAACTATGTGGCAATGATGCCTGTGTGGATTGGCACTTCTGGGACAATGTGAGGTGGCAATATTGCTTCAGGGACTTGTTCTTACTGTGAGCTAGCCTGAGTGTCTCCAGTGTAGGGCTGGCTTAAAAGCTCTAACCAGAAAAGAGATACGATTTTATGATTGCTGAATTTAGCAGCTATTAGTATATTAGGGAGATTATAGCTGTTTGGTTTTTTTTTTTTTTTCTTTTGGGAAGAGCATCAGGTGCATGTGTCCCAGATCAGAAGCCATCAGTAAAGAAAACCCAAAAATCCCACCCCCACCCCCCCTCACCCCCTCCAAAATGTAGAATCCTTAGCCCTATATTGGTTCCCACAGGACCATGTAGCAATGAGAAAATGACTACCAGCAGTACTCAAAATGCTGGCTCTGCTTTAGGATAGCACTGGAGGGTAAAACAATCCCTGATAATGCCTATGGAATAGACACACTGTGAAGCCAAGCTCTCGTTCATATTCCTGTGGCACAAACACAGGTGCCATTGCCATGACTTTCATAGTTCTCTCTAATGTATCTAATTCATAGGGTAGGGCTGTTTTCTGTGGAGTGAGAGATGAAGACATGAACCTCCCTGGACTAAGAGCCTCTGGAGTTCTGCTTCATCCTGTGTAGGTTCTCCAGTCACAAAGATGGTTTTAATAATTTAAAAGGTGGCTTTTTATGCAAAGACAGTAGTATAATCACACAGCCCTATCAGTGTGTTGGGTATACATAGTTTATTTATAAACATATTTTTAAAAAAGGTAGCAATAGGGTAGCAGGTTCTCAGACATGCTAAGTACTGGGGTACCTTCACACTGACATTTTCATATTGACAGTAACCAGAGACTGTAATCAAGGATAGTCAGAAAAATGCATCACAAGTATCTGAGTTTTGAGTTCCTTAGTGCTATTTCCCTGAATCTTCAAGAAGGTTGGAGCAAATTAGGCAAAAATATGCACAGGTGTTTCAAATGGATCTGAGGACTCATAATTGCAGAGGTTAACAAAAATTAGGTGTCTAAATTTGAGCTGTAAGGCAGAAAAATTCTTGAACTGAGAATTTAACTACTCTGAATTTGTAAAAATTGACTGTTACCTTTGTGTGAAAGAAAGTGTAAGAAATGTTAATTTCTAATGAAGATGAACATTCACCTCCCAAATTTGTACTTTAACTCCTGAATACTCATGCTTGCCAAGGCCTGTGGGCTTTCTCCTATGGTCTTTGAATAGGAAAAATATATCTGTAAAGGCTCATGTTTACCATTAGGTCTAGCAGAGTAATGCAGTTTTCTGTCATAACACAAGGACAGTCATATGAGATTTCTCTCTACAGTGAGGGGAACTGCTCTGGAACACTTTTATTTCCATGATGGTATAAAGTCCAGCCTTCCTGCAACAATAATCCTTTTCTATCAGAAACTGTCCTGTTGGTTGCATGCAATATTTAATCTGGAAGTCAAATGTCCAAGCAGATAATCTAATTCATTACTTTTTTTATTGGTGGGACACAAATTCTGAGGACATGCTGCTACATATACTTCCAGCAAGCAGAAAGCTTGAAGGAGGACACTAAAAGAGCCATTTTGTGTTCTGAATCTAACGCAGGTAAAATAAATTTGTGTTCTGATGTAGATTATGCACTTCATGAATTTACTTCACCTGTGCCAGTAAATGTACTTTGGTGTGGAATGCCCTTTGGTGGTTGAGATACATGCTGGGGCTTGTGGCACAGAAACTATGTCAAGGCCAAAAATATGGAAAATTTACAGGCTACAAGCACCAAATCACAGTCCACCCATGTCCTGGACCAGTTATGGATGTTCAAACTCTGTGATGATCCCTGTGGCACTGCAACTCAACATCAGCAATCTAACATGGCTTATGATCTCCAGTTGGGTTCAAGTATTATTGCAGCCTGGACTTCACCTATTATTGCTGGATGAGAGGAAACTGTTATCTTTGCACTCAAGAGTGGAGGTTAACTTCCTAATAGCATTTGGGGTAGTCCATGCAAGGAATTACACTGATCAATCCTTTTGGAACTGCTTTGTCTTGACTTATGCTGCACTTAGGCTTCCAGGAGAATATTCTAAGCCCTTCTGTGCTGTTGTAAACAAAGACACTGTATTTATCAGAGAAATGAAATAAAGACCCAGAGAACTGCTCTTTTCTTTCCAGATAGAAGAGTGATGGAGGATGTAAAAGGCTTTGAAAGACTCTCAGGACTCCAGGGACTGTTGGGTTTGGAGGTTTTTGTGTGTTCTTGTCCCTTTTGTTTTTTCATTGCTTTAGTTTATTCACAGCCAAACAAAATGGCTTTCTTTTATAGCACCAGACTCTGATATAATGGGTTTGTGTGTTGTGCTGGTCTTGGCTGGAGTAGATTTCGTTTCTTCTTTGTAGCTGATACAGGCACATGTTTTGGTTTTTTGCAGAAAACAGTATTGTAATATGGAAATCTTTGCATTATTGTCAAGCAGTGCCTATACAGTGGCAAGGCCTTTTCTGCTCCTCATCCCACCCCACCAGCAAGGAGGCTAGGGGTGCATAAGGATTTGGGAGGGGATACAGCAGGACAGCTGACCCAAGGGGTATCCCATACCATATAACATCATACTCAGAATATGCAGCTGGGGGAAGAAGAAGGAAGGGGGAGACTTTTGGAGTGATAGCTTTTTTTTTTTTTTTTCCTCAAGTCACCCTCGTAGGCCCTGCTTTCCTGGGGATGGTTGAACACATCCCTGCCATGGGAAGTGATGTATGAATTCCCTGTTTTGCTTTGCCTGTGTGCACAGCTTTGGCTTTACCTATTAAACTGTCTTTATCTCAGCATACAAGTTTTCTCACTTTTATTCTTCCAATTCTCTCCCTCATCCCAGCTGCCTGGGCCTTAGTTGCTCACTGGGGTTAAACCACAACATATGTCAGGGAGATCAAGGGTAAGACAAATATCTGGGATATTTCAGATGAATTATCCTTTAGTTAAGTAACATTGATATTGTGTATCTTCAAAAGTTGCACATTTTAAGCTGAACTTCTTTGCATGTAGTTGTTAACACTAGTGCAACCATTTAAATGTTTCAAAGAAAATACTTTTATTGGATTCTTACTACTTTTTCATTTGTCTTTATTTTCTCTTTTAGTAACTGAATTATGACATGGGGTAACAAAGCTTTCCTGGAAAGTTTTATAGGTATTTTAAGGGGCATAGGTGCACTATTAATCAAAATGCTGAACAAGGCAGTTTTTATTCCTGATATCAGCAACAATGTGTCATACTGTTCCTCCACAAAAGCCCTTGCAGGGCTGATAGTATCCAAGTGTCAAGGATATCCTGTGCATTCTCACTGGATATCCAAGATATGAAAATGCAGCTTTTAATCTCCTTTTGACATTGGAAAGGCACAGAGGGTATGTTTACAGAGCACACTAGTGCAGTGCCACATGAGACAGAAAAATTTGTCCTAGGAGAGCCCGAGAAACTGTCTGGGCAGCACCATGGCTGCCAGGCAGCCTCTGGCCTCTGTCCCCAGGAGCCCCTGAGCCTGCCATGGTTATCTCCGTGGGGCTGTCACTCCTGCTGTGTATTTCAGCCTTTGTAAGGACATGCTTTTAGTCAGTGTAGACAACCACTTCTAATTCTGTTAGTCTGAACTGGGTATCTGAAGAATGTGGCCAGAATTACTGTAGGCTATGAATATCTGAATTAGTGTCTCTAACTTAGGGCAGCTTCTCAGGTCAGTAAATTAAGTATTAGCCTATTGGTGTTTCTGATGGCTGCTGGTGATTTTATATGTAACTTACTGTTTGAGATCAGACAGAGCTGACCAGTAAAGTCTTAAAAAAATCTAAAGGGAAAGTTTATGATGACAAAAGCACAGAATGGGTAAGGTTGGAATGGACCACAGTGGGTCATCTGGTCCAACATCCCTGCTCAAGCAAGGTCATCCCAGAGCACATTGTACAGTATTGCATCCAGATGGTTCTTGAATATCTCCAGTGAGGGAGATTCCACAACCATTCTGGGCAATCAATTCCATGCACAGTCACCTGCACAGCAAAGAAGTTCTTCCTCATGTTCAAGTGGTACTTCCTGTGCATCAGTTTCTGCCCTTTGCCTCTTGTCCAATTGCCTGGCACCATCAAGAATAGCCTGGCTCCATCCTCTTGACACCCTCCCTTCAGACACTTACAGGCACTGTTGAAGGTCTCCTCTCAGTTGTCTCTTCTCAAGGCTGAACATGCCCAGCTCCCTCAGCCTTTCCTTGTAAGAGAGATGCTTAAGTCCCTTAATCATCTTTTTAGTCTTCCTCTGGACCCACTCCAAGATCTCCATGTCTCTCTTGTCCTGAGGAGCCCAGAACTGGACACAGCACTCCAGGTGTCCCTCACCAGGGCTGAGCAGAGGGGCAGGGTCACCTCCCCATATCTGCTGGCAATGCTCTTTCTAACGCACCCCAGGATACAATTGGCCCTCTTGGCCACAAGGACACACTGCTGGCTCATGGACAGCTTGTTATCCACCAGGATGCCCAGGTCCTTCT
>JAWWEV010000134.1:54819826-54830418 GCA_035583235.1 Hafferia zeledoni | reverse complement strand
ATCTCCACATTTCAATGATGATTGTGAGTGGCCTAGCTGTGGTGTCTGCCAGCTCTCAGCACTAGTGGATACATCCCGCCAGGGCCCATGGACTTGTGGATGTCAAGTTTGCCCAGGTGTTCTTGAATTTTTTCTTTCATCATTTGCTTACCCTGGCCTCCTGGTCAGGGATTGTTTAGGGCTGCTCTTGTCAGTGAAGGCGGATGTAAGGCAGGCATTCAATAACACTGCCTTCTCTGTGTACTCTGTTACCAAAGTCCCCACTCCATTTAGTAATGGGCCCACATTATCCTTTGTTTTCCTCTTGTTATTGATATATTTGAGTAAGTCCTTCTTGTTGGCCTTGACATCCTTGGCCAGATTTAATTCCAGATTAAATGGAATTGTCTCCTTCCTATTTACTCTGACAACATTCATTTCAAGTGCCCTGACCCTGCTTCCATCTCCTGTGTGTTTTCTGCTTATGCTGGAGTAATGGCAAGAGTTCTTTATTCATTCACACAAGTCTCTTGTCCCCTTTGACTGACTTCTTGCTCATTGGGATACTCCATTCTTGAATCCAAAGGAAGTGATCCTTAAATACCAATCAGCTCTACTGAACCCCTTTTCACTCCAGAGCCTGTTTCCTTGGGGTTCTTCCAAGAAGATCCCTGAACAGGCTAAAGTTATCTCTGCTCTTCCTCCTCACATGATACTGAACTCCACAATTTCATGGTTACTGCAGCCAAAGCTGTCCCCACCTTCACATGTCCGATCTTGGAGGCCTTCCCTGTTTGCTAGTACGAGGCTGAGGAGCACACTATCCCCTGTGGGATATTCCACTGTCTGTGTCAGCAAGTTGTCATTGCTTTCCAGGAATCTCCTGAACTGTTAGTGCTTTGCTGTGTTGCTTCTCCAGCTGATGTCAGGGTAGTTCAACTCCCCCATGAGAAGCAGTGCTTGTGACTTTGAAGCTGCTTCTCTCTAACAGTAGAAGTCTTCATCCATTTTGTCCTCCTGATCAGGCTGCCTGATCCTCCAAAAATTCTTATATTTGTTTAACAAAAATAGTCTAGAGTTTTCTGCATTAAAGCAGGCCTATTCAGGTTCCCCTATTGGTATTGTAACCAACTCAACTGAACTGGTTAACTTGTTTTCTGAACTAGTGTGCTGCGGTTGACTCAAAAATTACACTGGAAGAACTATCCATGTACAACTGGAGCTGGCCCATTTGTGAAGTATCATCCCAGACAAACAAAGGCCAGGCACCATTAGGGGGATTTTATGGACCAGGGCTAATTACAACAAGCAACAGATGAGGTAAACGAATTCCCAGGAAGAGTTTAATTCCTTGCAGCCAGACGGCAGAACCTGACCTTGACTAGTTCATTAATACATATCTAGCCAGGGAGATTTGCTTTTTACTTCCACAATTACTTGCTGTGTAAATCCATTACTCTGGCAATGCTGTAATGAACAGACAGAAAATGCTAAGCAGGTATCTTGGTTCCTGCTTTGGCAGTCTGTCATAAAAGGGTTCTGGGTTCTGCTAATGGTCTTGTGCTTTTTCCTGCTCACCTGGCAGAACAGGCAAGAGCAAATAGCAATGCTGAGTATGAGGAGCTATCTAGAAACTTGATAAGTGATTAAGGAGAGGTCACTGGGGACAAACAAAAGAAACAACAGAAATCAGAAAATGCAAACCAGGGAGGGAAGCAAGGTCAAGGAATATGTTAGCAGAAAGATCACTCAACACAGTTATAAACAAACCTGTTACAGCCAGCTTTCTTCGAAGGCGTGATTAAGATGCCCAGAGGTGGGTGGGTATCTGATAGCACTTGCCAAACAACCTGAGTCCCTTAAGTCAATGGGCACATAGCACTGCTGGTGCAATTTAAGTTTGGAACAACAGTGCTTCAGAATATCTAATCTGCTGCAGGTGGTTGGGTTTTTGCTTGTGTTTGGGTTCTTTTTTTTAGATATGCATATATTTAATGCTTACTGTAACTGTAATAACTGCAATTATGCAAGTGATCTTTTCCTTTCCATTTTGTTTACTCATTACCCTAATCTTGTCTAGTTTTGATGCTCACTTATCTGTATGTGGCTGCTTCTACACAGACACCTTCTATTTAGGCATAGACTCACAGTTACTTTTCTTATTGAAAATAATAATTTGGTCTTATGGCATAGAAATTAGGTATTTAGATGAACATTGAAAACCTGTGATGCATTTCTTCTTTTTTCATGCACAATGTTCTGTTGATTATTCAGTAATTGCTCCTGTCACCCACACCTTAGAAGACAGCACAGGAAATTGCTCCTTGCTCATACTCCCCTTGATATTCTTTAGTTTCCTTATCCTTGGACTTGTTCTAAAAAAATTCCAGGCTTTTCTTTCACTTTTGTTCTTTTCCCACATCCCAGTCTTTTAATGCAGTTCCTGCATTTATGGAAAGAAGGAGAGGGTATGTGGATGGAGTTCTCCAGCCAAAGCTTATTCAACTTCTTTCGTACCTTTGTGCTGTCTTTCACTCTGGATAAGGGTCAATAGCTAGTGTTAAATGTCATAGTCCATTAGTCAATGGGGACAGCTTACACAGACAAGAATCTGCTATAAATCAATTCTCTTCACAGATAATCCATATTTCACATGTGGTTTTTAAATACCATCTATGCTTTCCCAGTAGCTCAAATGGGAGCTGTATCAATAAAGGGTATACTTATAATCGGTATTCAGTACACCAGGACTAATTCCCTTTATCACTGAATAAAATTTCTATTGCAAGGTATTAAAATACAACTTTGAGTCCATTCTCGTACCTATTCCTTGGGATGTAATGCACTCTATGGCCTGGGAAGCAGCACTGTGCAGTCAGTGGTTGCAGTCACCCACATGAGGATGCCCTCTCCATTCGGGGCTGTCCTGCTACTACCATACTGTACAATTCTAAGATAAACAACCTTATCAACATAGTTGCAAGTCTTTCATAATTGGTTTAATTGTCTCCTTCACAATCTCATGTTAACTACTCAGAACTGCTCAACATTGATTTTTTTTGTTGTTGTTGTTTTAAGCTTATCTTCACATATCTAACTGTCCCTTCTTCCTATAGCACTTTGATACATGATATGTAATAAATTCTGTTGTCACTTGCTGTAACCTGCAAATCCATTTACTTGGTGTAAACTGCATTGATTTTAGATAATTGGGAATCTATTTTGTAAATAACCACTGTGAAATTCTTTGCTGTCTCTAATTTATTTGCTTGAAGATGATTCTGGGCTGAACTAAGGGAGAAAGAGAAAAATGGCCATCACTTGGATTGCCTTACACGTGGTCTGTGTTGTTCAGATGACTGGAATACTATCAAATGTGTATAAGCAAGGTGTATAGAGCATTTTAGCTCTTTAGCTGTGATTTATTTCCTTATTCCCATCCTGACCACTCAGCACAGGCTGCAGACACTATAAACTTCAGTGATCTAGTTTTCAATTTATGAAAAATAATTCTCGATACAGCAACTCTTTTCCCCTTCCCTTCCCACATTCCTTGTGGATGTAGTAGAACTGCATAGCTACTTTGCTTAACTAATCATTTAACTTTCTGAGAATTTGTTGATTTTCTAGGTTGTCAAATAATAGCCCCCTGGATCTTAAAGGATGATAATAATGTAACTTATCATTTTAGCCTTAAGTTTATTGCCAGTTTATTGTGAAGAGTTGCTTATCTTAACATACTTCAAGTATACTTTGGTAGAACTTGTGATGTAATAGGTAACAATAAACAAAGACTGAACTATTAACTGCTGGCGTCAAGAAATATATTGCAGCTTCAGCAACTACCTTCTGAAATACAGATGTGAAATCATGTTTCTGGCAGACATCCCCAAATTAGTTAATTACTACAGTAGAGAACATTGGCTTTGGAGAGGAAAACAGAATCAGCCTGACTGCTAACACTTAACTCTGACCTGTATGTAATCTAAGCTGCTGCTGCTATAAGAACTGGATTGCAACACATGGATTGTAACCACACCACCACTGACAAACTCCATGGGATTAATATTTCACTAGGGGCTTCAATTTTGCTACATGCAACATTTGTAGTAAAATACACCTTGCATGTGTAGTTAACTACACCAAGATTTCATATATGCATGTCCAAATAGGGGTTTTGTAACCATCTAACTCTACATGCCATCTGGTACCTAACACCGTGACTATATTGTGGCATTGTCTACTTGTCTTCAAGGCCTACACTTGACTTCCTGCAATACTTCTGGGTTTACCATCTAAACCTGTCTCAGTTTTAATACAGCTGCACACTGTTTTCCTTTATTAGCTGATAAGTGTTGAGAGAGCTCTTGAAATATCCATACATTTGTGTTAAGGAATTTGATATAATCAAATTTAGATGCACAAGTTTTTGAAACTCAGACTCAAAAATAGTGGGGATAGACTTGCAATGGAAATCAAAAGCACAGCATCTAACTCCAGCAAGTCAACAACAATTTAGTATGTAAGTCAAGCTCCTTTGTAACACATACCTATACATAAGAACAAAATATCTATCTACAACTGTACTAAGAAATAGAAATACTCTTTGCACAATTCTTGATTAAGTAAATGAACAACCTCAGTACCATGGCCCATAATTTAATTTCTCAGCTAGAGGGGGGGCAGGGAGGCAGCCTCAATATCTTATTTTTTTCCCCATGACTTGGCAATGGACTTACTGCCTCCAAGCATCAACTCTTCTCTCAACACTTTTTAATTTCAGCATGTGAAACATGTCCCAATTACATGTGTGTATAGACGTTTTTATATAGATGCATATATAAATGTCTCCTGAAGGTCAAAGCTTTTTTTTCTTTTTAAATCATTCTTTTCTTACTGAAACCTCCTATGTCTCGCTTGAAAAACAAAACAAAAACCTCCTCCAGGTCTGCTCTGTGAGAACACTGCATTCCTCAAAGGAAGTGTGGCTGATTGTCCCATTTGAAGCTAAGAAAACAGACATGTAAACAATGATCTTGTGAATTTGCAACTGCAAGACACTATTTCATCCAACACGTGGGTTAAAAGAAATCCCTCCTCATACAGGCTGAATTACAAAAATATTTTTATTTACAAGAGTAAATAATGTAGTGCAAGACGAGTGGATTTAACCCTCAATAATGCATAGATTGATGCAATTTATAGTCTGTGATCTACATCATTTTGCAGAGGTGATTGCACATGTGCTGTAAAGGTTAGACCTTTCCTACAGTCACTTTACAAAGAGCTTTAAATCAGACAGAAGACATTTGCACTCCATACATGTTATCCATAGATCCCATCCAACATTTATCAAATGAACTGTCACTTAAATAGGTGCCTTTTAGAGATACTGGAGAACACAAAATAAATCAGCATTTTCTATGGAAGAATCCAAAACCAGTTTGTTTGTTCATTTTGAGTCACCCGATCACACTTAAATATTCTTTTATTTATTCATTAGGGGAGCTATTGTGGCTAATCAGTGGCTTTCGGCAGAGAAGGAAATATTCTTTTGTGCCCACCAGGGAACTACTCATGCTTGTAAAACTTTGACTAAGGCTTAGCCAGCAAAACTACCACGTTATGACCATATTGCAAATATTCCTGGTGTGTTCTCTTTCAAAACAAAACATTTCTCACATTGAAAAATTAGGATGCAATACAAATGCCAAAAAACTAGGTTGTTACCATTGCATGTACTGAAGTCCTGGATGGTGTGCCACGGAACTCGGAAAGTGTTGGTGAATGGGTTTCACTTGTATGTAATTTCCATGATTCCAACTTGGAAAACTTTGGTAACTTCAGCAATAAATAAGCTCAAATGCAGTAAAGGCAATTTAATAAGAGATTAGATTTGTCAGTAAAACTTACTCATCAAAACCTGTGGACTGTTTGCTCATTCTTCCATTAGGCAAAGACTTTGCATGTTTCCTTCTAGGTCCTTCCATGACATACAGTATGATCACATGTTTTGTATAGTGAGATACTATGCATTATCTGTTTGGAGTGTTAAATAAATTATAAAGACGGTTTTTCTCTACAATGGAGAAATCAGATCAGTGAATTTCCCTACAAATTCAGCTGTTGGATGGCATTACTAATGCCATGTATGGGTTGGTTGTCAGTTCTTAGATTTGTAGGTGTTCATATCCCATTTTCCCAATGGATGTCAACCTTAAGAAAACTAAACTTCAGCTTGTAACAAGAGGATTCTGAAGGTCTGACTCCTGCTGTGCTAAATTATTTGAAAAAGTACTTTCATCTTGCTGTACAAGTCTGGTAGTATCCTCATTGCTATTCCCTGAGGAAGAAGGGACATCATCTGACAGTGGCTCTGATCTTCTTCCAGGAGAATTATGGGCTACAGAAAAATATCAAAAGAAATTATTAAAAAACACCCCACTGTGTCTAGGAACTCTATTGATCAATATTTAAACATTATGTGCATATAAAATTACATATAAAGATAATATTCAAAGGTTAGGAAATAGTGAAAGAAGAATATCTGCAATTATATACTTTATACATATGTTGAATTATCCCCAACTTACATAAATTATAGCTAGTGAGAGAAAAAAGCAGGAGTTCAGCATTAATTCCATATTCAGCATATTATTCATAGGTACATGTCTTAATTCAAATTATACTTTGATTTAATGGTGTTGGGGTTTTTTTAATACTATTTGCTGTAGGTGTAGGTTGTCAACATGAAAGTAATTTTTTTTCTGCATTTTAATACAGATTTATGTCAGAAAACATTATTTTCTGACACAGGTTTAAGCTGCCTCACAGGGGTTAAAACACAATGTAAAAAAACGTATTTAGTGGAAGAAATTATTTTCATAACTGCCCAGATTCATTCCACAATTTCCTGATCAAGTCTTGTGCTTTGAATAGAAACACTTGGTTGAAGCTGGAAACGCTTTCTAAATGATGACTCATTTTTGCATGTGATGGTAGGGGTTTTCTTCTCTTTCATCAGCAATCTTGTTTTGCCTCTGATATGTCTTTCAATGTGGCAAAAAAAATGTTGCGAGTTTTACTAGACTGACGTCTGGCATTTGATTTTCTGTCCCTTAATATTCTCCATCCCATCAGTAAAGACAACACAGAGCAAAACTTTCTAGTTTATGACAGGAGGGAGTCTGTAATGCCTGACTAAATGCATTTGCTGATTCTATTACCGGTCAGAAAAGGCTGAACTGACTCTTCCCAAATTACTCCAAAGAACCAGCTCTTGGAACCTTACTTCTTCTTCCACCTTGCATCTGAATGGATCCAGTCATATGAAACAGACAACACAGTTCCACTGCACATTGCAGAGACAACAGAGGAAATCAAAGTCATAATTATTCTAACAATACTGCATGTTGAGAGATGGGCAATAATCTCACGCAGTTAATGTGTTTATCAAAAATCTCCTTTATCAAGGGAAATTCTTCAGAAACCAACATGCTTAAAGCTAATCTTTGGTTCATCCACCTCCTTTCAATGCTAAAAAAATTACTTCCATGTCAAAGAAACTACTGTTCAGATGTTCCTCTCTCAAATCTAGAATTCCTGCTTTTATTTTTGAAGTTGTTACTGAAATAAAAAGATCACTCCTTCCTTCATAGTTTTACTACGACACATACTTACCAGATAAAGACTGAAAAGACTGCACTGCAAATGCAACGAGAATCGATAAAAGAAAGGTTCCCATGAAGTATATCTGTGACAGGAATTTTAAAAACATAGTTAGAGCAGTGCAAAGCCAAGGTAGAGTTCCAAATAAACTGAGCATGTATTAAAAGAGCAATACATACCAGAGTAGAGTGTAAAATATTGTTCCACATAACTCTCATGTGAAAATAAAGCAATGCTAATGAGCATGGACTAATTGATTCTTGGTTACTGTTATTCCAACACCTATAAGAAGATTAAAACAACTCATTAGTCCTCCTCTACAATTCTGGGGTATTAATCATCTCGGAATCTCAAGTGGGTTTGCAGAAAACCTCAGTAACCCAGAAAAACAAATAAATATCATCACCGCTGTCTTAGATCACCACTTCAGATGATGAAGTAAAACTTCAGAGAAATAGCAGATTAAACTTATTAAGCACAGAACACCTTATCCGAGGAGTGTACTTTTTATATTATTATTAATCAACAACGGATCTAAGCACCCAGGTTACACTTGGCAAACAGAGTACAAGTTTACTAACATTATTCGACAGCAGTAGGACTTCATTTAAAATTAGATGTACCTGTAACCTTCTCAGAAATCTAATATTCTATGCCACAATATCTGTACCAGGCTCGAACATTTTTGCAGAATCAATAGGAAGGACAGCTGTTATCCCATTCACATGCTTTGAAGTTCTGTATTAAATTATGCCATATTGAAATGTTGGTTCGAATGGCTTACAGACTGCCAGTGCATAACTTAGGAAACTAAACATACTGAATCAAAAAAAGACCTCCTGGATCATTAAATCCAGTTCCTGCTATTCCAAGTAACCACACATAATCAGATCTCCTCAACAGGCATAAACTGAAATATATTTAGGGAATTTAAGCATTTTGAGTATGTTGACCTTAACCTGCCTTAAATCATACAAGTGAACAAAGTTAACAATTACAGAAGTTGCTGTTCTCCAGAGTAAATGCTACTTTTGTGGAAAATCAGAAGATGCTGATTAAGGGGAAAAAATACTCACCTGTAATAAAGTTCCCAAAGAAGTGATGTATTACTCGAATGCAATGCTTGATCAATTTCCAAGTGATCCAGAATGTAGGAAGGTATGGAGTTGCCCTCTTCTATGACAAGGGCCAAATTAAAGAAACCCTAACAGTAGAAAGAGCATGCATGCTTTTTAACATGAATTTTCATATGTATATTTAAACATCAAATATCTAAATAATTATAAACTGGCTTCTATAAAATCATTTAGTATAATGGGATATTTATTGAAGAATTATGAGAGCCTCTTCTACTATTCATACCCACCAGTAAATACTGAAAATGCAAAAGAAGTGTTCAGATGTTGTGACACAATTTTCTTAGAAACCATCTTGAAAAAGATATGAGCTTTATTATTTTTAGCTGCTCTTTAAGCACAGTCACCGTATCCAACTGTCGTCTTTCATCTACTATGAAAATACAGACTGAAAGCAGAAATGCATTTCTGTTCTATTCAATTCCCCTCCACCAAGCTCTACAGATCCAACTGCATCTGAACAGTGAAATTCAGAGCAGAAATTTCCTCCAGACAATTTAACTCCTTAATCTTACAGCTTTGCCTACTTGGACAAGTCTTATGCATCCCTATGTCTCTTCAGAGCCATGAAAACAAACATACATGAGATGTATTACAGGATTCCCCATCAGTTTGGCTTTCATACTTCAAAGTAATTGTTCATGCATCTCTTCTCTCATTTGCTAGTTTAGTAATATCCTCAAGCAGAACCTAATTATGCTACCTCTGATAATTTCACATACAAGATACTGTCTGGGGACATTGCCACAGGGACAGGGAGAACAGAATATTACAACCAAGACAGTTCAGAAGGGCCCGAGGACAGGAAACTCAGTGTTGAAACACTGCATGTCTTCGGTAATGTGACATAGTGAATCTTTTAATTACAAAGCATTTTAAGATGAAACCTTTGTGGCGAACAAAATTCACCCTAGGATTTCCTCAACATACCAAGGGAAATAGGCCAGTCTTTTTTATATCCTAAAATGGTAGAGGATAGGACTGGAATACAACTCAGCAGTCTATTAATTCTTTCCCTTGCAATAACAAAAATGCCAAGGTATGTAGCACTGAATTAGGCCATTCACCTTTAGCTGACAAAACAGCCTAATTCTAGGACTATCCATCTATGTTAAGTTTACCTTCTATTATCATGAACCAACAACTACTGACTCACAAGGTATTTTGAACTTATTCTAGCAGGTTTCTTCAGTGCAGATGTAGCCAAGCAGAAGAACAAGCCTCAGCTAAATTCTCAGATTGCTCTAAACCCCCGTGTTTTATAAACAGTTCACAACTGCAGCCCCACCTGTGAATCTCCCTCTAATGCAGCCTGTGCGTACATCCGCATTGAGAGCTCAAGGTCTTTAGACTGGTTCTGGTAACCATAGTAGTAGAAATCACCCATCTTCAAATAAGCTGTGGAAGAAACAAGTAGGAGATCATTTACAGTATTTGTAGGAATAGAATTAACCAACTATCAATGTGATGGAGAAGTTAATAGTAATTATATTTAAAGCACAATACTAAAAGAAAAAGGTACCCTTTCTTTCTGGTTGTCTCTGTGGCTACTTTACATCAGCCTCCTACTGAAAATATTTATCCTGGATGATATTTCTCATGGTTTCTCTTTAATGAATTTAATGAATTATTTTGCTGCTTTTACAAAAAGTGGAGACTTAGAAACTTTATATTGCGTTCTTTCTTCACTTGCTGCATCTATCTTAAGGCAACCTGTAGCCTTATTAGTCAGATTAGCCCTACTAACTTGATGAGGCTTAAAAACATGCTGTCTACATGTTTGTTCTGTACCTGACACTGTGGTGGCTG
>JAWWEV010000134.1:54751514-54819726 GCA_035583235.1 Hafferia zeledoni | reverse complement strand
TAGTAATTATATTTAAAGCACAATACTAAAAGAAAAAGGTACCCTTTCTTTCTGGTTGTCTCTGTGGCTACTTTACACCAGCCTCCTACTGAAAATATTTATCCTGGATGATATTTCTCATGGTTTCTCTTTAATGAATTTAGTGAATTATTTTGCTGCTTTTACAAAAACTGGAGACTTAGAAACTTTATATTGCGTTCTTTCTGCACTTGCTGCATCTATCTTAAGGCAACCTGTAGCCTTATTAGTCACATTAGCCCTACTAACTTGATGAGGCTTAAAAACATGCTGTCTACATGTTTGTTCTGTACCTGACACTGTGGTGGCTGAACCTTTCCCAAAAGTTGCAGAACTTTGCTGATAATTTTATTAGTTTCACACTCAACCCAACCCAGGACAACAGTAGATATACAATTTCCTGGTCTAGAAGGAATCAATGCCCAGATAATACTTTACAAACATTTTTCTGGGATACTGGACAGTAATGAAATGTGTCAAAACAGAGGGCATTGACCCAGACAGGAGCAAGCACGACACTGCACTAATCTCCGTTAAGGAGTTTACAAACTCCCAGGACTGGGTCTACACTTGTCTGACCTAAGCTTTCCTCAACTGCTTTGAAGCATTGCTACACCGTGCATTGGGTGCCTATAGCAGCTACCTGGAAATCCCACCTGCATTTATAGTGGACTATAGCAGAGCTCTTCAGGATGCAAGTTAGTTACCAACCCAACGGCAAAGGCAGAAAGGCTACATGGATGGGCTGGCACTGATGCAGAGTGGAAGGCTGCAAATGCTGTAGCAAATCATCAAGAAGAGGGATCCCCTCAACTGAACCAAGGGCATAATTCCAGCCTGGCCTGGAGTGCCCTCTGCAACAGGCAGTGGACTTGAGGTCACCCTGCACTGCACTGATAAGGTAGCTGTGGAAATTTCCACTGCCAGGGTTAGACTTCATCCCAGTCCCTACACTGGGAATTTGATCCTCCACCACTGCAGAGAAGGGTCTGAGATAAAACTCCCCTTATGTTACTGATGTGAGGAAGAGATTAAGTAATAAAATTCTACCTCTGTTGAACCCAGCAAGTCTTCTCTCCTTTACTTGAATAGAATCACAGTCCCACCGCATGAATATGACCATGCAAAGTTTCTCTAGTCTAAGGTTGTACCAGTGGATCTACCAAAGGGTCAACCAAACTACACCTTGCTAAGGTGTCTTACAAACTCGTCAGGAAAGCTAAGAGGGTTTGTCAGCTCCTGTGCCTTCAGCTGTATCCACATGGTATCAAGTTTCCACACATTTAAATTTTCCACATTGTGTATTTAAATTAATAGCTTGAATTATTTTTACACTCCACTTTTCCACCTGCTTCTTACAAACCACTTAAATGCTCTTGTGAAACAATCAGATTAATGTTTCCAAAAATTCAGTAATGCTTTCAAAGGCACCAGAATGACTTAGTTACTAAAGTCACAGATGTGGTAAAATTCAAAGCCTAAGGAATGTAACTTACAGACTGTTTTTTTTTAACAGAGAATCCTTTAGTTCCCCAAGGTAAGCTCTGCCAACATTGATAAACTCTGTACCCTAACAGAAAAACTAATAATAAATTAGATAAGGTATCCTTTAGCCTTTATTAGTTTCTCATGATTCAATTACGATATGGAAGTATATTTGCTTTTGGATTTCCCCTTTGATAAACTAAACAGCATGAGCTCCTCAAGTCTACTGCTGGTTTTTTTTTTCCTTAAACTTTGAGTTAACTGCTAAGACTCCTAAATATCTAGTGTCTCCTCAGGCTTAGTTTTTTTTATTTTATTCTATTTAAATTTTATCCATTTAATGCCATTAAAAGGAAATTTTCAGAAAAGCTGTGCTGAAACACAACCCCTGAATTACCTTTTCTCCCCTGATATTCCTATCAAAACATTAAAAAGGAAATGCATGATGAGCAGGAATGAACATCCCCTTCACCTTCTCGGTCATATAAAAGTTGTGACAAACACAGTTTTTGAAATTAAAAAAAAAAGTAAATTAAAATTCAGAAAGAATTCCCTATACATACCAAATGACGGAGCATTGACTTGAGAAACAGAGAAGTTGTAGTATCTCCAAACACAATCAGTTGCTAGGTATTTCCTTGCTAGGTCCTGTAGAAAACATAATTCACACCACAAGTTAGACATTAGCATCACATTATTATTAACAAGTGTTCTTTTCAGGATAATAAGTTATGAATACATTTACTCACTGGTCTTTCTTCACAGATGTGTGCTAAATTTGACTGTGACACTTCAATCCCAGTTTCAGCTGCTAAAACATAATGCAGCAGAGCTTCATGCCTAATGTTAGATAAAATATATTAATGAAAATTCTAAAAAAATAACATGCATTTCAGTTACAGTTAAAAAAACCCCTGAAAGCATTAAATAAATTTATAAAATCACCTACGAGCAAATTTTTGGCACAAATATTAGAGAAAGAGGCTGGGAAACCCATGCAACAGCGACATATACTGGCAGTACTTGGTGTAACCAGTCATGATGGATCTCAAGAATTTGCAGCCTTTTCCCTCTTGCATTGAAGCTACAACAGTTCCAGTGTGCATTTACTCCAAGTGCCAGACTGATGATAAAATAGAATTTATACTATGCCAAATTATCTATCTAAATATTTCAGATAAAACATTCTTAAAAGACTCTTCTCTAAAAAAAAATAAAAAAAATCCACAATTAGCTGTCTAACGTTCATCTGAGTACTTCTTTGGCATGCTTCACTGTGTTATGTATATGACTTGTTTTGTCTTTTTAGACTATGGGCTTTTTGAAACAGCATTTGTCTCTCACTGTATTTGAATGTGTTAATAAAACAAGTCTCAGTCCCTCTAAGGACTGCAGGCACCTCACTGACTGTAAAACAAGCAGTAAAAGCTAGTATTGCATTTGTAGCATAGCAATTCAGTACTCTGATACTAGATGGGAGCATCTCTCATATTCTCTGTCACTCATCTACCCTATATGATGAAGACCACACATTTAAAATTTAGAGGAAGTCTTTAAAATCATGTGTATAGTTTTAATATTACAAGATAAAAAAACCCCAAACACTTGGTGTACTTTTTTCCTCCTGAAGTTTCCTATTAAAGGGTCATGTTTCCAACTATTTTCCCCACAACACAAAACTAAAACCATGGCAAGTTTAAGGTTTCAATGGCTTGTTATACTGGAAGCAAATATGGCCAAATACACATTTGACTACACAAGAAGGTGCTTAAGCAAAGAAACTTTAAATAGAATTGTGAAAGCAGTTGTCCTTACAAAATTAGCAGGTGTAACCTCCTGTTTCCCAACTATTTCTGCAAGATTACAAATTATTCCTTGTACCTGCCCTGTAAAAACATCTAGGACAAGGAAGACCTGGGACTACAGAAGGAATTCAGGATACCTAGGCCAGGAAATTGGTTCACCTGATCCTTAGGTCTCCAAAAGCAATTCAGAAAAGAAATTACATTTAAGGCCTCTAGATCAGTCCATGAAGACTAAACTACATGACTGATAGATGTGTAGAACACATGTCTACAGACATCAACAACAGATATTACTTGGTCTGGTTGGAAGTGTAACAATTTACACCTATGCAAGATATGACAAATTTTTCAGAAGCAAAAATTTCAGCATGAACATACTCCTAACCCCAGAGATGACTAGGATCTGTATTATAATTAACTACCCATACATTCACAATCACTGGTATCTCATGTGGTGCTCCAGCAGAATTTTCCTCCTAGTTGCTCAGCCCAAACTTTCTGGAATCTTAAGGCTCTATCTGTGGACATTCACGTGACTGCAAAGTGAGCTGAGCAGAGCCACAGGCTTGTACAAAAGAACATACTACAAAAATATCAAGAGTTTCGTAGTGTTGAAAAGTGAGCTCAAACCTCAAGAGAAATGTCTGTGATGGACTGAGTAAAAAGACACTTCTAGGAATGGGTTACTTCAGATCAGTCCACTCTACTTGCAGGGGGACACTGCAGGACCAAATGAGCCATTTTCTCAATCACATATGACAGTCTGATGCCTGCACATACAGTATCTGATGCTCATGTCTATAGATGCCTCAAAGATGGAGCATTAACCTGGAGGCTACTTTGAAACCTCTCAACTGGCTCATTGGATATTGTAGCCTCCTATTTTATTTACAGAAAACATAATAACCATATACAGAAAAATGAACAAATTAATCCAGTAGACTGAGTTTTCATGACATGGAATTATACAGAAGAGAGAAAGCAAAATATGAGGTTTGGAAAAGAGAATATTAAAAGTGAAAGCTGTTCCTCCAGTTAATCCAGTGCACATCACATGCCACAGTATTATGGGTTGAAAACCATGATCAGCTGATACAACTATTTCCCTCTACGAACTCCTTGTTTTTCCCTTGATTCTGTCAGAACTGTTGAACTATACTTCAGGTCAACTCCTCCTCTTTATGTCAGTGGATGTTTTGCAACTAATTTCAGTGGTGCTATTTCTATTTTTCTTTGATATGATCCCCAACATTAATTATTTTGCCATGCTATAAGTAAGTGAAGAATAGAAAATAAACTCAAAGAGAACAGGAGAAACATACCATGAAAGTTCCAGATAAGCATTGAGAGCTCTTCTGATTACATGACCTAAGTAGCCATTCTTCTCTGCAATGTGTTTTGCCCAGCTGTGGAAAAGAACAAACAAGAAATGAACAGCTGTGCTCCAGTAATGTTATCCAAACTCAAGCAGATTCAAAAGACATAAAAGGATACTGGGTCTGCCCTCTTCTGTAAGACAAACTATGGTATTTAACAGTAATTGCTGCATCAGTCTTGTAACAACTGACTGAATGAGAACATGATGTCCATTCTTCTCTATGACTGTATTAGAGACATCCTGCCTTTATCTTGGCTTTTTTTTTTTGAGAAAACAAACATATGTTAGTAAGTGCTATCAATAATTATCTGCCTGGTTCTTTGATGCAAAATACCAGTTCTACCACATCAGGAATCTGATATTTCTTGAAAATCAAAAAAGCGCAAGACTTTGTTAGATATGACCTTTCAGAGTTGTTTGATACAATCTCTCCTATTTGTTCTGGAAAAAATAAAAAGCACTAAAAGTATTCAGTATCTCTCAAAATCTACTGGGCATTTAAATAAAACACATGCAGATCAAATATTACTGCAGAAAAACCTTTTGTCAAGGAGGTAAGCACCAAGAAAAACAAGATATTTAGACTATGGACATAAAAATCACCAGTAATGAAAATATTAACATCAGAAATATATTCTCATTTAATAATTGGTCTCATTCCTTACATTACAGCTTTTTCTGGATCTCTAGGGAAGTCTTCCATGTTTCCTGTGATGTAGTACAGAGAGCACCGTAAAGTCCCTTCTATATGTCCTCCTTGGGCAGCTTTATAGAAATAACGTGCAGCAACTGTCTGTGAAGAAACAAGAGACAATTAGATGCTCTGCGTTACTAATATTTATTGAGATTTTTTTCCTTGGGACTTGTTCCATCAAAGGAATTAAAATAGGCAATTGGCTCATGAGGGTAAGACAGTTAAGCTATTTTAAATTTACTTAGATGAATTAAACTTCTTCTAACTTTTTGATAGTTTAGGCTAGAAAAAGTTTTGAAAAACATTCTAGTAATATATGGAATGTCAAATAGAGAAGTGTCTAAAAGTGTAACACGTGGTATCATAAAAGTCTTGTACACACTCACAAAAGTAACATTATTCACTAGCAGAAAGATTATTAAGGGATCCTGGAGAGCAGGACTTCTGTGCTGGTGATGGCTGTGAAGCAGCAGCCCTGCTCAATATTTCCAGCAGTGCACAACCACAGTGCTCAAATCTTTGCAACTGGTTTATAAAAGATAACACAGATGGAGTAAGCAGGGCCAGAAGTGACTCTGCATGTTTTACCCTCAGAAACAGTAATTTGTAAAGTACATTAAAACAGCAAACAGCTTGAAAAAAATTATTTCTGGAAATTTTTAAAGATCAATTTATGTTTTTTGTGAGTGAGTATGGACTTTAAAGTATCTGTCACAGCTGAAACTTCTCCTTACCCTTGGGTTCAGTGAATAAAAAAAACTGGGCACATTCTGAAATGTGGTTTTTGGTCCCTGGGGAAGGAAAATGTGTTTGCCAGATGCACATGTTGAGCACTGCTGCAGCTGGCAGCAGAAACGCTCACTGTCTGGAGTATACCCAGACCACAGAGCTGGAAACATCTTTTAGCTCCAAGCACAAAGTGGGCCTGCGTTTATTACAGCCTACCTCACTATATTTGTGTTGTTGGTCATAAACTGCCTAGTTTATTAAAAGAGATGCAGCTAAAGTAGACCCTTCCTATTAGGGAAAAATTTATTTTGCATGTATCAATGAGAAGAGTTAATGGGTTGTATCACAGAAAGACAGAATACTGCAGTCTACCAGGACTGTAATAAATAGTTACATTTTCAAGTCTGGATTGAAGGCCTTTCACCGCAGTTCTGAGGTTCACAGAATGTAGCATAGCTGTTTGCAAGTTCAGGGAAAGGTTGTGCTGCTTTCAGCTACTGTGGAATCCTTTCCCTATATACATTTCAAACTAAAACTCAGAGAAACCAGATGATCACATGTTGTGAGAGCACACACTATCCTTCCTGGCTGCTGTCACTGGAAGGAGGAAAGCAGAGGCAGTCAAGGGAGCAAAACCTGCATCTGTTTTGTTTCTAAATTAAAGAAGTACAAACACATGCACAGAATGTTGACTCTGATATTTAAGTAACATCTCTCTCTATATGCAATCTGATTGAATCCCCCAGTAAAACCCTTCTTTGTGATAAAAGATATCAAAATCCAACTCAGAGTGAACAGAAATCTCACAAATGAGGCAAAAACTTCTAAACTGGGCCCTAATGTAAGAAATAGTACTGTTAAGTATTTACTCACTTGATTTCTACCAGATACTCCAGGGTAAATCCCATCTAAATATAGGACACCAAGGTTGTATGATGCATCTGGATTTCCCAATTCTTCAGCAATTAACCAGTGTTTGGCTGCTTTTCTGTAGTCTCTTTTAAAATTGTGGTAATACCATCCCAGTCCATTCACTGCCTGGGGCAAGCCCTTGGGGAAGGAGAAGAGCAGTGTCAGGTCACACATTTTATTCTGCTTTGGGTCACTTCTGAGACTAAGGGTTATAAATGTTTGATTACTTGTTTTTGCCCACTACTCTTCCTTGCAGCCTCATATTTAGACTGAGGAATAAGACTTCAGTGTTGTCTTATTCTACAGAGTCTCAGCTCTGTCTGCATTCAGATTTTCACTTCTTGACAAGAACAAATTGTGACAAATTTTTCACCTCTTTCTGCTGCAAAGCCAAACCAGAACACTTATTCTTAACTTTGTAATGCTACTTTCAAAATTCATTTGAACAACATCATACAGATCTGCTTAAGATATTGCTACTTGCTATTACCAAGTTGCATCTTTGCATCAATAATTATGGATCAAGAGGAAAAAAATCTTTCTGAGACAGTCTTTATTTCTGTTGCAATGAGTCACCACCTGCTTGCATAAACTGGTGGATCATATGGGACTGCAAGTATGTGAGCTAACTTATCCATTAAAATGCAAAGGCAGTTACACTTTTCAATAATTACAGTACTGCTTTTTGCATAGAAAATGTGCTGTGGAACATAAAAACCTAAGTATCCGAGTTCAAGGACAGTAAGAAAATTGATGTCTCTAAGATTCTTCCTGGGATCTGCTCCTCAGCCTCTCAGTTTACTCAAACTTTTCCCAAACAGGCAGTAGAACAGCTAATCTCTTCTGTTTCACAGAAATCATAGACCAGGCACAGATCTTTCCCAGTGGTGGTCAGCAATGAAGTCATATTGCCATTTTCAGCAATTTAACTAGTTCTAATTCTAAGAGCTAGGAATGCAAGTTCTAGGTACTCTCACATTTTTATTCTAAGGACCAGATCATGCCTGGGTAATCTGGCTGTATTAGATTATTAAATGGAGTGAGGCTGCTCTGCTCTGTGGTGCCTGTCAGTGTTTCACTCTACTGTGTAAAAACCAGAAGGCTTTGGGACACCCATGTCTTCTCCCTGAAGTAGAGGAGAGCTGGCCAGAGAGAGCACACACAGCCTTTCTCCAGTTGCCAGCATGTCCAGGAGGAGTTCCAACTCCAAGCAGAGAGAACTGGCCATAAACCACCACAGCTGAATGGGAAGCCACCCTTCTGCACTCAGCTCTTGTACTGCAGGAATGCACCATCCCTCAGTGCTGACTGTGGAAGTACAATCCAGACCTCTTTTTCATTCACTTTACAATTTAAAGATCCCCTGTTATTCCAGCAAAGCCTGCTGGCATGGATCTTCAAAGATGGCAGTAATCAACTGACTGCAGAGATCACTGTCACAAAAGCTCGAGCCTGGTAGACATGCCTATGAAAAAACATACCTAGTACTGTCTGGAAGAACAAGCTTATGAGCATGAAGTAAAAACATACTCCTGGATCAAATATTCTCTCTGTAAGCCACTTAACTAACATCAAGTTCCAAAAGATATAAGTAGAGAGAATTCTTTTCTTCCATGGAAATTTTGGCCAATTTTGAGTGGTCTAGTCCCCCCGTTTGGAAAAAAAAAGGCTTTTGCCATTCATGGTGAAGACACTGGAAGAAGCAATCAGCACTTACACAGAATTATGGTAAACCAGCATTTTATATAAATCAGAGTTCATTATTATTAGCACCTGGTGTAGGATGTCTACAATAAAATATTTATTACATTTTACCTTGGCTGCTGCTTTCTTCATCAATTCCAATGCAAGTTTCATGTTCTTTTTCACACCTTGGCCCTAGGAAATGGATACATGAAACAATCCTTGTTCACAAATGCAGGCTGATAAAAATTCACTTCTGCACATTCAAAATGCCTTCTAGCATTGATTTATTTACCAGGTGTCATTTGGCTTTAAAAAGTTGCAACAAAACAAGCAGCTTTGTGTTAATCCTTCCTTCACAGCTTTACAAAAATCTCATTGATTCAGTCTAGGAACAATTATTTCTCCAGTATTCAAGTCATTTTTTGGGGTAAATATCACAGATCTTGAATTTTTGGCAACTAAGCAAGAATGAATAGCATTCAAAGGGGCACAGGTTGTTCTCAATTTGGCAGTAAGAGCTCTCAGCTTTCCTGAAAATGATGTCAAAGTGTTTCCGGAGGAAATACACTGATATCATGCTTATGATGTCCATATAAATTAATTCCAAACACAGGTCAAACAGATTATGGGTTCTCAAAATCAACACCAGCAAAACCAAAGCAAGCATTTTGTAGAGAATAATCCCCCACTGTCAAAGGAACGGCATGAAGACCTAATGATTCTTCACTAATATTTCCAACTTTTAGTACTCTTGAATGTTTTATGGGTGACACTCCTTAGCTCATACACCTTATTTGACTCAGGTGGGGTTACGCTTCAGTTTAGCCTCTGTTGTCTACTACTTCTAGCAGGGAAAAACTAACTGCATGCAGAAACCATTTAATTCCAACTAAAAAACCAAATAAATCACAGAGACCTAATAAAGGGCATTCTATGAAAGGTCCAACTTTTACCTACATCTCTACAACAAGGCCTATGCCTACCAGCTGGTTGGATTTTTGAGGTGACAAGACATTAGGAAAAATTAGGACTCTCTGATTTGAATCTGAATCTGGCTAGGAGCAAAGTGACTAAACTGCTTTTAACTTCTTTTTAAAATTTTTTTGTGCTTTTCTGGTAAAAATCAATATTAGCTTCTTATTGATTTATTTTCAGAGTAAATCTGAAAGCACTTATAGACACTCTTCCAGTGTGTCACTGTAGATAACTTAGAAATATCATGTCATAGGAATGATTACTTTGAAGTGAAAACATAAAATGTGACTTACCTTAAATAACACAATGGCATAATCATATATTAACACTGGATCTTCTGTTTCTATTGCACCCTTGGCATACCATTCTATTGCAGCTTCAGGATTTTTTGCCACTCCTTGTTGGCCCCAAAAGAGCATCTGAGCCAACCGTTGCTAAAAGAAAACAACATAAGCAGTAATGTTATACATGCTAGTATTGAAACTGGAATTGCAGGAGCAGACTTTTGCAGGCTTAGGTGCATTTCAAAAGTATGAAGAATAGGTAGTTATATTTCCTCAACAGTTTGAAAACACTTGGTTATCAGGAATATTCAGAGGGCTTCTCAGTGGTGGAAAATACTGATATTAAATCTATACCTGGGTCATTTTTACAGCTGTCAGTAGCACAGAAGTCTGCATTGATTAAGTACAGAAATAAGTGATAAAGACAGATTTGATGCATGTAAATGGCTTGGTATTACACATATTGTTGCTGGTCTCAGATCAGCAGCAGTAATTGCACTGTATCAAATACAAACCGAGGGAAAGGGATCAGAGAAGGAGGTTGCCAAGACTCGACAACTTCTCCCTTTTGCCTTGCATCATTGTTAAGCTTCTGCACAGTATCAGACAGAATAGTATCAGGATAGTATCAGACAGAAGAATGGGAAATAGTTCAAGCACATAAAAAAGAAGCAATTCTGGATGGAAAGAGAAAACATCTGTGTGCTTCACTCTCTTCCACGACTTTCCTACCAATCCTATAGATGTACATACCCAATGTGTGTCTAAAACCAAGAAAGAGAAATTTATTACTTTATACCTGGGCAGCTGCATTTCCTCTTGTTGCTTCATGTTTTAACCACATAAAGACATCACCATTTTCTTTTGTTTGAGTTTTTAGCAGTTCATCATCCATCAGTCTTATAGTTTCAACAAATGCCTGAAGAGTAGGTGAATAGAAAAAAAAATATTACAAAATGACTTTACACATCTGGTACCAAAATGAAAATGTTGTCCATTTCCTGCTTATCCCTAAAAATTCATGATCAGTTCTGGGTTTTTAAATTCTCATCACTCCTCTGCTGGCCAGTGCATTAAGAACTGTTCTTACATTCACTGTAAAAAAAATTTACTGCTTTGTTACAGTACAAACTGCAAGTCCACCAGACTGGAAAGACACACCAAGCTGCCAACAACTGAAAAAAAAAACAACCACCCAATCCATCTTTTAGTTTGAAAGGCACTTAATAATGACAAAGAGATGTGTTTAAGCCTTTCAAGACTTCTTCTATGGAAATCTTTTAAAAGATAAAAAAAAGGCTGGCAGAAAGCTTGATGAAGACCTGCCCCATAGAACTTTATGGTATGTTTGCTGATTTTTATTTCAGCAATCAACATCTATTTTTTGCACAATAACCATTCTGGTAAGTCAGGATTCTAGCACTAACCTACCTTGAGTATTCTTTACAGATAAAGTTGTTTTACCTCCTGTTTAGCAGCTGATTCTAAAATAAGTTTATTGTAACTTTATCAGATAACTATTTAACAGCCAAGTCATTACATTTGCCTATAGAAAAGGTGTAAGTATGGAGATGACAATCCATCTTTTGTATGAACTTCATGATCTTTGACTATTGAAACAGCAGATCAGTTGCTTGATAAACACATCCAATTATAGGGTCCAAGAATAACAGGTGAAACTTTAATGAAAGATAGGCATGTAGGCAATCATGAGGATTTGAACCTAGTTTTGATTTTGATTCCCCCTTGCTAAGAAATACAGTAATGATACCTACATATGATTTGGGGAATTTTATAACAATCATCAAACCATAGAATGATTTGGGTTGAAAGGAACTTCTAAAGATAATTTAGTCCAACATCCCTGCCATGGGCAAGGACAAAAATCAGATGAGCTAATATTTGTAAATCAAGACAAAAATGTTCTGGCCACATAATATCAATATGTGAAAAATAATTTGCACAGGAAAACAAATTCAGATACACTTATAACTCTTTTACCTGTTCTCCTTTTATATTGTGTTGATCCAGCGATGTCTTTATTGCAATATTACTGTAATAAGCATACGACAGCTCCAAATCAAGTGGATAGTTATTAATGCCTTGGTAATGTTTATAACCAAGATTCATCACAGCAAGTCTCTCATTCCCCTGAGCACCAACCAAACTATACAGCAGACCCTGACAAAAATCAACAGGCATAAACAAGAGTGAATTCACTGCACATCTCACAAGTTTACCACTTTTCAGATTTACAGGGAACAGTGTGTTCATACTGGTAGCTGTATACTAGCTACACCATGTAAACACAGTTACAGAAACAAGAACAGCACTAAAATAGTGAAAATGTCTTATCTATGTATAGAAGGACTTGAATGAAAAACTAGACTCTAAATACTTTTCAAGTGTTGTGCTTATTCTACCACCATTAAGTGTGAAGTAGTTTTTTAACGTAATTTTATTACAGTGCTGTTCATACTCTGACACTTTTTATACCCAGCAGTGATTTAACTAGTCCCACCGATGCCAGTTGGGGTTTTCACATTGAATTCAGTGGAAACATATGGAAGTTAACAAATAGCACTTGAAAACCTTACCCTGGGGATCTGACAGGACTAGTAGGATGGCACCAGGACTAGCAGGATGGCACCTGTGGCTGATAAGGTTTCAGCACAAATCTCCCTTAAGATACACGTTAATTGGTCTATGTACCGCACATTTGCAAAAAAAGTATTTTCAGCACTACTATTATTTCTCACCTGCACAGAGTTAAAGACAATGGTGTCCCATCTGTGCTGGATATTAAATTACTTCCTACACTATCTGAAGCAGATCCAGTGACTCAGCCTCCACAATTACCACTAGGTATATTCCCTGAATAGGGTATAAAAAAGGTTCCTGTCTAAGGTTTCTTGTGTTTGAGCAATTGAAGGTGAGCTTGGTCTCTGATGGGCCTCTCACAGATTCTTCCAAATGAGTGTCCTGTAACCACAACAGGCAGATCTGCTACTTTTTATGTGTGTTTTATATTATACTATTCTATCACAATGAAGTATCTGTTGGCAATTTTAGTGTTGCCCTCTTCCTCTGACATATAAATACCTTCCCTTTATTTGACCTTGAAACAGAATCGCATGGAAACATTTCAGTTATTTGCAACCTGTCTAAAAGGTCAGGAGTTCACATACTCTGCAGTTGCTCAGCTGAAGCACAGGGTTTTTTTCCCATAAGCAAACTGTTCTATTTTGATTGCCTTAACCATTTGACCGTAATGTACTCAAGCCAAATTTTTGCACACTGTAAAATGGGACTTTTCTGACTGTACTATGCAGCCTTTCCACTTTAGGAGATTTGCCTGATGTAAGACTTTTTTGCTATCCATCTACAAAAGCCTGTGAGTGCCTCAAGGGCTATTACCTCATCCTAGTTCCACAGTGACTAGAGAAAGCTGTATGTTCTACGCTGTTCACTTTACCACCATTTTTAGGTCTTACTAAACCATTACTTTCCTTGTTCTGGATGAGTAGGATAAAGATTCTGACCATCAAGACTTCATAAAGACATCACTGCAATTAAGTTATTTATTAGTAGATTTATTGGGGAATCCCTTCAACCACTGCCTGGATCTGGAGGCCATTTTAATTTTTTTAATTCAATAGATCACAAATTCATCCCATTTCTAAATTGCCTTTAAAAATAATTAATTTCACAGACATAACCAAACATATTAAATATACTACCTTTATACGATCGACAGACACACCAAGCCCCGTTTCAAATATAACTGCAAGGAAATAGGAAGCCTTATGGTATCCACAACAACTGGAATCCATCAGGAGAGGGACAGAGGAGCCCATATTGCTGAGGCCATTGGCACTGGACAGACCTTTCACAACCTTCTCAAATATCCTCCGGCCAACTTCTACAACTGTATCACTTCCATCTTCTAACACTAAAAATAAAACATAGGACGTGCAGTTATTACAAGACTTGAAATTAGGAACCAATTTCCCCTCTTTAAGTTAATGGGACTGAGACAGATTCTGTTATTTCCCATGCTGAATGGTACTCTCAATGCAGACAACCAAAATACAAGGTACTATTGAACAGGAAGGGTGAATAAAAATCCAAAGGACAGTCTCAAAGTAACTAACCACTAAAAATATAAGGATATTTCTATGTTTCCATTAATCCGCGGCACGTTCAACATATAAGTCACACTAAGTTAGTTGAGAGGACAAAGAAATGTGTAACACATCAACTGAAGTCAAAGGATACTAACTTACATTTAACATATATTGTGCAGTTATTTAAAAAAAATTTAAAAAGAAGTAGTTACCATCTGGATTACTGAAATCTATCTCTTGCAACAGTTTGAACAAAGTGTGGTACTTTTCCCTGAGCTCTTTTTCCCACATGAAGGCATTGCATTTGGATATTTCTCCATATTTGTGAATTAGTTCCAAATAATAGTTTTCATAGTAACCTAGAGAAAACAACATATTTAAGACATGAAAGTTGAACTTTGCCAGCCTTGAAAATAAGCTTCTGGTAGAAAAATAGACATTTCTAGAGTAAACTAAAAAGTCAGGGATAAGATGAGCACATTCTTAACACAAAGCAGTACTAAAAACTCATACAGTTAGTACAGGCCACTTACAATTACAGTAAGATTTCTTCTTCTATACTCTGGTCACAATACATGCAATTGAAACTCAAGCAAGTTTTCAGCACACATTTAAGTTATGTTCCTTTTCTTTTACTAAACTGGGTACTTTGGTATAAACCTGTCCATTACTGAAGCTTAGGCAACTGTGGCAGAAACATTCTTGAAAAACCCATCCATTCTTGGGAAAGGGCTTAAAATAAATTTGCCTTTGGAGTCATTTTGAAAATGAAATGGAAGAAAGGCAATTGCATAGCCTACATGTAAGCTTGAAAGTATTTCTTTATCCCTTTATGCACCTGTTTTATTAGAGAAGACATACCAAGATGACTGAACTTTGTATTCTATGGCACAAAAGTATTTGCAGTTACAAAGCTACCAGTAACAAGGCTAAACTCTTCAAATTGAATTTTTTCTTGTTATGGCTAAATTAAGTTTACTTTTGATGATTGATATCCAGATTCTTTTAAAATGAAAACAAAGAGGTCTCCAAAGATGACAGTTTAAAATTCCTGTGTCATAGATCAACTTACAGCTTCTGTGTGCTTTTTCACCTTGCCTTACAATGGATCTGTACTCAGAAACTATTTCTTGAATGTCCATACATCTCTCGTAGTACAGTTCAATTTGTTCCACTGTGTCTTTGTCGTTAAGAGGATTAGAAATCTATAAAAAGGCAAATGATGGATAAATGGCATCCCTTGTATCTGTTGTTGTCTATGCTCAGCTACAAAGAGGCGTTGTAGGCAAATAACAAAAGGAAACAGATTATTTGCTACAATCAGCTTATCTGGCACATCACGTTAGTGTGTCAGACAACCTGATGCTGGTGAAAATAGACTGACTTTAAACAGTCAGCATAATCCAAAAATCATGGATGAATTTCCAGAACTGACCAAATCCGTGTGACTTCAACCACCAATTTTAACAAAACCATAGATTAATCAAATGTGTTCAATACAGCATTATCAGAAACCAGGAACAAAGCAACACTGAAAATAAGTCCTTATTAAATATAGATTTATGAACATTGTTTTATGCACTCACTTCCCAAAGTATTACCTCTCAGCATTTGAACTGGCAACCAATATTGCAAGATTTCAACAGAAAGTTATCATATATTATATATGTTTTTTGATACTATTATGGTTCATAGTTAGTTTATTACTTGGTAAGAAGCTCAGTTAAAAAAAAATAAAATACAGCCACAATTGGCTGCCAATATTGAAATATTTCCTAGTAGTACTTTTGCTTACCTGTTCTGTTTCCAACACGTTGAGACGATAGTATTTCACAGGTCCAAAGAACGCTTCAATACCACTTACATATCCACTGCCTCCAAGAACAAAGTATCCAGCAGTATCATCATAATAGAAATCTTCCCTAAAACTTGAGAACATAGAAGAGAAGTAAGCTGACTATCTAGAGCTATTGTGAAAGAAAAAAAAGAAATTAGTATCTCAGAATTTCTGCAACTGACAGTCTTAAACTCATTGCCAGTATCTTTTTCTTTTCTCATTTGTTTATTCTCAAAATCTGCTTTACAATTTAGTGTAAGAAATTTTGGAGTAAATTTAACAAAACCCTTGTCTATAACCCTATTAAATCAAACCTATTTTTCTGAAATGTAAGTATCTTCTGATGTTTTATGCACCATTACACAACCTCAAAGATCATAATTTCACTTCTCCCTTGCACTTTTCTAAAACTGGCATATGAAAATTTAAGTTATGCCCTACAGTTATTATCTACAAATTTTCAACTTCTGGTTTCTAAAGCACAGCAGAGAAGGAACAACACTGAAGTCTGCCATGCAGTTCACTGTGATGGAGTTTCCTTATTAACAGTGAGGTTTTTTAGTTATTTACACAAGAAAGAGTCAATCTTAAATTATAGCGAAAGAAAAAAATTGAAGATACATTTAAAAAATTATTCAGCTGCTTAGAATAAAGAATAAAGCAAGAATGCTTTCGGTAGAAATTTTGCTCTCTAACAAAGCAAAGTAGGTAACAATTTCACTGGTGAAAGCCTAGCTCACAGCAACAGCAAAACTTGACTTCAGTAAGGCCAAAATTTCATTTGAAGACTGATCCTAATGCCACTGACCTGGCAATCAGTTTTTAGTGAGTGTTACCAGACTATAATACTAGAACATGCACCATGTTAACTCAACCAACTCATGGCATTAAAAAAACATTCAGCTCACACTCAGTGGAAGCACAGTACTGCACACTGGGTTTGAAAGCATAGTGTGGAAAAAGACCACAGACATTTTGAAAATCAATGGAATCTCAGTTACAAACTTGTGCTCTTCTTCTCCCATTTTCCATATCTGAACACATACACACATATTACTCCACAAAGGGGAAAATGCTACTTACATAAAAGATTGATGATGGTGTCTCTTCAAATTCTTCCCAACACTGCTCACTTCTATCTAAAAGAATACAGAATATTAATTATAATAGAAGAAATGTTACAGGGTACATTTATTACAGCCTCAAGTTGCTCCGGGGGAGGTTTAGATTGGGTATTAGGAAACATTTCCTCACTGAAAGGGTTTTCAAGCACCGGAACAGGCTGCCCATGGAACTGGTGGAGTCACCATCCATGGAAGTATTCAAGAAACAACTGAACGTGGCACTCAGTGCTATGGTTTGGTTGACAAGGTGGTGTTTGGTCAAAGGTTGGACTCTATGATCTTGGAGGTCTTTCCCAACCTTGATGATTTTGTGATTCTTGCCAATCAACAGATGCAAGTCCTTCACCTCAGGGCTATTCTCAGTCCACTCTCTGCCCAGTCCATATTTGTGCTTGAGATTCCCCTGACCCAGGTGCAGCACCCTGCACTCCGACTTGTTGAACATCATGAGGCTCCCATGGGCCCACCTCTCAAGCCTGTCCAAGTCCCTTTGGATGGCATCCCTTCCCTCCATTGTGTCAACCACACCACACAGCTTAGGGTCATCAGAAATCTTGCTCAGAGTGCACTCAATCCAACTCAATCAATCAAAGTTGATTTCCCAAAGGTGAATGCTCTGAACATTCCCTAACAACTTCCAGTTTTAGATTTTTCATTCTTTTGCTATATGAGCTTGTATAAATTACAGTATTTCTCTCAGCCTCAGCTGGGTCAGAGGCATAATCAAAATAGACAAAACTCAGCCTCGATCCTGTAATTTGGTAACAAGTATACCTGTCCACCCTTAAAAGAGAGATCCAGACGAAACCATTGCTTCAGAGGAAGGCTGAAGCTCGTTTTCACTGCAAGGTCGTCCTCCCTCATGAGATGCATCTGAATATGCACATAACCTGACAGCAACAAAGGAAGAAGAAGGAAATAAACATCACAGAAACACTAACAGTAATAATGAGTTTCAGTGATTCTTTCCTCTTCATCATCAACTTATGTGTGGGTGTTCACCAAGCCATACATCAGCTCTCACAGAAAACCACAGACACGTGCTCCACATTTCAGTTACACATCTTGGATGCTAATGCTCAGGCTCCCACATGAAACCCCAAAATGAAAGCAAACTGTCCAAGGGATAAACAGACTGAACATACGGCAAACAGGGAGGCTGCCACAGCTGACCTCAAACATCAGAAAGCAGATGTGACTTGTGGTAAACAACAGAAGGGAACAGCAGACAATGGTATCTACTCAACACTCAGCTGGTGGCACAAGAGTGCAATGATCAAGTACAAGATGACTCTACCCTGCACTACTTGGACCTGCAGAAGCTCATGGCCTGAGCTCTTAATACCAGAACAGGCAATTAGGGTAATCTAGTCTAACACTGAAAATAAAACTGGCCCTAAAATCTCTCCAAGCAAATCACATAATCAAGCTGTTAACTTCCATTTTTGTTTGTTCTTCAAAGAAAAGCATCCAGTTTATAGTGGCTAATTAATTATCTAGATTGGTTACAAGAGAGAGAAAACAAAAGCACCCAATTTATAATAGATAAATTAATTATCGACATTGGTTACAAGACAGCAAAATAGCAAAATGAAAATAGCAAAAATAACAGAGGGGAAAAGATCAGTTGTGAAACTTGCAAAGAAGGAGAGATAATGTATTTATTATGAGAAAGAAAGGTGAGCAGTTTGAAAACTGCATGCTTATTTCCTCTGTGAGCCAGCCAGTCAGTTCCCAGCTGTCTTCTGGAAGGAACAGTCCTCTACTTTAAGTGTTGAGTCACTAAGACCTTTTCTTTTTTTGATCAGGCAAATAGACTGTGATTCCTGAACACTGAAATGTAGGCAAGACCTTGTATCTTTTAAAAAGACTTTTGGTAAGGCTACTTCAAATTATAAAAAATTTTCCTGTAGCATGTATATAGGAATTAAGAACAATTTAAAACAACAATTCAAAAATAACAACAAAGATTGTTCACTGAGGTAAGACTGTTTAATCCCAGTGTATGTTCCTGGACTGTGAGATTCAGTCTATTCTCCTGACAAAGCAGACATTTCCTGAAGTTAGCCAAGACTAGATGCTATGCAACTATTTCTCAGTTTTCTCTTATTAATTTATTAACTACTCTCCTATTGAGAGACTATAGTCAAAAAGAAGCATTTTTCAAGAGATCAGTTTCACAAAATAGGTCTGATAATACGTAGTTATAAATGTTATTCCCAGGCACAGATCTATGAGGACTGTATTAGACCCCTTCTGAAAGCTATTAATAATATCCCTTACCTTCCTCATTTAGAAATACAGCAGGAGTACCATACATTTCTTTTGAATCAATAAAATAGAGTATACCACACAGATCCTTTTGACAGTGATGGAGTAGATATAGCCAGATTGAAACGGTGAACCTGCATAAGCAAAAGCAAACAAAAAATCCACTCCTGATGAAAAATATCTCTCTCTAGTTTGAAAAGCATGCATTTCACTTTAATTTAGCAAACCTGCTTCACACATGTAATTTTCAGAACAGAACACATCCTCTACAGTTAAAACCTTCAGAACAACCACACAAGACTCTTGATATTTGATCTCCTTTTAACTGCAGACTTTTGTGGTAATGACAGAAGACAGTAAGGAAGCATTATCTGAACCAATTCCAGAATGCTGGGTCAGAGCTACTTCCAGATCCCACATCAACAAGGAACTGAAAACACAACTGAGACAACTTGGAGCCAATCTCCCATATGCAGGCTACAGTACAAAATCTCCAGATGCATGGTCTTGTCATCCCGATTGTTGAGGCCAGTAAAAACTATAAGCTGTGTCTTCTATACTCAAAGTGAATTGTGAAAATGTGCTTGGGAGAAGCAGTTAAAAATTAATCCAACCTCTGGATAGTACAGATTGCTGCATTAGTAGCTGTCACAGAGCTATCACAGGATAAATAAAGGTGGAGCCTCTGCAAACTATGGACCAGTGCAAAATAAAACCCCAAACACTTAAACATTTCTGTACAAAGCTGGCTGAGGCACTAAAAGCTGAACTTCTACAACAATATCTAATTTTAAGGAGTTCCTCTGTGCGAGACTAAATCTACTTCCATGCTCTTAATGGAAATTTGATCACTGATTTCTGTAACATTGTCATAGCAGTTAGGCCAATGCTGAATGACTTTAAAAACCATACCTCCAATGTACAACCCAGCAAAGCACTACAAATATTATCACATCTGATGGAATAGTTCACTTTTCTTAGTGACTTTTAGAAGGAGATACTCAGCTTTTGCATTTCTGTAATTAATATTTGTTTATAATACTTAAGCATTGGGTCAGCTTGCACTGCTTCTCTCTCAAGAAATTGCTTCACATGAGTACCTCATATGTTTTCCCAAACTAAACCAGTGTCAGACTGCTTTCCTGTTTGAAAAAAATGCAGGGGTGATTAAGTTTTCCCTATAGAGACTATACCTTAAGTATCTAATAACACCATTTCCTCCAGAGATAGTACACGGGTGAGGTAGAAGGGTTTGTAAATCACAGTCACTTGTATATTGATTGTTATGACCTACAGGCAAACTCTGTGCTTCCAGAAATACTACTCATGCTTACATATCACTTTTTTTATCTTCCATCTCTGCCAATATAGCAAACTCAAATGCTGCAGTCTCCATTTAATCCTTGATTGCCAGTCTGAGACCATATTTGTTCTGGACACATTTCTTGGGACAGAGCTGGGGACAATGCTGACTCATTTCAAATCCCCCATTGCTGCAGAATGCCAAACAGTGTGAGCCGCCTCATACAGTCGCAGTCTATCCTTTTTGCAGAGGCTGTCCAGTGGTAGTCACCTCAGATAACAGTTGTCTATCTCCAGCTCTCTTTCTTTACAAAACCCTGACTGAACCCAAACAAGTAATTTCAGTTAGATCCATCTACTTCTATTGACCTTTTTGTGTAGTGGGGAACCACTGATCAGATACAGAGAACTGAAGAAAAACTCTCTTCCTCTTCCCTAACAGAGCTACCCCAGGCTGTCACACAACCACAACACGTACTGGAGACATCACACAAAGGCAAAAACTGTGAGGAGCAGGTAAAGAGCTGCATAAATTCATGCCATGTACTTTTAGCCAGAGCTAGAGCACCTCAATACCAGAAGCAGAATACAACTGTGTTGGTGAGCAAAGGGTAGCAGGCTGTCACCCATTCTGAAGAGATCAGGAGCTAAAAATTGCTCTGTACTTATGGCTTCAGAGCTATAGTCTGAGGGCTAGTGATCTGCACACAACCTGTGCTCTCTGGCAAGTCATCTTGGGCACTTTTCTTGTGGTCATAGACCAAATGCAAACGAGCAAGTTCCAGTTCCAGTCATTTCCTACTTCTGTACTAACGTTGTCAGGGTAAAAGCATCTGGTGGGAGGGAGGTATATTTATGTACCTCTTTTCCTCTAAAGTTGCAAAATATGACTGAAGAGTCATGACAGTTTTGGGAATGAGGAAAAGAGTAGAGCGAGATGATCTTCTAAGAGGAATTCCTCCGTAACTGAATAGTGTGCAGGGGCTAAGGAGTTCTACTCCTGTCTAAGAAGGAGAGTTTACACAGCAATGGTAGAAGGAAATAGAGTAAGCTCAAGCTGAAAGACATATTTAGGCAGAGGAGTCTATCACTAAAGGCTTGTCATCTGCAAAATAGAGTAGAGTGTGAATTTATGGCGATAAAGCTGCTGCTTGCTGCTTGGCCTTGCAAGAAACTTTACTCTGCACTTGGTCTGCAAACAATGTTCAAATGCAGATCTGTTTGTAATGCTGAAAACTCCAGGCCAGCTAGTCCTGAGAAAGCAGTCATATCATGACAGCACGTAACAGCTAACTCACCCTCCTAAATGTACCTAACCCACTCAGTTACACCAACTATTGGCATCTCTTGCATCGCACCACACTAACAGGTACTCCAAGTACCTTTCTGAGGTTCAGCTTAATCCCATCAAAAACAGAGATCTCAAGGAACTGCTAACTAGATTCCTTTTGCACCCTTTCTCCAATTAGTAGGCAGTATTCCTTCAATTTTTGGTATAGCCCAAGAGTTTAAACAATTCTATAGCCTTCAATAACCAAGTACAGCCCAGTTCAATTATTTGCCTGTACTTACATGGGATAATCAATCTGATGCTGTCTGGCTGTCTCAAGTTCTCTGTTTTCAAATTGTTCAAATCTCTTCACAATTCCTGTTTTTTCTCCACTGGAAGCATATATAAATTCGAGAATCTGGACCCCATCTGCAAAATAAAATATTTCTTAATCTTGCCACCCAAGAAGCATTGATAACCAATTAAACATTTAAGTCAAAGATTTAAACGGATGAAAAATTAACACAAATCCTCAGTAAGTCCTTAAGCACAAGTTCACTTGATGTTATTAAATAAACATATTACAGTCTTGGACCAAATAACCCATGGAAAGTGAAATGAGTCCATTTCCAGCCAGTATTAGAAGCAGGGAAAGAACAGGCTCATTTAAATCTAAGATATTAAAAAAGCAGTTAGTAAGGAGGAAACCTTAATTTATGTCATTTGCTTAAATCTAATTTCATCTTTGGTTATGCCTATGTGACATTACCCCACCGCTCTAGGACTTGTTCTCCATTTGCACCTCTCTATATTGTATGTATGGATAGATTCTCTTCTTAACTGATACAGACAATCCTGTAATAAAACAGATAAAGATGCCCCTTCCAAGAAACAGGAGAAAATTCTTCAAAGGCCATGATATATCTATCAGCAGCTTGCTTGGAAAAACTCCAAAATCAATAAAAAAACCAAAAACAACCCCCCACCAACAAAACAACAAAATAAAGCAAACCCTGAGGAATTTGTCACAAGCTTATTTTAAGAAACAAAATTGAAATGTTATTTCCTCCTATTTTCTGTTATACTGATTTCATCTGTAATAGAATTAGGTTACACAGATGTTTCACAGTATGGTCAGATAAGACATGCTGTCTCAACAAGTATTTTAGAAAGCCGCTGAAGGAACCAACATCATTGCTTCCCTCTTCTTCTTCAGAGCATTTACATGCCAAGGTAGACAAAATAAATGACATAAATACCACTGTGGGATTTTCTAGAAGAGAATCACTTAGAAACAAATTATCTTTTCCCTTTTAGGTTCTGTTTTGAGTATGCATTAAAGGTAAAAAAATTGTTAGCAGGAGTAAAGCTAGAAATAGGCAGGCAGAAAAAGAAGTCAGAACTCAAAAAATCTAGAAAGTAGAGTTACCAGTTTCAGTAATCTATACAGTTGGCATGACACAAATTTTTATTTAAAACTATTAATTTTTTTCTTAAAACAGTAATCCATGATGGTTTTGGTGGTTGGGGGAGGAAGATGCATTATAAAGTTTAGCGCACTATAAAGTCTTTTAAATATATTTCTGGGTGTAAGGCCATCATCTCAAGCAGAAGTAGACTATCTGTGTGAGAACTATGTATACATGAACTGCAGAACTGACTCTGAAATAATGCAGTAAGGGACAAACAACTCTCTCTGAAGACAAAGGAATGATGTCCACTGACATCAGTGGGTTTTGACTAAAGTTGCTTGAGTACACTCAGGAAATAGAAGGCCATACTGCTACAAATCTTCAGGCTGGCTGTGATGAAACAAGCTGGAGGCCTTGATAGCTTCAGTTGTTTGCAACATAACCTAACAGTTATGAAGCTTACATGTTAAACAATGTTTTCTAAGTAAACCATTCTGTCTCACATTTACTGTTTACTACCAGTCACTTCTTAACAACTTATTTGTGTCCCATTAGTTTCCCTGGTGAAAAAAAAGTAACATCACACCTACCACTTTCATGAGGGCACTGAGGTATCTTGTTTGCCTGAAGCATCCACAAATAATCAGCACCCCACTGAAGACAAACTTTGTGGTCCTTATATGGCCGCTCAAAAGGCGGAACTGCCTCTAAAAATGTGTAATTCTTGGCAACTGCAGACTGGTAGTCTTCATGCTGCTCATCGTCATAGTTGCTGGCTGATTTGTGACTAATCCATGCATACAATATCACACTATGCACTATTATTGAGTTCCTGATGATATAATCATCTCTGTAAACCATGATGCTCGGAAATTTCAAGTGTACTTGTCGTGTTCTGCTAACATAAAGGTTCTTCTCATCCCTCCATCTCCTTCTATACACTGGTACACCAGTCTTGAACTCGGAGGAAGCTACTGCTTCCAAATGGACAATACAAGGCTTAGAACATAAATACTGAACTGAAACCGCAGAATTGTTACAAACTTTCTTTTCTAAAATGTTTAAATGGATAAAGTCCACATAATCCATGCTTTTCTCAAACTGTGGAGTAACTGCTGTTGTCTGTAATGTCTCCTTTCCAAAGGATGGCACAAAGTTCTGGAAAAAAACCCCAAAACACAAACATGTTAGCCAGAGAATCTTAGTTTACATCATTACTCATATACTCACATCAACTCATATCCCTGACATCAAGTTCTCAAAGTTACACACGCCTCTGCAAACAAACTGTATTTACAGGGTGTATCATTCAGTCCTTACGGAAGCGGAATCTGGTCTAAGATAGCAACTTACACGTCATGTTATTTACACATGTTCCTAGGACCAGGCCTAAGGAGTGTACATGGAGTTGTTACCTGTCATGCAGGTTCCTGAAGGGCAGAATAACAACCAAGGCAGCTCAAAACAGTTTCCTGAGAATGAAATAATATTCATCAAGTGTTTAGGGGCTTTTTTTTGCAGTGTTCCTATCCTGAAGATGAATTTGGAAATCTGAGCAGCAAGACAACAGGCTGCGTTTGTGCAGCTTTTGCTCTCCACAGTTATGTACACTATAAGATACTTTGAGAGAGAGTGCTTGGCCGTACACCAGGATTATCCTCCATGCCGAAGTTCTTGTCTCTAAGGCTTCAAACAGCTTCTTTTCTTTCTGCCCTGCAGTCAGCATCCGGCTTGATGCACTGCCAAGGATACTGGGGATTACTCAGCTCAGAGGGCCAGCCACCAGCACAGCAGCAGCAGGTCCCCTGGTCTGGCTAAAATATTCAGAATTGCCACTTAGGATTATCAAGGAAGCTGATTGTTAAGATTGCTTAAAATGAGATCTGTCTTGGGTAACTTTTAACTTTGCTAAGCTTAAACAAAACAAATTGAAATTTATCTTGGATACCTATCTTGGATTGACAGCTTTTTCACTGGGATTCTCAAAATATTTAAAAGCTTTGGAATAATTAGCACATTTCTAATCATAGAAATCCTGTGCTGTGCACCACCTGAACGACAAGACCTTGCCCATGATCCAATATGGTGATCAGTAAAACTCCCAAATGATAAACTACCTTGCTCTTAATTTCTTAAGAATATTTCTTAAGTTAACATCCCTTGAGAGCTACACTGAAAAAACATCATGCCTGTAAAACCTGTGAAGATGTAAATATTAGGAAAAATCAGAAGTTTACCTGTATTACTTCCTCATCCTACAGATGAGGATTTTGCATGCGATCAAATGCTGGTTTTCCCCCAGTTCCCTGCCTTCTTAAAGGCATAAAACAGCCCGGTTGCCAGTCAAACACAACTGTACATAAAGGGGACTGTTTACATCAAGACCTTGACTTTATTTAGGGCAGACACTGGAAGACATAACTGAATAAGGGAACTTTTGGATGAGAAAGTTAGATATATCATTGATAGCAGATGGGTACTCTAGATGACTACATTTATTTAGTGGTTCTAGGTCTTCTAAACTTGTCACTCTAAACCACTTTCCATCAGTGAAATCAAGTGCTCTTTATCTTCTTGTGCCTGACAAGAGACAGGAAGTGAGATGTGCAATGAAGCACCAAGATATACACTTTGAACAAATAAAATGCTATAAAATAGGTAAAACGCTTCATAATGTCAATATTTAGGCTTTCTACAATAGGTACTGTCATCAGAGTGACAGCCTTCCTCTGTGCCTTGTTTCCCACTCTATAAAATAGATTCTGTAAAAAGGATGCATACTGAAAAGGATGGTGTCCATTGAAACACACAGTATGGTGTCCACCATATCCTGGAATGATACACATGCACAAATACTGAGAAAAAAGCTGATGAGAGAACTTTTCTTTGGTTATTGATACTTCTAAAAGCATTAAAAGCACATAGCAGCAAGAACAAATTATCCTAAACCTCTTGCAGCTGATGGTTACAATTCATATGTCTTGATCTTACAATAGAAAGTACTTGTAAAGAGCTTAATCCTTGTGATATGTGGCCTGTGTCATGAGGCAGATGGTAATGTATTAGGAAAGCAATGCCACATGGTTATCACAAAATGTAAAAGTCTACCAGGTAGACACTATGAAGCATTGTGGTACCACCATGTGCTTACCACATTTACTGTCAAAACACACCGAGCTAGCACTCAATTTTCTCAGTTTATCCAATACAGAGATATGGCAACTGGTCTCCAGTAAAGACAGCTTGGGTTTGGCACAGTTCATTAGCAAAGATGCAGCAGTGTATGAATGTGTCCATCTGATTTCCAGTGACTGGGCAGAAATTTTGTGGTGGGGGATCCTGAGGCAGTAAGCTCTGCAGCCCATAGCCAGTTCCTTGTAGAACAATTTCCATGATGTTCCTAGAGCACTTAACACCATGCATCATGACTGCTAATACATAAGGTTGGCTGTAGCCCTGCTGGTCTTGTGCCTGTTCTGATAAATGACTTCCGGAGAGTTACTCAAGGGACTTTTGTATTTTGTCAGTCCCTGGGTATTACTTGAGGCGTGCGCTGACAAAAGGCATGAAGCATATTTGGGTCTGCTGTTACACTTCCCTAACAGACACTTCAGGAGGCTCATCCAGTAAAGAGCATGGTGCAAAGAACCCTGAGCAACCCCACACTAACGGAGCCGTGGGACTGATCACAGACCAAAAACTCCCAGACCACGGCTGTCTCTGTTACCACCTGATCGCCTCTTACAAAGTGCTCCCTGGTGCAACGCATAGTGTGCTCATCACCCAAATGTTCCTCTTGGATGAAGAATCCTAGCTCTTCCCTGCCCGGTATATCACACCAGGCAGAGCCAACTGTGCATCATCTCTGACTACATCGAGCAAGGCTGAAAGCACTACCCATTGAGCAAGATTAGGAGACTTAAATATGAAAGTCTCCCAGCATAGTAGAGAGTCCAGCTACACTGATTTTACCATGAAGCAGGCAGAGTTCAGCAAGACAGACATAAAGGCTTTGTTGTGTGGGGCAATGTAGCCACTAAAGCTGTAAAAGTTTTATTCTTTTCTTAAAGCCTGCTAAATTTGAATGAATTATGCCAAGTCACCCCACCAGAGGTTAGGATAAAAATCATTGTGGGAGGCAATCACAACAAGTGTTAAGAAACTGAACATTTTCAGTAGTGTAATAATACAGAAACTATTGAGAAACCATTCTTTCACTCGCTGGAGTCAGATCTCAGCAGGACCCTCCATGTGTTCACTCCTGCACAAATGCCACATAACCCCATGAAACTGCAGGTTTGCACTGGTCTAAAGATAACTGCAGTCCTTCACCTGCGAACACCTGACACGTCTTGTTGCATTTTAAGATGTGTGAAGAGACAACACGACAAAGGGGCAATCAGTCAGCACCAATATAGTGCAGGAATACAAGGCTTTTAACTGGAGCTTGGGTATAGCAGCATAAAATAGGAATAGCTCAGCAGCCGCCCGCAGAACGCGGCTGTTTCCATACGCCACGCAGCACCACGCTCAGCGGTCCACCGGCCACATGTCAGAGACAAGCCCCTTCTTTCCACCCCAGAAATTTAACGCCACCCAGAACAGAAAGCTTTTTAACACTTGGATGTGACGACTCGGCGTTCCCAGCCGGATCACGCTGGCCCCGGCACCGAGACCCGGCGCACCCGGACAGCGGCCCCGGCTCCCTCCCCGCGGCCCCGCCCGGCCCGAGCCCCCCGCGACCGCCGGGCAGGTGCGGGGCAGGTGCGGGGCCGGCGGCACTCACCGCGAGGAGGAGGACGAGGAGCGCAGCGGGGCGGCGGGGCTCGGCCGGGGGCCGCATGCTGCTGCCGCCGCGGTGGTGCCCAGCGCGGCCGGGAGTGCGGGACCGGCTCGGCGACAAGGATGCGGCAGATCCGGCTTCCTGGAGGAGGGGCCGGGCAGGGCAGGGCCGGGCTGGGCCGAGCCCCGCGACGCCACCGCAGGTGCGGAGGGGCCGGACCGGACGGCAGCCGAGCCGCGGCCGCGCTGCTGCGCTCCCCGGAGCCCCGCGCAGCCCCGTCCCGTCCCGCAGGCGCTGTCCCGGCAGCGGCGCGCCCGGGCGGGACCCCCGCGGGGCGGCCCCCGCCCTCCTCCTCCTCCTCCTGCCCGCCCTGGCGCCTCGGCGCGGCGCTGCCAGCGCGGCCGCGGCCCGCAGCGGCTCCCTGCGGCGGCTCTAGGGCGGCGCGGCGGGACCGGGGCTCATTGCTCCGTACTACCCGGGCTGCGCTCACAGCGCGGCGAGAGCGGCACCAGCCCCGCACCGCGCCCCGGCCCCGCACCGCGCCCCGCCCGCCGCGCGGGGGCGCTGCTTCCCCGGGCCGGGCCGGGCTGAGCCCGCTCATTCCCGCGTGTCCCGGAAGGGCCGCGCCGTGACCGCCCGGGCCATGGCGGGGCTGTCCCGCACCATCGGCATCTTCGCCGCCTTCGCGGCCGTGGTGGGAGCCGCCTTTTACCCCATTTACCTGCGGCCGCTGCTGCTGCCGGAGGAGTACAGTGAGTGCCTGCGGGGGGAGCGGGCCAGGCCCGGTGTGTTCCGGCCCGGGGGAGGACCGGGGGTGCCGCTCGGCAGTGACTCCCGAGGGCTTTCTGCTCGCCTAGGATGTACCCCAGACCCGACATAACAAAACTCGCAGTGCTCTTGTTTCATGGCACTAACCAGCGCGTGACGAAGAAGGCCCTTCAGCTGCACTGTAGAGGATTGAGATGTAGTTAAAGTTAAGATCCGAGCCATCTCTGCTGAGAGGAAAGGCTGAAAGAGGTGATGGTTGTTCCGCCTGGAGAAAAGAAGGCTCCGGGGAGACCTTAGAGCAGCATTTCAACGCATGAGGAGGGCTCATAAGAAGGATAGGGGCAGACTTTTTTTGCGATAGGCCAAGAGGTGATGGCTGTAAACTAAGAGGGTAAATGCAGAGTAGATAGAAGGAAGACGTTTTTTATGGTGAAACACTGGAACAGGTTGTCCAAAGGCAGTAAATGCCCCATCCCTGGAGACGATCAAGGTCAGGTGGGACGGGCTCTGAGCCACCTGATCTTGTTGAAGATGTCCCTCATCATTGCAGGGGTGTCGGACCAGATGATCTGTAAAGGTCCCTTCCAACTCAAACGATTCGATTATTCTGTAAGCTGAGTTTTGCTCTCTAGCTGCGATTGAAAATCTAACTTAAAACATAATAACAGGTTTTTTACTGGTTGCGATGATTTGCTAGAGGTGGTCTCAGTCTACAGAGCCTCTAAAACTGACTCCGGTGGAAACCTCATTCCCCTGTCAGAAACACGAAAAACTTGCCAAAGCCCACAACTGACTATCCAGGGAGCTCTCAAAAGCACCTGCAGCTTCAGGTGTGAAGCCTCAGCAGCTCCAGGTGGGCTCTCCATCCTGCTGGAGTGGTAGGGGGAGCACCTGTTACTCCTCAGCTTACATGAAATACTGCCCAAGGAAACAGGGAAGTTCTGGTGGAACCGGCCCTGTCCCCTTGCTTTAATTTTTATGAAACTAAGCAAACTGTTGGTGATACTTGGAAGATGGATGTGGTTAATCTGCCAAGGCAACAGAAGATTTCTAGGAAATAAAAAAAAGGAAAAGGATAATGAACTTACTGCATCAAAGCTGAAATAGAATTTAACTTGCAAGCAAGTTCTTATTTAAGGAAGCTATGCCCTTAAAAAACCTTATTAATTCATTTTGCTTACTTTCCAAAAATACTGTATTAGGAGTGTGGCTTAGCATCAAGAAAAGGACAGAACTAGTGGACCACATCCTCTTTTGTATTTGTGAACTACATGAGCAGATGTTCCCTGTTAGGTTAGGGATTTTTTAATCTCTATTTAGGAAATAAAATGAGTGATGTATGGTTAAAAAGTGTGTAAACTTGCAATTTGATACCTTATGCTAAGCTTTACTTATTATATGCTTCCTAAACTCTCCTCTGATCTCACCTTTATTCATTTCCTAGGTGCTTCTCTTAATGCTCATCGCTGCAGTAGGAGAGAGGCACAAGAATTTGTTGTCATAATGCTTTAGGCAAGAACATGGAAGTTCACTGTTGCAGTACTTGAGTGGAAGTATTTAACCTTAGGGGTACAAAGGATTTGTCAGAGTACAGTCTGATAAGCTGTATGACAACTTCTGTAGAAACTCCCACCCTCTGTTGGCTTGTTCTGGGGGTGAATACTGAGTATTTCTGTGTTTTGGGATGCTGGGTCCCGAAAGCTGGACATTTTCATTTGCATCACATAGTAATCACACAAAAGGCAAGAATGGATTTTAGTTATCTGGAGCAACATTCAACTGTGTAAATGTGAAATGCTATCTTCTTTCTTCAATCTTGTTCTTCTTGCCTATCTCCCAAATTCTACACAAATGAGGTACATTAGTGTTTATGAAGAAGGTTTTTCTGCACAGTTCTCACACATCTTCAGAGGAATTCCTAGGAGTTTAACAAATCAAATGAAAGGTACTTGGGAAAACTGCGTGTAATCAAATTGTTAATATGAACCGTAAATTGTGCATAAAGGAGTTTGACCTAATTTCATATAGAAATGTTATAATTTTGTAGGAGTTTAGTACCTCAGTTTGTGGCCTTGATGTTTCTGGTATTTTCATGACTGTATCTAGCTCTAAGACTGTTTCCTCATGTGAGATGTAGTTTTGTGGCAGTGATGAAACTTTGAGGCCTTGAGCACAGACTTTTTTCTCATGGGTTAATTAAAACAGTGGTTTGACAGCTTTTGCTTGGGGCATTTTCACTGATTTTGTGATTATCTGAATTGTGAGACTTGGCTTCTTCCCAGTCCTGTGAGGTGGCTGTCCTCTCATAAAGACTGGCTCTTCCTTGTCATCCTTTTTCTGGCTTACCTCTTTCCCAAGTTGTTTGCAGGCCTCACACCAGTCTCCCTATTGACTGTTCCATGTGTTATGTATATATTTCTTATGTGTTACTTCTGTGCACTGGTTTCCTTCCCTGGGCAGTTAACAGCTCTTTCTGTTCAGCCCAAGTATGTTCCTAGACCTCTCAGACTGATCCAGTTTTGGTTCCTGCCTCTCTCCTGATCTTATCTTCCACTTAAGACTAAGTATCTTTCTCCTCCGTGTCCTACAGTAAGTCTCATACCTTGCCCTGTTCTATTCTGTTCTTATGGTCAGGGCTTTGTACCTTTTCCTTTAAAATTAGTTCCCTGAGATTTTGTCTGCTAAAAAGGATGGAATGCAATTACAGTGCTCAGTGAACAGAGCTGGAGAAGCAGGATCTGCCTTTAGTGCCTGCCCCCTTGCAAAGAGAATCAATTACTGTGCTATTCCTGCTCGTCTCCAGGAGCATTAGGCTTGTACCTAGGCAGCCTGATAACATGTAGTGTCAGTGCATTCTCAGTGGGATAAGATGCTGAAAAATTTCAGTTTTAAAGTGAGCTTGGTTCTGAGCTTCCACTGAGAGTGAGCACCCTGCAATCTTTTAAAGGCTTCAGAAGTTCAGTGGTGTGGGCAAAAGGCCAATCCAGCTGAGCTTTGATTTACTGCTCCAAAGTACCACAGTGAAGTGCTTAACTGCAAGTGAAAGAAAAGGAGGGGCTTATGATAAGGGAAAATAGTATAGTTTTATCCATTTCTCTTCTTAAATCTTTTGTAGAAAAAAGAAAAGCCTGAGACAGGCCCAATTTATGGGAAAAGATCCCTCTGATACCGAAATTCACAAAGTTTACAAGCAGTAATTTCACAGATGCTGTCATGGAATCTACTTGCAAGATCTCTCAGGGCCTGAAAATGGGGATCACTCATTCTGGAAAAAAAAAATCTTCTGAATAGTTCTTTGTTAAGCATATGAATGATAGCTCCTAAAAGTGCTAGTCATTCTTGGTGTGCTGGGATCATGGCAGGTATTTTGGCATCTTCTATTAAACAGTATCATTGTTTTAAGATTATTATCTTATTGTTTGTAGTCTCTCAAAACAGACTAGGTGTTAGTTTCTAAGTGAAGTGGGAATGCTGCATTTGCATTGTGTAGGTGGATACTCCACAGAATTTTACTGTGTATCATCTAAAATTAACAAATTTTTCAAGATTATTATATTGGGTGCAATTGAGATACCTGATTTTTTTTTTTTTTTTTTTTTAGTAATGTCCTTTCTGTTCTGTTTTCCAGAGAAAGAACAGTCAATAAACCGAGCTGGTATTGTTCAAGAGGATATTCAGCCTGGAGGTAAACTTGATTCGTGTGTTTACATCGATTGTTTTAAAGACCCTCTTGAAGTAAGGCCTAAATGTTTATATGGATTTAAGTAATGCAGTGAAGAATACATTCAAAGAAAACATATGTAATAAACTTGACATGAAATTATTTTTTTCAGGCTAATTCTTCACTGGAAAATTATGGTTTTAATGAATCTTGGTTTAAATTGTCATAACTGGCCAAATAAGTTGCAGAGTTTCTTTATCTTCACGATTTCCTAAATAGATGGCAGTTTCCACTTCTAACCAGCTCAAAGCAAACAAGAGCCATGGGTGGGCTGAGCTGCAGCAGTAAAGGACATTGTTTCACCCTAGTTTTGTGGAATGCTGCTTTACAACTCAGCTGGAACACAGTTTATGAGCACTGTGGCAGTGCCTTCCAGCCTCATGGGAGGATGGCTGTGCCGAAATCCACTACACATAGTGAAAAATTTGGAATGCCATGCTAATAGCTTTTTGATCTCTGCTGTTGCCGGTGGAAGGCGTGGGAAAGCACAGGAGGGAGGTAAAATGCAAGTATGGCAGACTATCCTTGATAGTTCACTGTTTCATAATGGCAAATGGAATGGCCATTCATTATGCAAGGTTGGCACTTCTTGATTAAAGACTTGAGAGTGCTTATCTTGATGAAACAGGTAATATCTGAGTATGTTAAAGGGTAATTTTATTCCTATTTTTGAAAAAACCTAACACCAGCAGCAGTGAAAAATCAAATAGGATTAAAGCCATATCCTTATTACACATATCTCTTAAATCATTAGTGCAGGACTTGCCTTCCTGGGAAGTGGTGAAATGCTGGAGAGGAATAGGAAGGGTATTGTGAAATAGAAATCTGGTAAACCTGTCTTTTTTACCAAACATGGAAGAGGACTGGACTGGCTCATTTATATGAGGTGCAGGTACTTGGTGAGCAGTTGTCCTCAGTATATTTTTCATCTAAATTTAGCTGCTGATGAGAAGTTACAAGATTCATTAGTTGAAAATCTAGACAAATTTAAGTGCAAGGTGGAATTCTAGATGATTGATCCAACAATATTAGTGCACCTTACCTATAAGTGTGATAGATTTTCTGAAGCTTAAGATCAAAATGAGGTTGTATTTTACATATTTGTGCAAGCTTAAGCAGAGTTGTGAGTTAAGTACAGAAATTGTTGGATTCTTTTACTGTTTAATACACAAGGATGGAGTAGCAGACCTATTTTTTTTTTATTTCAATGTTCTAATTATGATCTGCTGGTATTCTCATATTTGATTTGTAGGGTTAAAGGTGTGGTCTGATCCATTTGGAAGAAAGTAATGTTGGCAGCTGGGTGTATTGCAAAACTGAAGATGGACACCTTCAGCAGCAGCTTCTTTCACTGAAGTGTGAACGGTGTCGCTGGAGGAGAATTCTGAATATGCTGTGTGGGCACATGAGGAGCAACAAAGGCTACTGACTGGAATTGCAAGAGATGAAAACATGCTCATTTTGACAGAGGATGCTGGTGCATAGCTGACAGACTGTTAGAGAGCTGAATGAGTTTTGAGTATAGAAGTGAAATATTTATTTCTGTGAGAAAAGGGAAAAGGATTTTTTTTAATCTGTGAACACTTGAAGAATAAATTGTGAATGGAATAAATAATGCAGATGCTGCAGTTTCCTCCCTAGTCTGAAAGTTACTTTCTGTGGTTTTGTTATGAAAATGTGGTAGAAGTATATAATGAGAGAGAGCAGTGCAGAAAATGCAACATGGATAGTGTAAATTTGTACATTAAAATTTTTAAACTAATGTGTACTTTTTTCATGTGTTTTGCAAGTGGGTGTGGGAGGTACCTTGGCCACCTGCCAGGTGTCCCCCTGGCCATTCTTACTCCTGCTCCTCAACAGAACAGAGGGAGTAAACTAAATGACAAAAGTTGTGGGTTCGGATAAACACAGACATTGCTTAGCAGTTACTTTAGCAGGCGAAACAGACTCAGCTTGGAGAAAATTAATGTAGTTTATTGCCAGTTAAAATAGATTTGGATAGTGAGAAACAAAAATTAAACCAACATCATCTTATTGCCTCCCTTTTTTCACGATCAACTTCACTTCTGATTCCTGTTTCCTCCCCTGAGTGGTGGGTGGGGGAGTTACAGTTGGTTCTGAACATTTCTTCTGCTACTTACTCCTACCATTTTTCTCCAGCTCCTTTGTGGACTTTTCGTGAGTTGGAATTCCTTCAGAAAATATCCAGCTGCTGTGGTGTGGGTATCTCCTCCAACATGGTCTTTTCCATGGGTGGCAAGGGACTAATTTCTCTGGTGCCCAGAGCACCTCCTCCTCTACATTCCTTTCTGACACCTGCTGTTCCTCATTTATTTCCCCTCATTCCTCTGCTTGTGTGGGTGTTTTCGCAAAGGTGCCACTCACGTGGCTGCTGGGCTGAGCCGTGTCTTGCAAGTGTGGGAGCTCTTGCAGATCCAGCTGGAGCTGCCTGTGGCCACAGCGGGCAACTCCTGTAGCCCACCTTCCTTGCTGCTGAAATCTGTACAGGGACACCTGGCACAGGAGGTTAACATCAGATGTTGGGGTTGAAAAGCAGATGTTTCAAAGAATCATTTTTAAAAAGCGCTTTCTCATGGTGAGTATAGTGATCATTACAAAGGCAAGTAAAGGCCCCTATTGAAAATCTTCACCCAAATTGAATGTCTGTCTAAGAATAGGTTTTGAATAAACTATGTGTTTTCAGGTTTCAGAAAGAAATAGTCTATAACCCATACAAGCTATCCATGGGCTCTGGAACAGGCTTCCCAGGGAAGGGGTCATAGCACCAAGCCTGACAGAGTTCAGGAAGCTTTTGGTCAACGCTCTCAGGCACATGATGTGGTGCTTGGGGTATCGTGTGCAGGACCAGGAGTTGGACTTAATGATCCTTGTGGGTCCCTTCCAACTCTGGATATTCTAGCACTCTATGGTTACAGTCTATAACCTAAGAAATATTGTTCTTGAGTACAGGTCAGGTAGCATGTACGTTTATCTTGAATATACCAAATTCTTTTTCTAAATTTTAGCACTTCATTATGATAAACAACATTTTAAAGACTGTTGCAGGATCCTATATGTTTTGAAGAATATATGCACAGTGAGTGTTATTTCTAAAGTTAGCAGATGTTAGTCTTTTTTTTTTTGACATCATACTGTTTTACTGGGACAACAGATGAGAGACACAATGTTTACAGCATTTATTTTCAAGTTGCCATTCTGTTACTTGCTATTCCATTTCTACCTGTCCTCATTACTCTCCCACTCAGACACACCTTTCTTCCTCTGAGTTTACGTTTTTATTTAGTCTTCTATTATCACTAAGCATGAGAATATTTACAGTTTGCTTGCTGGGAGAACGTGGCTGTATTTGATTCCTTTGAGTTCTCAGATGATTTTGCATGACGGTTGGAGCCAGAATGAGTGCACACATTTGCTGAAGGGATGACAGATTGGTTTGGTTTGGAGGGCACCTAAATCTAGTTCCAACCTCCCTGCCATGAGCTGGGACACCTTCCTCTAGACCAGGTTGCTTGAAGGCCCATCCAACCTGGCCTTTAACAGTTCCAGGGATTGGCCATCCAGAACTCCTCTGGGCAACTATTCCAGTGCTTCAGCACCTTCACAGTGAAGAATTTCTTCCTCATATCTCATCTAAACGAATCCTCTTTCCATTTGAAGTTTTGCTACGTAGCAGAGAACAACATTGTCACTAAACTGATTCAGTGTTTGTTAGGAAAAGAATAAAGCTGAAAATCAAGGAATTAGAAGGTAAAACAATCTTTGCTACTCGTTTACTTTGCTGAGTCTGGATCTGCCCTAGAAAATATTAGATGATGTCAGAACAGTGGTTGTGGCAGAGCTGAGCCTTTAGTCTTCACTGTACTTAACAGTTGCAAAACATTTGAGTAACCTGAACTCGGTTATTTAGCATTTATAGAACCGTATTATGTCCGTTGGTCATGACCTCTAGTTCACTCCGGTGCAGAAAAGCTTGGCGAGTTTTGTAATTGCCTGTACAGAATTTACAGCAGTTCTTACCTGTTGAGTACTGCTGAAGGGAATCTGAACTCTGAAAATGGTGTATATTGGTTTTAATGATGATCACTTGCCGCTCACTGTGTTCCACCTAATAAAGTGGGCTGCTTGGCCACAGCTTTAAAGCATCAGGATAGTGAATGTCCTTTCCAGAGCTTTGCTATTCTATCTGGATAAAACTGTTAAATCAACAAGGAACAATTATCCAGAATTTACACTGAAATTTTCTGATTGCTCTGGCATTTGCTTGTTGCCTGGAGACTTGCCCAGTTCTCATGTGATAAGTCCTAGTCCTGCAGATGGCTTTGAGACAATGCTTTGTTCTGCTCGTGGATGCTGGAGAGAAGCCTCTCCTCCTCCCAGCTATCCCGTGACAGATGACGTTCAGTATAGCACATTGTGCTCTCCAGAACTCTTATCTGGAATTAAGATTTTTTTGCTATTTTTGTAGCCTCCAACAGCTATTATTTTTCAACACAATCACACAAAGAGGTATTTATAATTACACATAATTTTATGTGATTTTAAGTAATTGGAAGGGCCTATGCCTGCCTTTTGCAGAGGAACTAGATTTGCTAGTTTTGATCAACCTATTCTCTTTGTTCTGATTGTAAGGTTGGGACAAAATATTTGATAGAAAGGCCTTCTCAGAATATTTTTAAAGCTATTATTCTGTAATATGAACACTTTTTGCCTATTTATTCTAGCTGTATTATGAACAGCAAATGTAAATTCAGCCTTTGAAGGACTGAAGAAAAGTTTTAAACAGTGCTTTGACATCTGAACAGAAACTGGATGCATGAAGTTTAGGCCTCTTGTGTGCTGGTGTTTTGAAATTATTAAAAATTTTTCCACAGAAAGAAAATCTGTTATTTTGGTCTCAACACAGCTTAGTTTTGAAGCATTATGGATTGTTAAAGATGCAACAAAACCCTCAAGTACAAACATTTCAGAAGGAGTAAATATGGCAAAAGATATTGACAAGATGCCAGATTATATGCAAACAAGAAGGAATAATCCCAATAAAGAAGTATAATATTCATCAAGAAAAGTCCCATGGGATTTTGAAAAATCAAATGAGGTTTTTCTTGCTGAATATTGTACTTTATTGAGATTATTCCAAATGATGAGAGGGGATTTTGTTATCAGTAATACTCAACGTACATCAAATAGCTTTCTGTTATCATTGTAAATTTTACTCTACATACGCCCTTCTACAAAAAAACAGTACAGAAAAAGCTGTTCTCATGATTTGCTGTTCTTTAAACCAGAATAAAGCATGTATTTTCCCTTCTTGCAGGCTAGCAATAATTAACTACTCATTTTCTCAGTACTGTGTACACTCCTACTGACCTTCATGTTAACATGCAGACCCAGCAGTAAATTAAAAGTTGTATTGGCTTTTTCTGTTGTGCCACACAACACAAAGTATGTTTGCTAGTGGAAGGAAATTATTTTCCAGCTTCTGAGAAAGTGCAGCAGAATATACACTGTTTCTATGTGCACAATGTATAACATGAGAGAGCAAAAAACAAAGTTCAGGTCAAAGCTTAGTACCCTATGATCTGAGGTCTGTCTGTCCATAGTGCAGACTCTGTGGGCCTTGCAAGAAAAATGGTGCAGTGTTTAAGACACTGTCTTGGGAAATTAGGACTGTTGTAGTCAGTTCCATATTCCACCACGCTTTTTCTGGAAGCAGGTAAGTAATTTAGCCTTTGAGCTTCGGTTCCATCTGTAAAATAGCCATAATAATGCTCCCCTTCTTTGCAATGCATATATTGAAGGTAAATACAGGAGTGTGGGGGGGTTTGATGCTCTAGAATACATTTTCTTGTCTGAGAGGTTTTCTTCATGCTTAGGAAAAATTGGTCTGGATTTGTGTGGGAATCAGATTTTTTAATTCCAAGAACTTAAAATGTTTTGAAGAATCTTTTCCAAAAGAAAGCAACAACTGAAATTTCCCAGAACTTTACACTGCTGAAATATTAAGTTCTGAGTATGGAAATTTTGTATTTTGGGAGTCAAACAGAAAACTCTTCTGCTTTTCTCAATAATAGTGTTTTATGAGAAGATCTCCAAATTTGAGTACAAACTTCTACATGTAAGTTGAAATTCAACCCAACATGAATGTTACCACGCCTGCACAAAAAGGCAGAAAATAGTTTTGTTGCTGGATCAGGTGTATCAGCAATTTTGTGAGAGTCAGCAATTTTCAATATTTAGACTTGCCTTCTGCAACAATGGGTCCTCCCTTCTGACCTTGGCATACCAAAAAGTTAGTGAAAGTTAGTGAGTATCTGCTTAAGCAAACTGTGAGAGGTTTGCAGAGTCACATGAAGAATACAAGGTTGCGTGTAAGACCTCCTGGTGGGTCAGCTTGCAGGTACATTGAGTTGCCTGGAGGGCAGCTTGCTGCCAGGATATTTAGTGGCCTTTGATGGCTGCAGCTTTTCTCCAGACACACCTGATCGAACTTGCAACCAGCATGGGAGGTTGTGGAGCAGAGGGATGTTGCAGTACTAGCAGTGCTGCCCTCAAAGGACAAGATGAGAGTCATGTGCTAAAAGTGAGCAATCCAGCAAGTCTTCCTACCTGGGATAGCGTAAAAACTCTCTTCAAGTCAACCCAAACTTTACATTTTCACTCTAGACATCAGCCTATTCACTGAAGAAATAGACCTGCCTTGGAAGGACAGATGCACTACATGCAGTGAAGAAAAGCGTAAGGTAAACAAGCTTTTAGGGGCTCTGACTTGCTATTTAGTAAACAAATACTTATTTAAAAAAGCCCTAAGATGCCATGGTAACCTTGTGATGACCTTACTGAGCTGTGATACATATGACTGCTTTGTGACAAGGGTTCTGCAGGCTGCTATTCTAATAGCATTAATTTACCTGAGCTCACTTCAGAACAAGAAAAGGCATATTTTGTTTAATTTTTCATGGTTAACAAGCCAGTGTTGCTGAAAAGGCTGCCCCAGTATTTCCCTTGAAAATAATACATTTTTCTCTTTGGTCATAAAGAAGTCATAACCCTATTTCTGCCTTGCTAAATAATCAGCTTCGGGCTTTGGTTTGGCAGAGCACTTATGTGCTTACTGAAATGCTACTGTCAGTGGCACTTATGCATCTGTTTAAAGCCAGAAATGAGAACCTGAGAATTCGCCTGAATAGGGGCCTTGGCTTTTAATTGCAGTGTAAATCCAGTCTTCCCATTGACCAGCAGATGGGGCAAGTAGGCCTCCTTATAGTTGTGGTTAAGATTTTCTTTTCTTTCTTTTTTTTTTTTTTTTTTTTTTTTTTTAAATGCAAAGTTAAAATGTAGCTGTCGTTGGCTCTTAGTTCAACAGTCTAGTTTGAAGGCTCTTTACCTTTGTACTGTAAGGGTCAATCATGTGCTTTGACGTAACTAGACTATTTTCTTTACAAACATGTGGCGTAAACAATCGTCCTGTTCCTTGAAATTCTGAGATTTAAAATGATTTCTTTACACAGGGATGAAAACAAATCTTTTGAAGGTTTTGTTGTGCAAAAATATGGAAATGTGTGTTTCCTCCCCAAAACTAGCCAATAGTTAGGTGTTTACTACAGTCATGGAGACGTCAAGGATCCAACTTTTAGTCCCTGGTAGTCTTCCATGTGCCTGTAGAGTGTGCCAATGACAAGATCACCACCTTACTTGCCTTTGGGTCATCTTCACCAATTCTCTCATGTAAAAGCTGTTGTCACTTTCATTTATCAATGCACCAGACTTGTACAGATTGCAGGAGTGGCCGTAGTTGCTGGCCACATTTGCTTTCTGCCCATGCTTCTTGCTTCCTGTTAACATTTCAAGTTATGTACTTACCAAAAGAGAGGGTGATCCTCAAAGTAAGTCAGTCACTGAATGCTACCTGTTATAAGGAGTAAAATATTTTTCTTGAACACATAGGAACATAGAGTCCACAGTTTCCCTTTAGCCACAATCACACTTCTGTATGTGGTTCATCACATCAGCTCCTAAGCATGCTCTGCTTTGTCCTCATTCCTTGGAGCTCAGCTTAGTGGTGTGAATCCTGGGGCTGACTGTGTTCTTACTGGCAATGTAGTGTAGGTGCAAGAACCAATTTCTGCCTTACACTGAGGCGAGCATCTCCTTAGGTGCAGAGCCCAGTGATGATGGGGAGCTTTTTCTTGTCATATAGATCAGATATAGTGGTTTGCCTAGTTGGGTTATCTTGCCCTTGTAGATGGAGCTTCCATTGTTCAGCCTTGAATAAAAAGTACCCATACATCCATCCTATTTGATTCTAGAGTGCAGCAAGTTTCCTGAGATAGTTGGGTGGAAGTGTGAAGAAACCTGTATCTATTCTGAACGGCCCAGGCAAATACAACACATTAATATAAAAGAAAACAGCTTGACTAAAGATAAAACAAAAAACCAAACCAACCAAACAAAACCCAACCAATCAAAACCCCCAACCCCCCACCTCTTTCTGCTCAAGTTTTCAAAAACTGAAATGGGGGAATAGATGTGAGCCTACCTTCTCAGTTATGTAGGGAGTGTTTCAGCTGCCGGACTTTAGTTTGACACAGGGGTCTGTGTGTGTCACCATCTGTCATTATTTGTGATATCCAAAACTTCATTGGGTGGGAGGGAGCACAGAGGAATTCCTGGCTGAGCTAGTATGACTTTGTGCTCTATCTTGAAGCTGTTACATAGATGGGTAATCCTGAGTGCAGAGGGGGTACAGGGTTTAAGCTGGTGTAAACTGAGAGCAGCCCCTTTGCAGACGATGAAAGTAACCAGACTCTGAAGATGTCTAAATCCATAAGTCTGACTCACCTTCTCAAAAAGTGCATTATATGTAAGCTAGGCATTATCTTAACCTAATCCATATTTTGGAGGAGCAATGTGTATTATCTATCTCAAAGGTTGCTCCAGCTTCTCTCTCTTTTGCAGCTTTGTGATGCCCTCAGACCTCATCTCTAGCACTGCTTCCTACGTGGTGAGCACCATGATTCAGAGCAGACTTCCTGCAGCCATATTCCTACAGCCTGCTGCAGTCCTGCTTTGTTTTACTTTCCATTCAGTCTGCTGACAGTCCTACAGCAAGAATTCCATTGGCTCCTGCCATATCTACCTTTGCCTTTGAACATTTTTACTGGGTCACTGTGTTTTGAGTGAAATGTAAATTCCTCTGTGCATTTGCAGTCAGTGTTTGCGTTTTGCTCATTGTGTGTGTCTTGACTGTCCAGCATCCTCTGACTTTGCCCCTATCCTCGTAGTCTTCCTCTATTTATAATTTTCTTCATATCCTTCCCTGAACCCAAGATGCTCTCATCACAAGCTGAGAGCAGAGTTATGAGCTCTTAAAGCCCCTACTCCTGACCTTCCCTGAAAAGAAGGTAATTTTTCTCTTCATTTTCTGCTTTGTCTATGGAAAGAACTGTTTTATAAGATACATACTGCTCCTGGAGTAGGTATAAAACATGGGTAAGACTGCACAGGCTCCTCAGCAACATGGGTTCTGACACAAATGCCTCAACAGGCAGCTGGAAACACCTACAGCATGCAGTGGTTTAGAGTAAGCCAACTGCTCAGTGACATGCTGGCCTCTGAGGAAAGCTATGCATGCTCTTTGCCAAAGGTATCTCAGGAGAACTGGGAGTCTGTCTGCTATTTGGCTCCTCACAGACAGCAGATGTTTCATGAGAAGGTGAAACATGCAATAAATGACTGCGTTTACGTGAAGCAAATCGGAGCTCAAGCAAAGGCAGTGCTCCAGCCAAGTGTGTTTACTGCTGTGGGAATGCTTTTGTGCTGATGCAGCATCTTCCACCCAAACTCTCTGAACATTTTGGAAGTGTTAACAAAAGTAGGCTAATGCCAGTGTTTGCAGATGTATTTGAGCCAGGATTTTACTGCCTATTTTGGATGCTGCCATCCATATAGCCTACTCTGAGTTTGGTACTGCTGTGGCTACTTGGCTGTGCATTTCCTTAGCTCCATAGATGGTTTCTGCAGCTGGTGCTGAGCACATGCTGATGCAGCTACACTGGTAGTAGGACCTGAGGAGGCCTCTGCAAGGCTAGCTCAGGTAGATACACATGAGCTGTGGTCACTTTAGTATAAAAATACATTTGTCCTATTTTTAGGAGGGAAAAAAAAATCAGCAAACTGGACTGAAGACAAAAGACAAGTCCCAGAGATAAATTTCTCTTTTCTACTGCTTCTTCCGAGGAGAGAGAAATGGGAAAAGTGAAAATCTGAATAGATTATCGCTAGTGAAAATAGGTTCAGGCTAGGTTGTCTACCTGTTGAGTGAATGTTCAGATAATGTCTAATACAGGGAAATGTCAAGTGACCCTGGAGGGAGAAAAGTAGTCTCTTCATGTGTGTGCATAGTTTCCTCACAGAGCAGCAGATACGTCTTTGGATGCTTATTTTGAGATCCAGAGGTTACTTGTTAGTCTGCAGGGGCATACAGGAAAAGACTGTATCTTTAGCCAGCAGGAGGATGTTAATGCAAGGATTTCATGTTCTTTTCCTAGTAAAGAACATGCTGCCAAATAAATATCACCTGGTTCAGAGTACATGCCAGGGGTTTGATGATGAGTTAAGAGCCCACAGATTCAACAGTTTCCAGCAGAGTCCAGTAGACTGATAGCTCCAGGACAACTGGAGGAGGGCTCTTCCTCACCAAACTGTTCCCAGGCCATCATGGCGGGTGGTTCCTCCACAATGGTCTGGTGGTTCTCTACTCAGTTTTTCTCAACATACCAAAGGGGGAAATCTCTGATAATTCTTGGAATGGACAACCCATTCACGTCCTTCCAACTTGCTCACATTTTACTAAGAGACTGTTGCTGTTCTCTTATCCTTTGCTCAGCTCACTCCTGGTGGTTTCCTGCAGACATTTCCCTGAAATGACCTTGCTAGAACCAAAGTGAAACAGAAGACGCTACCCGTATCCTACTCCGAGTCCCTTTACTACAAAATGTTTTCAGTCTGTGGAGAGAGTTTTTTCCTCTTTTATTCTCTCTGCTCCTTGGCTGCCCACAGTGACAGCCGTAACTGCTTGATTTGAGGGAAGCTTTGCATGTGCTGTGAGTGGCTCCTTCTGCTAACAATTTCTTCTCTGGAGCCTGTTGCCACACAGTATAAATAAATTTCACTGTTTAGTACTTTCCTGTTTTGTTCCCCTGCTGCTGGCAGTGAGCTGACCTACTCTGTTTTGTTTTTCGAATTTATCTTCTTTGCCCCTCTTATATGAGACAAAATCACAAGATTAAATTAGCAAGGATGCATTGTTGATGTGTACTTTTTTGATTGTCTTGTGTTGCACTAAAAGTTCTACATAAAATAGGAATTAAAATGTAGATTACATTCTGGAACAATATTCAGTTTGGTTTTAGGACAAGCAAGAAGACTTTATCCCACTTGAAAAAGTCTAATGGTGTGTGTTGAGTAGTCTCCCTATAAAAAGCCCTTCTCAGATATCCTGCCATGTAAACTCAGTCTTTTCATAAACAGTCTTCATTTGGCCCATTCCATGCATGTATGCTGCTAGAGTAACCAGGATGTTTAGCTCATCAGACCTTGCTTTGCAGCGGTGAAGGTAGGTACTGGATGTTCTCCAGCTCTAGTAGTATGTGTGCCCCTGCAACCTCTAGCTCAGAGTGGGGTAAATATTTGGAGTGACGGAGCCCAATTTGGGCTCTGTGCTGTTTTAACTAGATTGTTCCTGCCTACTTTAAAGCTGGCTTAGACATTTATCCTCTACACCAGAATCACTGCAGAGTACAAGCACGCCTAACTGGGTATGATGAAGGCCACAGTCTATGTGTTTTCCATGGTTCCAAGCCTGATGCTAAGAACACTTGAGGTGGTTTTTACTGTGTGAATATGACTGCATGTGTATTTTAATACAGAGAAAAATATAGTGTGATGGACTAATTAAGTCAGTAGAGTGGTTACATTTGCCTACTTTCTCAGAAGTTGTCATCATTTCTGCCTTCCTTGGGATGAATAAAAGAAATCCATCAATCTAGACAATATTATTTCTGTATATTTTTGTATCTTTGTATAGGATAAGTAGGTTTTTAATAATATAAATCAAGTGATTTTTGCTTTCTCTTCCTCTGACTACTTCTAAGCAAAGGAGAACATCTCCATGTACAGGGTAAAAAAGGCAAAGAGAAACTAACCCTTTTCCATTTGCATTTTTCAAACCAGATCTTGAAAAAAAAATTACTTGAAGGTGGGGAAATTTGTCACCTTAACATTGCAAATTATGTGAAACCAGTATTTCCTCCCACCACAGCATATGTTTGTGGTGGGTAGGTGGGGAGATGCAGGGGAGAGATGATGGTATAAAAATACCTTGTAAAAACAAATGTTTGGCTAGGGGAGAGAGTTTGTCACTTCGGCTAGACTACAGGGGGGGAAACCAGACAGACAGGGGGCGGATGGGAGGGCGGGGGGAGGAACTTATGTCACTTCAGCAAGGTAAATAACTTGACAGTGTCTCAGAAATAGCAGTCAACTAATTAGCTCGAGAAGATCAGGTATTAAACAAGTTGGTGGCCTAGAAAGTTAAGAAGGAGCAAAATTTATTTAAATGAACAATGAAAACCTTAAAAGAGTTAAGCATGTGGCAAATACCAAGCAGAAGGATGACAGGTAGAAATTCCAAGACAAAGGTCACAGTCTTGCTAGTAGCCACTCTTCCTGTGTTTTCATGAACTGAGAAGTATGATTTTTCTCATTTATCCTTTTAACAGACATCCTGAAATAAATACAGACTGGGGGCTGTATACAGTAACATAAATGCAGTTTTGTAATGTACAGGTAGCAGTGCTCTCTCTGTCCACATGCCATATGGAACAGTTTGTACACTCCATGGCATCCAGTACCGTGCAAATGCAAGCAGACACCAACATGACCACCCACAATGGCAGACAGGGTGGAAAGTGATATTTTGCCTTGTCATTCTCATAAGGAGTTTGTATGCTGTGGTGGGAGACTGACATCCCCACATCATGGGACCAGGCGGATGCAGGAGCCAGCGGGAGGGAGGCTCAGCAGGGACAGCAATCGATGCCCTTGCACAGTTCCGGCTGGCGGCAGCAGCTGTCAGTGCTGGGAGGGCAGTCTCCTTCCTATGTGTGATATTTATGGATTTTATTTGATTTTAATTGACTTGCCTCAGTGCTCAAGAAGGTGCCCAGCCCAAGGAAGAGTGGGCGAGCACATGAGAAAGAGAAAGAGGAGGGGAGTGCGTAGGCTGGTGAGGTGCCCTTTACATCTGATAATCTGTTATCCACACATAGCGAGCCCTGTTTTACGGACAGCCTTACATGCTGCTTTACCTTCTACTTCTGCTCATTCCCTGTTGCATCAGTCTGTGGAAATCTGAAAGTGGTTTGAATGGGGATCTCCATGAAGAGAAGGTATTTTTCTAAATCAGAGAAAACCTGCCCACTTGCTTCCTCTCTTACTTCGCTAAGAAGTATGCAGTTCTCCTACCTTGATGGTGACTTTTGGTAATACATCATTCTCCCTTCCCCGTGGTGTGGGACTGCTGAGTATCCTAAAATACCCTGAGGGTACTTCAGCTGAGGAAGCACTGCTGTGTGCAATGGGTCTGTCCCTCTTGTAAGGGTTTATGGCAACCCAACTCTGTGCTGACAGACTGGCTGATGAGGATTCCAAGGGAGAGGAATGGGACTGTTTTAGGTTCAGACCAGGTTTCAGGGGTGGAATATACCATGGCATATACTGTGGCATGTACTCCTGGGTTGTCAATTTGCAGCCAAGTGTAGAAGAAGATTCAGCTATCTTCTCCTCTGACATAAAGCATTTTGCTGAGGTCTGTTGCACAGGGTTAAACTTTCCACTAGTAGGTGTTCACACAAATTTGGTTATTTCTGGCTATCTTCATATATTGGTGTAGTCATTTCATACTTGCATTCCACTGAAAAACAATGGGTATTTTCCCCCTTCAACAAATTTCAAAGAAAACACGCCAACAAAACCTTGTTAGAGAAATTTTGCATGCTCCAGTCAGCAAACTGAAACCCAGAATACCTTCTGAGCCTGCCTGTGCAGCTGCGTTTTTGCTTTGTCCTCCAGGGCTGACTTTGGGTAGCTGTGGGGATTAGTAGTTTGAGTTCCCTGACTACTGATATGTATATAATATCAATGAAATATTTTGGTTCAAATCTAGCTTTTACATTTCAGATTTGTTCTGTTTCACCAGTTGGTGGGTTGAAACTGCCATCATAGCAGCTGCCTGAATATCATGTAACGCAGCATGCCTTGATGCCTTGTCATATTTCAGTGTTTGCTCACAGAATGAACAGTCCCAAGCATTGTGTTGGTTTTTTATGAAGGTCCAGAGTTAGGGAAATAGAGACGATCTTTTTTCCTCCTTTTTTTCACAAACCCCCAAGTTCTCATGCCTTTCCACTATCCCTTCTACCAATTTAGCGATTCACCCTTTACTATGCAAGGGCTCAGGAGCACTTGTATCATGATAAGCAGTGCAATACAGCATTTTGTATTGTACATATTTCTTTGTAGATGCTTCTGCATGTTTTAATGAATATACTGGGGCCTTCCTGGGCATACTGAGAACATAGTGCTGTAACAACTGAAGAGTGGATGTTACAATAGTCATAGATTTACAATTAGTCAATAACTTTTTTTGGTGGGCATGTTAAAACTAATTCCTAAAACTTTTCATGGAAATTCAGTACTTGTGAGGAAACTCTTGGGGTAATTTCTTATGTGTAGAATGCAATTCCTACTAAAAAAAAGAGAAAGAGAAATATGCTGTAGAGTGTTCAATAACCTGGTCATTGGGTGATCCTTGAGATTGGCAAGAACAAGTTCTAAATTCTCAGGATGAATTAGAAGAAATAGAAATATGAACTAATCTCTCTGTTGAGCTTTTGAGGCGGATGCATGAATCCAGTTCCTGTGCCTTCTTTGTGTGAAGACTCTCAGAATCTTCATCCAATTCTAAAATTCCTTTTTCTTTTTTGCTGTGATTAAAAGTTTGTTTTTTGCAAAATGCAAACCTTGTTATTCAGCCAGCCAGAATAATAAGAGTTGTAGGTGTCTTGTGAATGTGAGGCAAAGAAGAAGACAATGTGATAGTTTATTGGCTCTGTGTGAGAGAAAGGTCTGGGCTTAATTTAAAAGTCAAATGTAAATATATTTTTTCTAACTTTGGCTTGTGACAGATCAAGATTTGACATATACTCATGTTTCCTTGCAAGCTGCTAAGGATTCAGACCAACTTGATGGAAATCTGCCTTTGACAGATGACAGCAGGATTTCATGAGTGATTTCTATCTCAAGACAACTGCCCCTTCTCCACAGCCTGCGAGTAGCAATAGCATTTTAAAGGAGGGATGTCAGAGACCAGCTTGGTTTTCTCAGTTGTCATTGTTATTTGTTTCTCTCCTGGCCAAACCACCAGGAGCAGGTTAAGGATGACACAAACTAGCAACAAATCATGGGGTGGAGGACAGAGCATGTGACAATGCCCTGGCTATGGTGCAAACATTTGAGCTACGTTTCAAAAGCCTGGGTTTGTGTTCAGCAGAGTTCATGAGTGAAAAATAAAAGTCTTTGGCAATAACAATCCACAACCTCAATCTCATTAGTGTCTACTCTTCAGAGAAGAGGCTGGAGTGGATCCATTCAAGCTGTGATTTGGTTCAGTACACTGGGGAAGGTTCCTAGAAGCATTCCCCCAGCTTCTTCACACTATGCACTGAGGGGAAAAAAACAACATTTGGCAATTTGTTGTCAATATTTGTATAACTCCTGATACCACTAAAACTGCATATGCAGGCTTTAAACTAACAAAAACAAAGCCATGGCCAAGCTGGAGAGCTGGATTTGTTTCCATGCACAATTAGGTTTATTTGTTTAGGTCTCATTTTATTTGCTTTCAGATGACTCAGATAGGAGTATTGCAATCCTTTCAAAGTGAAGTAGTGTTCTGTGTATTTTGGGCATTGGGCTTAGCCAAATGTGGAAAGAATTGGCTGCTCAATAGTATTTTCCTATCCAGAGGTTTTTTCAAACTTTTGAGAGGAACTGAAGGAATGTCCCTTCCATGCCAGGCTTTCCCCCTCTTCCCCTTACAGCGTCTCTCTGCATTATTGTTAAAGAGCACAAGAATTTTAAAACACTCCTCTGTTGTCCAACTGTTAGCAACTGCTCTTATTAATTGCTTTACCACTATGTTGCATATTAAAATTCTCACTGGTGTCATCCATAACATAACATAATATGCTGCCTTTTAACCCGTTCCAATCAGAATATATGGATGGTGCCCTGCTCAGAATCTCCCATCCTGCTAGACCAGCTCTGGGTTTGCTGAAAATGATTTTCTGCACACATGAAGGGATATGTACATTTTGGCAAGTAGCCAAGTTTTCTGCTGGGAGTTAGTCACTAGGAGCAGATTATTTTCCAGTGGACATGCTTGCACGCTATTTGTGTTAAGAGAATTGTCTTAACGCTCAGTACAATGGTGTTTATGTCCCCCACCCCCCAAAAAACCAGATGAAAGCAAAACTGTAGGGGTTTTTGTCTCTGTCTTTAATGAGTAGGAGGCAATGGCTTTTAATTGGTGCTTTAGGCATCACTGTATTTTGGTGGGATTTTTTTCCCTCTTTGTTGTCTTCTCATAATTTTGCTTATGGAAATGTCTCTTTGGGTGATGTTTCAGAAAATGTAGACAATAGATCCAGAAAGTAGAGAATAGGTCTACATTTATTCCTATTTCTATGAAACATAAAGGTTAAAGGACTTCCTGCACTCACCAGAGGTATGCATTTGATTTATAGCCTTCCTTAATGCTCTTCCCACTCACACTCATAAAAGAAATATAGTAACAAAGGCTAATAGACAACCTATTTTAAAGTTTGCCCTGATAAAACCAAACTGGAACTCTATTCAGTCTTAAATGTCAATTCCAAAATTTGAAATGTTTTTCTAATCAAGAACAATAAACGTGGAAAGTGTCTTGGTGGAACGGAGCCGTGGCTCAGCACGCTGCTGGCCCGGAGCTGCACACACACTTCAGGGGCAGATGGAGGCTGCACATCACGTAGTCCTCCCTGTGCAACAGCTCACTCTGCGAGACTGCTTGACCCCGGGAGAGATGGAACAATGCTTAGGATATGTCATTTGTTGTTTTATTTTGCTTTTTAGAGACTAGTAACCCAAAATATATCTATGACAAATGACCAAATTAAGGAGGAATATAAATCTTCAAATACAATAAAGAAGAAAGAAATAATATAAATTTCCAAGCTTGTGTTAAAAAACCCCCAAAACAACAACAAACAATAAAAATACCCAGAAGAAATAATAAGGTGGTCAAACTGGATGGTGCCTGCAGATCTGTTCCATATGATGCTTTGTTTCCCCCCCTCTGGCTGTGGAAACTGAGACTGTCAGAATAGATCAAACCCATTTAGTGGCCTTACTTAACACAGTATCACTTTATAACACCTTGAGGGCATTTCCATATTGTGCCTGGAAAGCTCTCAGCTATTCTCACAGCACAGTCCAGTGTGCCAGCTGCAGCTCCCCTGCCCTTTCCCTACACACACAATTTTGTTGTGTGCGGTTCTTCAGGTCTAATGCAAGACTGAATGAGTTGTGCGCTGTGAGAGGAGGCTACGCCAGGACCTGTCAGGGCTTATATTCTATGGGCTACTGTTAAATATGTAATTTGGTTATCAAAGTAAGTTGTTGATGCAGGACGCTGAATTAATTTGACTTCTGTTGACTAGGAAATATAAAATCAGTTTCTATGCACTGAAAAGGTATAACCATCCCAGATGCATATGCTTCCAAGTACATAGGAAAATACAAAGACAGTACACTGTGTTATAGCTTCCTCATCACGTAAGAGAATTCCTATATTAAACTGATTTTTACCATAGTTTGCTCCCTTATTGCCATGTGCAACTAAGTGGTAAGACGGACTTTTTTTTGTCAAGTTATGTGTATCTTTTGCCTTTTTACTTATAACACACTGTGAGCTACAGCTGGGCAGATTGTGATTTCAGTCTAAGATGGTTTTACCCCTTCCTTCCTGCAGATGTGTAGTTGTGTGTAGGCAGATACTTGCTGATGCCTGGCTAGTAATTCAAGCACTGAGACCTGTGGGCTTACCACCACTTCCTGATGTACTTTACAGGTAAGCCTGCAAGAGGAGAGAGACTCTAGGGAGGAAAATTAGAAAAAAAAAAGAACTGCAATCCTTAAAGGCATCAGCCATGAAGCTACAAAGCAAAATCAGGACGCGGAAGAAATCACAGAAGGTGGAGTGCACTTCTTTTTCCAGGTGTTAAGGGACCTGAACAGTTTAGGACTAGTTAAAACATACAGCAGTGCCCAGTACAAGTAAGATAATGCACAAGTTAGTCTTGTGTTATCCTCTCTCTCTCTTATTTTCCCTAAAACAGAATTAAGTAAATCTGTATCTAAATGCATGCTGCAGTTTGACTTCAGAGTAAAGTAAAATACCTCACCCTGAAACATCTCTGCAGGGGTTTAAGTAAATCATAATCTGGACAACACAGACATGCTTTTCATCTGTTGTGAAGTATGACATCTTAGCTGAGGGTGGGGAGGAGGTGGCCATCAGCCACGAAGGAGTAATTTAAGTCACCTGAACATTAAACATATCCTGATCACTAATGACAGCACCAAATGCTGGGAAGCAGGAAAGGGAAGAAGGGTGGAGGAAGATGAACTACCAATGAAGCTTTGAGATCTGAGCATGATAGTAGACAGGAAGACTGAGGGCTCAGAGTATACTTTGCCTGGTATCCTCTAAAACTTGATTTTTTTCTCCATATCTGACGCTTGGTACATATAGTCTGATTCAGTCTCATGAAAGAGAGGATAAATTGCAGACTACTTTGACCTACAGGTGCTACTTGTTAAAAAACAGTTTTCTCCCCCTACTAGTGCAGATCAGGCTGTCATTCAAAAATCAGTTATTCTGATAACCCATATGATCGCTTTTTTGTGATGTTTCACCTTTCACTGGTAATCTTTATTACCTTGTCTGGTTCATTATAAACAGGACCTTCGATCCAGCTATGATTAATAACCTTATTGTGGTGATACACGTTTACTTCCTCATTGCTGGATTTCATAAAGTTGCATTTCCCATCTTTGAACTTTATACTCTTCATCAAAGTGAAATATACCAGGCATCTTCATTCCAGCAAATTTTAGTGTGCTGCTTTTCCTATTGTTACTCACTTCCTTATTCCTATACCTACAGCTGTGTGGCCACTCACCAGCAGATATGAGCTCCCTCTGCATTATGCTCTGTAATTAGCAAGTAAAGCCCAACTCATAACCTTGCAGCTGTGGCTTAACACTTCTCTAAAATGGCTACATAGCTTCCAGTTGGCCCTAAGTGCTGAAACATCTGCCTGCAGTGGACCTTGTAACAAACACTGTGAGTCAGTGCGGGGGCTTCCTAGACAGAGGAGTGCTAGTGTGCAGTCAAGTAGCACATGGAAGGAGCCTGTTTATGCCAAGATGGCACAGGCTTGAGTTAGAAGACCAGTAGAGCCAACTATCATGCATGCCGGTCAAGTGTACAAGATAGCATATACCGCAGTGAACAATAAGGCTCAAGTAAAGGCAAAACTGCGGGTTGTGAGATCATAGGATTGCAACTTGAGACATACCTACACCTAACTGGCACCATGTAGGAGAGGAAATCCTTGTCTAACCTTTCTGAACTTACAAAGCAGAATTGCTGGAGAAGGCTCTTATTCATGGTATCTGCCCTTTCTTTTCTCCACGTCTCTCTACTATCACAAAGTGGGAGTAGGAGACTAAAACACTATCAAAGTACCCATGGTATTACATTATCTGCCAGCCATGTGGAGAAAAGCCAGTGTGCCAGAGGGCAACACAGGTCTGTGGTACAAAACATGCTTGTATGAGTGCATGAATCTGGGGGATATGAAACCCTAAGACAATATCTGACCATGCATGGCTGAGCTTTCACTATCACATGAAAAGGAGTAATCTCTGTGTTTGTATGTCAAGACAAAAATCCATTATTTCCACCCAGCTTTCATTCACGCCTTGCTAAGTTTTATGACTTAAGAGTCTTTCATGTCTCCTATTTCCTCTGTCTCATACTTCGTTTCTTCTTCCTGAGCACTCCACTGAGGAACCATGCAGAGACTGCACTCTGCTGCCAAAAACTGCTGTGCTTCTTGGGAGTGGGTGCTGTGTCTCTTGCCTGCCTGCCCTATGCCCAGCCATCTGAAATGATCATGTAAACCCACCCTTGCACCTGTTTAAATGCCTGTGTGTTTGCTAAAGGCCAGCTCTCCAGAGGACTGTGTGTGACAGCTTTTGCATTGCTCTTGGGAGTAAGATGCTCTCTCACTACATGTCAAGGGGACAGTCATCCCAAGAAGTGTTATTCCCAAACTGACCCTTTGCTGCAGGGATGACACCAGCTCATTTCGTGCAGGGGTGGTGGCACAGGCACCGTGGACCATGAGCACTGGAACGGCCATTTCCAGTGAACTGTAGTTCACCAACCACTTTGAAATCACCCTTTGGTCCAATAAATTTCCAACTAAAAGGAAAAACGGAGCTGTCTGCAATGAAATGTACCCTTGCATAGTAATTGTGGGATGTAAGGACATTCACAGGAATAAATGAAAGCCATGCTGGTAGCTGTCAGCGCTCTACAGCAGCTCCAAGAGCTCTTTCTGTTTTCCTCAGCTACAATGGTGCCAGGATGCTTTTGTTGCCCGATGAGCTGCTGGCAAGGGCCTCCCTTTTAGATATTGCTGACTGTGGTAGCACTTACTGCTGCTGAGCCTGGCAGCCGGGCTCTGTGCCGCTTCCCAGTCGGGAGCAGGCAGGCAGGGCACCGGGGCAGCCCCAGCCCCAGGCACCTCCTGGGCACTGGCTGAGGCTGACCTGGGATGTGGTGCCTGTGGCCAGACAGGGCAGGGCTGTGTGGAGCTGGAGACTGGCCCTGCTGCAGCCCCGCTGGGGCAGGAGCAGAGGATAATGAAATGGGGTCCTGGACAGGATGAAATTGGGGAGCCATGGGAGGTGGCAGTGCCCTCAAGGCCACCTTGGCTTTCCAGCACCAGCTCCAGTCGGTGCAGGGGCCCCACCAGCAGCTGGGGATGGATGCACCTGCCTGCTCCACACCGAGGCCTCCCCAAGGCCCTTCTCTGGGTCATAAAGCTGGAATTTAATGGAATACCAGATTGTAATGCTTCTGCCAGAAGAGGGTGGCTGCTGGAGTCTGGCTGTGTTCCTGGATAGCCGGCGATGCTTCAGGAACGCTCATGTCTCTTGGGTGTAGCCAGCCAAAATTATGATCCAGCTAGGCAGTAAACAGAGTCATTTGCTAAAGGTGAGTGTGAACCCTCAGCACCAGCCCAGCTTTCTGGCTATCATCAAAATGCTTATGCTTGTTTGAATTAAAGTCTCCCTGCAAATTGCAGTGAGCTTGCATCTCAGCAGAGCACATTGAAATGGAAAACCATGGGGAATGTTGAGCACTCAGCATCTGAAAAGTCACCTCACAGAGAGCTAAACATCTGTAGGTAGGTAAAAGGATCCCAATGCCAAGGTTAGATAAGTAGGAACTGCAAACATCCTGCTGCTTAACAAGTGCTGAGGAAACGATGGCATGATGGGAGAGACTTCAGGCTATTTCAGAGGCCTGACTTTTGTCTCTGTGCTCATGGCAATATTTTTCATTTGTGCAATATTTTCCACCCAAGAAACAATGCTGTTAAAGTTAAAATGATACTGCTTATGAACTATTTGGTGCTAACTTTCCAGTTAGAAAAATGAAAGGGCGATACATTTGTCATACTGAAATGATGTCACTTTGGGAAGGGAATGATGTTTTTGTACTAGGAGATAATGAATATCTGCTACCCCTGAGGGTTTGATTAAACTATCAAGTACCAAGTGACATCTTTGCCACATGACACTTCTTTGGAAGCTGTAAGCACCAGAACAGCATTTCTGTGTATACTTTGGCTGACACAGAGCCACTACTCCTCCCCAGGGCTGTATTTGTCATGACTCCTGGGCAGTAAGGAATCTTTGGTCCCTTGGAATAGGTTTTCTCCTTTTCTTGAAGAGAAATAAGAAGACAAAAGCAAGGGATTAATAAATTTTCAGTAGAATCCTGCAGCAAGGAATTGTGATGGGTGTGAAAAAGCAGGAGTACTGAGACCTTTGGCTGTATTGCTCAGGAGGAATACTTTGCATTTCACAATAGGCACAAAGTGAGAAACTATATTTTTTTTTCTGTAGATGTCTTAAACATAGTTAAGTAATGCTGGCACCAGTGAAACCACTTGTATTGAAGGGAGTACACTGATAAAGTGTGAACAATGCCCATCTGAGACCAAAGAGGCAGGCAAAGAGTAGGTAGCAAATAGGAAAAGGACACCGAGGTGAGAGAAGGAAAAAAATGACACATATATGGGAGAAATGCAGACCAAGCAAATTTTGGGAAATTAAACTAGAAATTACCCCAACACGTGGAATCTGTGGATCCTGGTCTGGTCAATTATACTGCTACCACTTCACTTTTAAAAGCTAAAATCTGTCCTCATCTTTAAATGTCTTCAGCCACTATGTCCAAGTTCTTGCAAGTACTGTGCAAGAAAAACTCCTACACACCAGGTCTGACAGAGCAGTGAATACAGAAGGTGAAAATCCAGAAAGGTAATTAAAACTAAATGTTAGAATCCTGTTGCAATTCCATTATGAGGCTTGACATGTAATGAAATTTTCATATAAGAACAAGGGGCATGCATTTGCTTATGTATTCTCATTTTTTTCCTCCTTTTAAGAAAGTGTACCATAAAATTTTATAATGTCCAGCTATCATCACACGCAAAGAGCTTATTTCCTGCTCTGTAACTTCATGACTGTTAAGGGCACCACAGTGGTGGTGCTTTGTTGCTCCCTAGGTATCCCAATTGGAAGGAAGTTTGTTGAGTAAGTTAAACAATAGACATGAAAATAGTAAAGGAAGGAACATCCCCATAGCTCTACTAAACTTCTTACATTCCACAGCAGGGTAAAATGAACAAAACCCAAATGCAATTCAGTTTGAAATATTTTGTAAATCTTTTGTTGTATTTTGGTTTAAATACTTTCCGGGAAAAGATTCAGTAGATATTTTTATTCAATCCTTAAACTTGTTTGGATATTTCTCAGTTTTTAGGATCCGGACCATTTACTGGCAGTAATGTTTGATTGATGTTAGAAAACTTCAGGTTGGATTGCTCAGATTATTTAATTTAACCTATGTCAGCCAAAATGCCAGAGAACCAATTTGGACATGCCAGACTGAAATGGGAAGTGTTTAAAATATTGCCCCATCACTGAGAAACTTAAATCAAGACATATTTTTTTCTTTTTCACAAGATGCAGCAGAAGTTTTCTCCAATTTCAGTGATCTTGAATAAAAATAATTTTACTGGCACGATGTAGAAAGCAGAGAAATTGTGAAATAAAATGTGTTGAGTCAAAAGGTATAGTTTACTGACCAAGTTATTAAAACCCCACCCCTAATAGTCTCAACATTATTTAAATGTTTTATTAAATAATTATGTAACTTGATGCCTTTTATTTTGATTGTTCTTAGGATTTGTATGTTTCTTATCATGCAATGGCATGGGATTGAAAAATCCCATTAAATCTCTCATGGCTTTAAGAAAGGAAGTAATTTTTTTTCTGGGGTAAAGTTCCATGCTTAATAGAAAATATTTATATATTCTCTCCTTAACCAAATTTATTTGTATTAAAAAAGAAACCCATTAACTGTTGTGGCTTTGTCTAGAGATGTGAACTCATACTATTACTACGAGGAACAATAGCCATCTTTATTCAGTTGTCCCTGTACTTTGTGTCCCTGCACCAGTCACTTTGCCACTGCATTGCATTATTCTCTAGAATCCTGGTTCATAGCTCTTGGAACAGCTCCCTGAAACTGCAATTTATGGTAGGTCCCGGAAGATTTCAAGAAATAGAACTAAGTTCAAAGTCCCACTATCTTCTGGAGGTAGCAGAGTGCAATAATATTTCCAGATTTTTTCCACTAAACAATGGCTAAACTTCAAGTTCAGTGTTGACAGGAGTTCCTGCTGAATTTATTGCACGATAGGTGTGATTGAAGCAAGTTTTTTGGCAGTACCTGCAGAGACTCAGAAATACATAGAAGAAAGTGATGACACCACTTTGGTGGCACAGGTGTCCTACATCATTCAAAGAACCTGTGGAATGAAAAATTAAAGCTCACCCAAAGAACAGCTCTTCACTATCTCTTATGACTACCATCAAATAGTGCTGAATTGTTTTGGGGATTTGCAAGAGTAACTTGGATGCAAGACTTCAAAAAGTGTGAGGAGGTGTTTCTATACTTGCACGGTGAGCTAGTCTTGTTGTTGCTGTGAGGGAGTTACCTGACTTTTCAGGAGGAAAAGAGAGTGATAATTTGGATTTTTTTTGAGACTGATTTTTTTTTTTCACTGTTAAGGAGCTAAGAGGTGGCAGTTTTAACCTCTGGCTATCTTAGCACCTGAATGAAGAAGATAACAATGTGCAAAGTTTTGTTGGAGTCTCGGTGATTATTTCTAGGTAGCCTGTTAGAGATCAATGAAACATTTTGAATTACTTGAGTTATTGAAGTATGAGGGAATTATTTGAAGTTGTGAGATTTCACTCTTACACTTTGTTAGCTTACCTTAGTAAAGCAGAAGTGAAACGCACATTGCCAGAGTTACTAACTTTTCAGAATGAACCAGGTATTTGTTCCACACATATGGGAGATCTGAAGTTTGTCTGATTTTGCACTATTGAAAACATTCCCAGACTTCCCAGAGACAATCACCTGGTCTGCAATACTCTCAGCAAAGGGCAGACAGTGGGATATGATGCTGCTCAGCATAATTGCTATGATCTGTCACTGCTGGCAACTGTGTATGTGGGATTTGTAGGTGAATGTCCTACCCAAGCTTTGGGGATTCGTTCTTCTCACGCTTTTTTAAATAAACTGTCTTTTACTGAAAAAAAATTATAACAGTATGTATTCTTATTGTTGGTACATTGAAGTGCACTCAGATTTTTGAAAAGGACCCTCATATTTTATTATGTGATAAAGAAGAGAGTGTCTGGAGATCTGGGATGGAAAGTGAGGTTAAAAGTATACCACATCTGAATTCTTTGCTGTGAGGCTTCTTATGCCTTTGCTGAAACATTTCCTGATGGTCAATTAAATGGAAATGTTCTGGCCTAAATGGACCTTCTGTCTAAGTGGGTCTGGAAATTCCTGCGTGAAATGTTAAACCATTTCTGGAATATACAAACAAAAGACCAGACATTATAGAATGCTGCTAAAATTATAGCCATTTCTTTCCATCGTTCTCTAACAGTGTGGAAATGAGGATATAGGTATTCACAGAGTTTGTAGTTTATTTCACAGAAACACAGAATATGCTGAGTTGGAAGGGACCCATAAGGATCACTGAGTTCAATTCTCAAGTGAATGGCCCATACAGGGATTGAGCCACAACCTTGGCATTATTAGCACCATGCTCTAACCAGCTGAGCTAATTGCATTCTGATTTGTTATTGTATTGGAAAGACAAGTTACTGAGTCACTGTTCTAATATTTTTTTCCTTAGCTGCTGCTAATTCCATGTTGCTTTTGGAACTTTTTATTCTTTAACTTATTCTCACAATCTGGGAATTTTTCTCATGTTCCAAACTTTGATCTTAGGACATCTTATTTCTGTAAAGTGGTACCTTGCTTGGATTTGTTCTTTGGAATGATAGGATATGTCAAAGTTCTCCTTGTGTGGCATCTCACCACTGCCCTGGTGTATCCCCATTCTTGGACCACCACACTGGAATATAAAAAATGGTAGGACCATAACGGAAGCACTTAAGTGTTGCTAACTGATGCACTAAGTGATACACTGAATAAAGCATTTTGGCTCCTTTTCTAAAGATCTGGGATTCTAGCCAGTCATGCCCCACTGGGACTAGAATTAGGTGGGATCATAAGAGATGGTAAACTAGATTTTTCACTTGACTGGATACGACTCATGCTGGTGCTTTAATTCTAAACTGTTTCATTTAGTCTGTTTTGTTTTATTAGGTATGTTGCAACAAAGCATACTAAATGTTCATCACAGAGCAACTGGAGACCTGGACAGAGGGTCAGGAGGAACAGATGTGGCTTTGTAGATGCAGGTTAGAAGTTCATTCAAGTGGGAGGAAAAATAGCTATGCGTCTCAATAGGATACAGGAAAATAGGAAAGGGATAGCGAGTCATACGTGTCTCCAGAATGCCTTGCATCTGTAGGATGCAGCTCACTCTGAAGGATTGCTTTTTGCTATTCTGAATTTCCAAAAGGCACAGAAAGCATTAATCTTAAACATGAAACCAGGCCCAAGGTCCTAAACCACACTAAAATAGCAGTGTTGTTTCTTTTTCCAGATGAGTAATTGCTCCTCGGAGCCAGGGAGGAGGAGGAGCTTGGAATATTTCTTGAAATTACTTCCCCCACACACACCTCCACATTTTTTAAAAGACTTTCCACGCAATGAAGTCAGTGCTTAATTCTGAGGAGCACATAAATGGTGATTAGTATACAGCATGCAGAAGGAATACCTCTTGAAAACTGCTTGGGGTCTGTTTAAAAGAAAAGAGAAGGAAAAGAGGGAAAGCCAGTTTAGATTCCAGGCTGTCAAATCATGGAGACATATTCAAGGTCTATTCCAGCTGTTCTGTATCACTGGAATGGCACAAAAATGTCCCATTCACTTTGGCCCAGATACACAGGTTGTTCTCTTGTCTTTTTATTCTTCTGAGGGTCCATGCTAAAAGTGATAGGGTACTAGCCAAGTTTCCTAGTGGAAACACTTACTTTCATTATATCCCCCACAAAACTGAGCAGTATTTATGACACTCAGCTAAGAAATCCATATTCTTAAGTTTGTGCCTCTCCTTTTCTGTTCTTGACCACCTTCTTTCCACAAGAGTGAAAAACCCTTTCCTTTTCCTTCAACTTCTCCCATGTTTCCTCCTGTTCTAGATGCCATAACTCTTTTGTCTGACTGCCTGTATTTCTGTTTTCATTCTTCCTCAATACTGAGCTTGGATATTCATGGGATCGGTATCCTGTTTATCACCACAGTGTGCAAATACTATCTCTAAAAAATTAGTGAAGTGCCCAGCAGATTTCATGTTGTTTCTGGTACATTGCCATACTCACTAAAAAAAGAAGTGCTCAGGGTAGAGTTCTTTACTGGGCAGAAAATTTGTTTGGGTTTTATTTGAGAAAAGGTCAGCTATGTGGTGATATGGTGGAAGATTTTGATGCATTGATTGTGTTGTTCCAGAGGATAAAGCAGCTGCAGAGGCTTGTTGATCAGAATTAATTTTACTTTCTTGAGATTTGTCCATAGATTGCTTTAGACATTAGGAGCGAGTTTTTAAACCCGCTTTCAGTTTTCAAACCAGCTTCCAAAGCTTCTTAAAGGACATCTTGACACAGAGGTCTGAGTCCATGAGAAAGAGGATAGAGGATGTGTGTTAGTGCTTAAAAGATGTAGTTTAGCAACAACAAATGGAGCTACCTAAATTTGGATCTGACCAAGACTTGGATTGATCTTCACTAAGGGGTAGGGAACAAGTTTTCCAGCAGACCAAAGGATGGAAGAGATGCTTTTTAGGTATCCACACCTATCAGGGCATCAGTCATTACCTTGGTTTAACATGTGACTGTGATAGCTTTTAAGGTTTTAGGAGTATTTTCAGGCAGTTAAAGAATTTTCTCTAGTCTGATCAACACTGACTCAGCCTTGTCTGAGTTCAGCTGGAGCCAGCCAGCTGTACGTTATCAAAGAGGTGAATTCCTGATGGTATTCTGTCTTTTCAATAATAGTAATAGCTGTAAGTGTCCTTACAGTGCTATCAGTTATGCCTCTGCCACCTTGGAGTATCCACCAGAGATTAAAGAGGAAGGATAGTATGTGTGACCCTGCAGGTGAAGGCCTCCACAACAGATAAAATCACATACTGTTCTGAGCTCTGCTTCAAACAAGACATTGAAGATATCACCAGCAGGGTCACCTCTTTCTGAATTTCATGGCTCTACATGGGAATATCAGGGTTTTCTCTATATTAGTGGTGGCCTGAGTGGCAATAACAGCCTCCATTCTGTGTCCTGATGTGAACCCTGGCTGTGAGGCCTCCAGAAATTTGGCATTTGTCTGCTGCTGGCACTTTCTGATTACTGTGTTTTTAATAGTTTTGCCCAGAAATGAGATGGCAATTGCAGACATCTTCAGGGGATAATGTTTCCTTCCTGAGGAGTGGAAAAACTACTCACTTTTCAAGGAGCTTGATAGGTGGATCTCTCTGAGGCACTGACTGTTTCCATCTTTGGCAGGCAAACTTCTTTTGCAATATTACCAATACAGAAAGCCACAAAATTGTTTCATATTTTGTGGCTCTAATTTTTTACCACTTTTCTTAAGCTTTGCCACATGAAGATGGGATGGGATGGGATGGGATGAAACAGGTAATGGTATCTGTTGAAAGATGGAGCATTTTTGCCTGTGTAGGTTTACTTCGTCTTACCAGTCCTGTATCTTGATGATTCTTCACAGATTCCAGGGTTTCATTCTTACACTGCAACTAAGCTACCTGGCTTGATGAGCTGTTTTGTGTAGTGATCTAACTATTCTTCTTGTAATTGTGCTACACTTTTAAAAGACTCATTCCTGTCTGTCTGATTCGTTGGTCTTGAGCCATCTCTGAACCACAATGAACTTTCTATCAGTGCACAGGTTGGAATTTACATATTGATGACAATTAACATGTGTAGTTGGGCTGCTGGTTAAGGCATTATGAATATTCGTATTCTCCTGAGGTGAGTGAACTTTCCAGAAAGGATTTTCTTTTTATAAGCAGACCTGTTTGGTGAGAAAGCTCCAAAGCACCGAGAGAGCAGTGCTGAAACTTGGGCTTAATGGTGTCCTGATCAAACCAGAAAAGTGGTGTGTTAGTTTCACTCCCATAAGCCACTCCTAAGTGTTCAATCCTGTGCATAAGATATGCAGGGCACGTACCTTTTTCAGTCAGTGTGCTTTCTCTGTTTGACCACTTTCAGTGAAAACCTTACAGATATTACTTCCCTATTGGTGTCCAGTCCAGTAGAAGATTCTGGTCTAAAATGGCTATGCACACACCCTCTATTTTCTATTTGTTCCTTCTGTGAATTGTTGTCAGAGACAAAGAGTTGTGTAGACTCAAAAACCATCAGAAATTGTGTCCTGGACAAGCCTGACTAGTCCTTACCCAACAGTCAATCCCCCTACATATCTAAGACAACTGTTAGTGTAATCATAAGGAATTAATTCTTGTTCTTCATATACTACAATTTAGCTTTAGTGCTGGGAAAAGTGTTGCTTTATTTGTTGAGTGGGGTTTTCTTTTTAGTTTTGCTTTAAATCAGAACTCTTGACTCTATTTTTGGAATGTCTGAAACTCATTTCTTTTAGTCGTTGTTCATAATCAATTCCAGATATATCAAGTATTTTGTAAAATGGTAGCTGCAGATTTTTTCCTACATCAACCATTGGGGCTAAAAAATAAATGCATATAATACGGCTAGAGTCTCAAGGCATGTGTGACACTTTGTTAAGCCTGTAAATATCACAATTTACAGCTTCTGAAAGTTCTTGTTCTTTTCACTGATTGTATTCTCAACTGTTCCATTCAAGTGTAGCCAAAGCCATGTCATTCTTGTTTCTAGTTCCTATCAACAAAGCACATAGCTTTTAGTTCTCATTCTTGGACTCATTAATGATAATGCAAAATTACAAAATAAATATAAACAGCAAAGAACCTCTAGGTGACTGTTGAGTTCTGTGAATGCAGCTTATCTTACAACCAACCAGTTCTTTCATGACTTATTTCAAACTATTGGAAAAGGTAGTAATAAACAGCATTTCCCAAATCATGCGAGAAAAATAATATTTCAGCTACCAAGAATCTCCAGACATTTGTTACTCCACACTCACAAGCAGAAGAATGTGGCTGTACATCTGAATATGTGTGCCTGCGAAAGGAGTCCAATAGTATTCTGGGCCAGCAAAGACTTCTTAAGACTCTGTAGGTGCAATTTTGTGACCCTTCTAGAAGAAGTTCAAGGCATACTTGTTCTGAAGCCTACAGCCTCTCTTCCTTTCCCTTCTTCCATCACCTTTTTGTGTATATAAACACAAAATGCTGTCAACTACTGCTTCCAGAGACAGCTCTTATGCTAGTGAAGGAATGCGTGGTACAAACTAGTTTGCTTACCTCCAGCGTGAGCTGGTAGGTGTGGGAAAAAGATATGAATGGAAAATACTATCCTGAATATTATACTCTATTTTTTATAGTATTTTGGAATATTTACATATGAGCCTTTAAACATAATGATTGTGAGCAATGGAGCCAGAAGAGTTGTTCCTTCTTATGGCATTAATTCTCATTGTCACTACTCTACATATTATCTTCTAAAACTGGACTTAATCTGTGGTTTGGATTTGTGGGAGCTGCTTTTTTTGGCTTTGTTATGTAACCACACTTACAACTGTGCCAAGCAGCCTGCTTGTTTCAATAGGATGATAATTTGTTAAAGCAGGAGGGAGGAGAGAGAGGGACTGAAGTGCCACGTCTGCTTGGCTTTGCAAATATGACACCTTATACCCACAAAGCATTTGCAAATGTATAGCTAGCAGTGTAGGTGGAAGCTGTGTATCATACTTTAGGAATTACTTCTTTTCAAAGTCTTGGAAATCTTATGGGCTCAAAATATTCATCAGCAGACTGATGTTTAATAAGTTGCCATCTGTCAGCTGAGATGTGGTAAATCCAGTGTGAATGCTTTTAGCCCATGGAAAATGTAAGGCAATTTGATGTAGCTTTGCCTGAAGGGAAAGATGGCTAAACTAAACTCTATTACCCTGTGTTAGGCCAAATTAAAACTCTGCAGTCAGGTATTTCCTGGGACTCAGCTGATATACAATAACTTGACCCATGATTGTGAGTCCTTCTGCACCTCCATCTGGAGCCAGATGATACTCAGAAACTGAGATCTGGAGGGATGGCTAAATTTAGCCATTTTTAAATTTAATTCAACTGCTTTGGCACCAGAAAGCCTTTCAGAATTTACTCTGGACAGGATGCATGGAAAGTACGTGTCTCTGACAATGTAACACTGATTATTTTATGTATTTCTACACTTAGATATAGCAACCATACAGGAGCTGCCCCTCCTCCCCCTCCCTCCCCCTCAGTCTTTCCAGTGATCTTGATTGCCATATTCTTAAGGCTGGAAGGGATTTTATAATCTCCTGTTCTTGTCCTTCCATGTGACATAGCTTGCAAAAACTACATGTACAATTCCCCTTTGAACCAAGCCTAGAACCCAAGCAGGCTCAACACAGCAAGTTTGCAAATATCCGTTTATAGGAAGAGTCAGTGGGAAACCTCAGAGTGCAACACACTCTGCATTTAGAGAAAAGTGGATTTGATTTAGATATGAACTTTGTGCCTTGGCCTTGACTCAGTTTTTTTCTATACTTAAAATTAGTATCTGGCAAAAATACTCCAACCCCCTTGCTTATTGGGTGATATAGATCAATGGTCATTTAAAGAAGTGTAAAAAGATATACCTGGGAGACTGCATTCCTTTGGAAGGATGCAGAGTACCTCAGATGCACAATAGCCCCTGCTACAGTATGAAGTGCAGCAAAAAGCCACTGATTACAAAATGTCCTGATCAAAACCCAGATACAAATAATCCTCATCTATTCAATTTCCACTGAAGCAATGACCCATTTGGAAAAAAAAAAAGTTTGGATTTCACTTCTATTTTTTATTTAATTACTAAGTGTAGACACTAAAGGAGGGAATTGCCTGTTTTTACTAGCTGATTCCCTTTCCTTCCTCCTTGGCTCATGTGTCTCTCTGGTGAGTAATGGGGAGGTTGCTTCTCTGGAACACAGGGGGAAAGTTTCAGTAAATTGCAAAAGCATGTTTGTTACTTGGAAGTCTTCTAGCACATTTTTGAGCAAAGTTCATGGAAACCGTAAAACTATTCTGAAGACAGACTTTGAGGCTACACTATCAAAAAATGCACCTACGCACAGGGACCTGCTTGTGAAGAGTTCATTGCGGGATCAAGAAACTGAGCTGTTGTGCAGTCAAACAGGTGTGCACAAAATACACAGCTGTGTCTGCAGATGAGGCAGTTTGCTATCATGGAAATATACAACTCTCAAATTCGCATGGATGTCTCTATGTTTCATAAGGGTGAATTAAGTATCCAGTTTTATTTGACAGTTAAACTCTTTTCTTGTATGTTTTCTTGACCCTTGTATTTTCTATGTGCAGAAGTTCCCCCCTACGGAGCAATCTTAATATTTCTAAAATGCTCTGCCCTCAAAGAAAGGACTATATGAAGCAAGATTAGTAATAAACTCAGATTGGAGACAGAGATGTTCTTATAGAACCTTTATCTTGGTAGGACTTTTAAGTCCTTCCCCCAGTAACTTGGGGTTTGTTTTCTTATTTCAGGAAAACCCATCAGAACCTATGGATTTGTAGGGAAACAAATGAGGGGAGAGGAGAGAAGAGGAAAGGAGTGGAGAGAGTATGTCCTCTGGCAGGCTTTGAGGTCTAGAAGAATAAGCTTACACTAGTCTTTTCGCTGCCTGGATTACATCTGCAGCTGTTCATGTACTGTCCTTTTTATATGTCTGCTTGCTGGCTTTAGTAGTCATTTAAAAAAAAACAACAAACCAATAGATTTTTCTTTAAAATGACCCTTTAGAATGGATATTTTGGTCATGAAAGTTGTTAACTAGGCAAACTGAGACACCTGGGAGACATACATGGTACAGGAATATTTTTTGTTTCACTACCAGTATCTTTCCAACTGAACCTGGAGCAAACAACTCTAATAGGAAAAGGAAGTTTCATTTTCCACACTCCTTTCTTTAGGTCTTGGCTTCCCCAACAAGGAAGTCATATTAACATCTTCACTGATGATGACTTAGGTGATGCAAATAGGCCTTTGTTGAGAATGGAACTGAAACTGCGTCTTTCTTTCATACAACCCATAAAAACAGATATAGGTCATTATTGGCAAGGTTTTAACTGGAGGCCTGATAGGAAAACTAGTTCATGTGCCAGCATCGTTTTCCTGAGCTCCCCATAATTCTTTGAACTTGCACTTTTTTGCCAGCCCTGTACCCATCTTGGAGCAGTCTGCAGTGTGTCCGCTGGGAATGTGTCTGCCTGTTTGCAATTGACTTAAAATACCTTGCTGGTATGGCTGTGGGCAGCAGTTTGCTCTACTTTCCTTTGTCCTTTTCTTGTATATTCACAGAACTGGAAACATCCTGGGAGGTTTTCCCTCTCATTTGTGATTTTCCTAAAATTCTTTCTTTAGGTTTTTACAAGTCATGTCAGGTGCATCAGCATGGGGTTTCTTTTCTGCAATACATTCTCTTAAAAGGCACACACACACACACACACACACACACACACTCTCAGGCAAGGAAACCTTGAAAATCAATAGATGTGACTTAAATGTCCTGTACCGGGAGTGTGTAAGAACATCAGGCACAATTCATCATCCAAAATAAATTATATTAGCAAATGAGAGTCATGGGGAGAGCTGACATAAGCAATCTGCCAAACATACAAAGCGTTAATTTTCTGGAAATGCCCCATACATGCTGACTGTAACTACCTAACCCTAAAAACATTCATAGACAAGATGTTAAACAACTATTTATACCAGTAACGACTCTGACACTGGGTGTTGCCTGAGAATTAATGACTCCTCACAATTAATGGCCCTCAACCGTGTCTGAGCCATCAGCTCCTCCCAGCTCATCATTAGTCCCTACACACAGTTCTCAAACTCCTGTTTCTATTTGGTATTGGACAAGATACATTGTCTTCAAACACTGTAAAGGCTTGCACTTATTTCAGTAACTCTGCTGCTTGCTTGAGGTTTGTGCTAGAGAAATTTCTGTGTTGAGTTTGGTCCTAAATTATGTCTTTTACATACCTTATGATTCCCACAATTAATCACTGCACAGCACCATAGGGAAAGAGGACTTCCATATGCTGCAGTAATGAGACGCCTCCAAGAAATGTGACTAATAGAGGAAGTGTGCAGCTTAAGCTGTGAATTAATAATTTATGTGAATGGCAAACAAGAGTTTGCATATGGTGCAAGTATGATTATAGATGAAGCTGTTCATGCAAATAAAAGGATCTGCAAAATAGTTGCACAACTCACGACCCAGCTCCCTTCAAGACCAGGTCATAATAATTCCTATGATTTGGAAAATGCAGGGCTTGGTCACACACAATATATATTAAATCTGGGGCTGTGACTTTGGCTTTAGAGTGTGATTCTGAACTGAAGAGAGACACCTCCAAAAAACGGCATGCTCATTTTATGAAATCTTCCTACTCCTATACTCAGAATCATACCTGCCAACCTCAGAAATATAAATCTTGGGCTGAAAAGCAACAGTAAGTAATGCAGGAAGTTCATGCTGGCAATGGAGCTGAGTGAGATGGAAGAAGTCATCCACACAGTTTCTTGTTTTGGGACAGGAATGAGTTAAAAGTTGGGATTTCTCTGTCACGGGAAATATTGTCACTTTGCAAATTGCTCTCCTTCAGAATGAAAACAGTCTCAAACTTCCTGTGGAATGGAAATTCTGTTGAAATATTCGGTAAAAAATGTGTCACAGTACAAACAGAAGACCTCCTCATCCATAAAATAAAGTTTCTGCCTTAACTGAGACATAGCTATCCATATATAAAATAAAACATGAGAATCAGATCATAAAATATTGCAAGCATTGTACAATATTACATGTCCTGTGAGACAGCATTCCTACACTACCCCATGAGATGTCAATAACAAAATTAAGCCCCCTAAAAATAAATTACTTTTCATAACAGATTTAATTTTCAAATGTTTGTAGATTGTCTGGATTTGGTTTCAGGTCCATTTGAAGTCTTGTCAAAATCAAGTTATTTTGGCTTCAGATTAAAAAAAAATTCTTTTTTAATCCCCTAAAACCAGTGCTTAGAAAAGATAAAGCCATGTCAATCCAGTATGGAGTTGTAGTGCTTTTCCCTCACGCAAACCAGTGCAGCCATGTCACCAAACAAAGCACCGGGTATCTGTTTTGAATTGGCTGCTGTCAGGATGTCCATCATAATGGTGTCTGTAAGTCTGAGAATGTAAAGCTACTTGCTTTGCAGCCAACCTCTAACTACTAATAAGGGTTAGAGAGAAAGTTTCCTTGGAGGCAGTTCATCCCTTAATTGCTTGCACAGGTTTTCTAAAGCCCTTTTCAGATGAAGGTGGTTCTGCAGAGGGATCTGGATAGACTTGAGAGATGGGCTGATTCCAATGGGATGAAGTTCAATAAGGCCAAGTGCCGGG
>JAWWEV010000134.1:54729576-54751414 GCA_035583235.1 Hafferia zeledoni | reverse complement strand
AGTGGTTGGAGGCCGCCTGGGGCATAGTGACCATGAAATAATAGAATTTTCAATCCTCAGGGATGTAAGGAGAGCCATCATTAAAACCTCTATACTGGACTTCCGGAGGGCAGATTTTGGCCTATTCAAAAAACTGATTCAGAGCATACCCTGGGAAACAACCCTGAAAGGCCAGGGGGTCCAGGAGGGATGGACATGTTTTAATAAGGAAATTTTGAGTGCACAGGAACAGGCTACACCAGTGTGCCGAAAGGCCAGCCGGAGGGGAAGACGGCCGGCTTGGTTAAATAGGGAGATTCTGAAAAAAATCAGGGATAAAAAGAAAGTTTACTGACTGTGGAAAAAGGGCTGGCTACTTATGAAGAATTTATAAAGATAGCTAGGTCATGCAGAAAAAAATCAGGGAAAGACAAGTGCAATTTGAAGTTAATTTGGCTAATTCAGTTAGGGATAACAAAAAGTCCTTCTATAAATACGTTAATAAAAAAAGGAGGGGCAAGGAAAACCTCCATTCTCTGTTGGACTTAGAGGGAAATATAGTTAAGGAAGATGAGGAGAAGGCTGAGGTACTACATGCAGTGCTACAGGCTGGGCACAGAGTGGCTGGAGAGCAGCCAGGCGAAAAGGGACCTGGGGGTACTAATTGACAGGAAGCTCAACTTGACCCAACAGTGTGCCCAGGTGGCCAAGAAGGCCAATGGGATCCTGGCCTGTATCAAAAATAGCGTGGCCAGAAGGACTAGGCAAGTGATCCTTCCCCTGGACTCTGCGTTGGTGAGGCCACAGTTTGAGTATTGTGTTCAGTTCTGGGCCCCTCAGTTCAGGAAAGATATTGAGGTGCTGGAGCAGGTCCAGAGAGGAACAACAAGGCTGGTGAAGGGACTGGAGCATAAGTCCTGTGGGGAGAGGCTGAGGGAGCTGGGGTTGTTTAGCCTGGAGAAGAGGAGGCTCAGAGGTGACCTCATCACTGTCTAGAACTGCCTGAAGGGAAGTTCTAGCCAGGTGGGGGTTGGTCTCTTCTCCCAGGCACTCAGCAAAAGGACCAGGGGGCACAGGCTCAAGCTCTGCCAGGGGAAATTTAAGTTGGATATGATAAAAAAAATCTTTCCAGAGAGAGTAATCAGGTATTGGAATGGCCTGCCCAGAGAGGTGGTGGATTCACCATTACTGGAGATTTTTAAACTGAGATTGGATGTGGCACTGAGTAAAGCACTGGAATTGGACCAAGGGTTGGGCTTGATGATCTCGGAAGTCTTTTCCAACCCAATTGATTCTATGATTCTATGATTAAGTCCTGTCAGAGCCAAAGGTTTAGACCACAAGGACGGCAGCAGCTCCTGTACTCCCAGAGCCCTGGTACCAGTGCTCCAGGGCCCCACAGTGAGAGCTGGGGGGCACTGGAGACAGACAGCACTGTTTGCAGAGGGCTTCAGTCAGGCCAGCTGCTGTGACAGGCAAAGCAGAGTATTGTCAAGGGTGGCAGATGTCTGGTGGCAGCAAAAAAGGCTCTGCAGCTTCCTCAGTCTGTTAGAGGTCCTGCTCCTTCACTTGTCACTGTGGTCTTTGGCAGGGATGAGCAGGAGGGCAGGATATGTTGAGCTTAGGGCCTCTTCCAATGTCAGGATGAGTAATGAGAGCTCTACCCTTGGTCTTTGTCATATCTCTGCCTTTTGCCCTGCCCTCCGACAACAGAGTCTGACCTCTCATCCAAAGGGAGGCAAAGAGACATTGCAGTTACCAATTCCTCCTGAAAGGAAGTGTAGGGGAATGCACTATTCTTTTTTCTCTGGTGACCAGTGACAAGATCCGAGGGAATGGCATGAAGCTGTGTCAGGGGAGGTTTAGGGTGGATATTAGGAAAAGGCTCTTCACCCACAGAATGGCTGGGTACTGGAATGGGCTCCCCAGGGAAGTGGTCACAGCACCAAGCCTGACAGAGTTCAGGAAGGGTTTGGCCAATGCTCTCAGGTACATGGTGTGATCCCTGGGAGTGGCCTGTCCAGGGTCAGGAGTTGGACTCTATGAGCCTTGCGGGTCCCTTCCAGTTCAGGACAGTCTACGATCCTATTATTCTATGAATATGTTTGGGTGTATTTGTGTTTGTGTACACAGCCCAAGAGTCCTTTGATGTAAGTGAATATAACCAAGCTCCTGACTGAAAGCCCTGGCCCATGCTAGCTCAGGGTATCTCAGCTTGGACATAGTTGCCTGGCTTGCAGACCACAGTTGGCCAGGTTGGAGTATGAGTAGGATGGGCTCAGGTTTCTCTGAGTCCAACTGCCGTGGGCATGAGTCTATCAGTTCTCTGAGATTGCTGAACAAAAGCCTGTTGTAGACATCTTTTGTTTCTAATCTTTTATCGTGCCTGCAAGTCTGGATTTTTCCTTTCCCTGTCACCAGACTCCTTGAAGTTGGACCTGCTGACCACATAAATCATGGGTAAGGCACAGTCAAACAAATGAAGGTCTTTACTTTGGGTTTTGTTAGTGTGTTTTAAAGCCAGTATTTCTAAGCTTTTCACAAACATAATAAAGGCCTACAAAGGTGTCATTTATTCATATTTGCAAATCAGAAATGCTACTATCATAATACACATATAGAAGTACTTGTAATATTACAGTTAATTAATAAAAAGGCAGCATTCTAGAGGTGTGAATGGCAGCCTTTGTGCACATTTGGAGTGACAGTGGTTGAGAATTGGCAGTGTCAGACCAAGAAAGTTTTAAAAGCTGAATGCCTGAACTGGCAATAACAGTACATAGGATAAACAAGAAGAAACCCTTTTACAGTGATGGAATATAATGATTCCCATAAGATCTTTTTTTAATGCTCTCACTGTGAGCACAGTTAAATGAAGTAACTGGCAACAACATTCAGCATAAAGTCATGCACTCTTTATTAACAGCAACTCTAATTAATCTAGTGTCTTCTCAATCTAAACAAAAAAAATTATTAGCAATCAGTCTTCCAAGTATTCTGTAGCATCTGGTAGACTCCCCCTTCTTCAATATTCATATCAGATTATGAGGTCAGAATTAGTTGTGCGCTCTGCAACATAACTGATGTTTTCTGTAATGACAATCAATATGTATAGAAGCTTACAAGGTGACATGAAAAGATTGTAAATTAGTGTGAAATATTTCCTTCCTGAACTTTTATATGTGATCAGTAAATCAAGGCAAATGTGAAACAAGTGCAAGAGGGGCGAGATGGTCTTTTTAAGGTGATTCCCTGTATAAGAAGGATAATGTAGGCTTAAGCAACATCAGCAAGGTGGGGTTGGTGGGCTGGGATTGCATGAGCCTGGGGCCATGATGCCATCCTGATGTGTTGCCCATATGGAACAAGTCAGAAGTGACTAAAAGTACTTGTAATGGAAGTGGTTTTGTTCAGGTTCAACTAGCCTATGCATGGCTGTGCAATAAAGGAAGCTGTGGCCGAAGTATTTCATCCCAAGAATTTATTCCCAGTGGAGAAAGGAAGCTCTTAGCTAGGTATTGTAGAAATGGCAAGGCAGAAAAAACTTGGACCTGAAACTGCCCAGCACTCATGCAGGTCATCTTTAATTTGTCCTTATAAACCTCATGTAAAGGAGATTTTACATTTTTTTTCAAGGTTGTACTGCAGTCTTTCACATCTTCAACTGAAATATGTGCTTAACAGCTTCAACCCAACAGTGTGAAAAAGCAGCAGAACTGCTTTGGGAATCCAAAGCAGTAACTGGTCACACCTGGTCCCCTTAGCTCGCCTCTCCCCTGCCTCATGGTGCCCTGTTCCCCATGGTGGTGTAGAGATGTGGCCCAGGACAGACAGAGGAAGAGGCTGGACCTGTGGATATCTGACAACAGAGCCAGTCTCAAATGGCTGCACACTTACAGTGCCTGTGAGAGAGAGCTGCAGAGCTGCAGGGGCTTGTGCTGCAGTGGGGAGGGCAGGCTGGGAAGGTGCCTCTCCGTGAGTGTGCCCTGGTGTGGTGCTGCAGACACTCATCAATAACCAGCTCTGCACAGGAGGGCAAAACAGGGACCCACCCCTGCTACTGCACAGGATACCAGTGCCTCAGATGAAAGTAAGGACAATTAGCCAAGTTAAGTTTTCCAAAATACTTGAAAGTTCAGAAAAGTTTATTTGATTACAGTCAAGTCCATTCAGCTCTAAAATTATCTCAGTTTTCCTGTAAAAAAGTGCACGAATGTGAAAAACAGATTAAGAGAACCCTAAATGTTGTATGAGCAAAGTTAAATAACTTTCTTAGACAAGTTTGATGTTGGCCAACGCATCTTTCTCAGAAAGCAAGAAACATATCCAGTTCTTCCTCAGCTTGGCCAATTATGAGGAGGTTTATTGTAAAACCACTACTGGAGAGAGTCCAGTGAAGGACCATGGATTTGATATAGGGACAAGGAAAGGCTGAGACAGGTGGAACAGTGCATCATGGAGAAGAGAAAGCTCAGGGGCTCCTCATCAGTGTCTATAAATGTATGAAGGGACAGTGCAAAGAGGATGAAGCCAGGCTATTTTTAGTATTGCTCACTGACAGGACTAGAGACAACAGGCACAAACCCTCTGAACATCAGGAAATACTGTTTCGCTGGCACAGAGTTTACCCAAAGATTGTGGAGTGTCCATCCTTGGAGATATTCAAAAAGCCATCTGCACATGGTCCTGGGCAACTGGCCGTAGGAAGCCCTGTGTGAGCAGGAAGGCTGGACCTGATGACCTCTGCAGATTCCTTTCAATCTCAACCCTTCTGTGATCCTATGACCTTCACAAATATGTAAAGTTCACATTCAATACAGAAAGATCTACAACATTGAGATGAAGCACGAAAATATGTTTTGTTTTTTTGATATGTTGTCTTGTGCCTGTTTATTCAGGATTCCATTTACCTTAGTAACTGATAAACAACTGCACTGACTCCTCACAATGAAAACCTCAAAAGCCAGTGTCATATCAGAGTATGTGCCTTGGTATCATCTCTCAGTTTAAATCAGAAAGAAAAAGAAGTTGCTGTTCAAGTAGAAAAGAAGTTTCTTGGGTGGCTACTCAGAACTGACTCAGCCTCCTCTGTGTGGGACTGCTGCACTTTGGAAAGGACCTTCTGAACCATTTTCAAAATAGGGGTTAGCATGAAGTGACATAAAGGCCTGTACACTTAATTTGAGATGTCTCACTCTGAGGATCTCCTTTGTTTTCATTCTGTCATTTTACTGTCCCCTAACGCATTTTGTCAAAAGCAAATGGTAGCTGTGATTGTGATAGTTCCATGTCTACCTCCCCTCTTTTAAAATAACTGTTTAGAAAGAGACCTTTAGAGAAGTTACTGCTTTTAGTTGCATGACCTTCTTTGTTATTTATCATTGAAAAATCCCCTGCCCTGCCTAAATGAAATATTTTCTTAAGTGGACAGAATACTATGTTTGTCCTGACTGTGACCTATCTGTACTCGTGATGCATAAGCCCACATTTCTTTTTATTGTAAGTATTTTCCCTGTTTTCTCTTCTTTCATCTTCTATGGAATCAATAATAAAAATTTTCTGTAACTGTGCATCACTAGAGAGGATACTTCATTGGGAGCTCCTTCTTACCCAGAACTGAGAGAAGTACAGAAACTAAGGACACGCTTTATGCCATTGATCACTCTTATTCTTCCTTGTGTATGCATGCCTGTTTTAAGGGACTTGTTTAGGAAGCTTACTGCACTCAAAACCAACAAAAATGGGCCAGAGTGTATTTTTTCAATGCTATTTTAAACATGTGGTTGTGGCTCTGTCAGACAGGGTTTCACCAGCCACACCCTTCTCCATTTCCCAGCTTCCTCAAACGGTTCCTCAGAGCTAGAGCAGATTTGCTCCACCAGGAGCAATTGTGCAATCTTACATCATGCCTCACTCTTTGCCTCCCATTTCTCTTACCCACCATAAAAAGAGTTGTTCCACTGTACTTGAGACTTAACTAGAGCATTTTTAATGAAAGGTCCTAAAGAAGGCATTGCTATAATCCATTTACCTGTTTTCTACCTATCAAATGACCTACAGTTTCATCTGTAACATATCTGAATTTCACATTGAACAAATTTTCAACAATATTTGTATCCCTGGAAAAGATTGTTGAAGGATATAAAGTTTTGTGGGATTATTTCCTCATATTATACTTTTTTTCTTATGTATATAGTCTTTGATGATTCTCTACTTTGAAATATTTTTTCACATGTTTTATCCACATCATGTTGAAAGAAATAGTAAGAACATTATTCTGATAGAATACTATCTAGATAAATACAGTATTTTTGCAATGTTCTCTAGGGATTTAAGCAGCAAATGAAAAAGTTTAGCAGTGAGTCATTAGCATAAGTCTGCCGAAAATGCAGAGGGGACCAAAGTTAGGAATTAATTACAAGTATGAATACAGAAAGCTTTCACTGTTAGTTTCAAATAATATTTACATTTTCCTAAGTGCCATTTTACATAGTTTGTGTTGCCATTGTACCTGTTCATTAATACATGTGTTTCAATACACACTCCTGTGGTACAAGGAGATAATTCTGTTTCGTGGATGAGTTGAGAAACAGAGATTAAGTGATTTATACCAAGTCACACAGGAAACATGTGGCTATCCCCACATCTCTTGAATGCCAGTCTGGTGGTGCAACTACAGCAGCAGTCAAAAAAAAAAATCAGTATGATTTGAACTAAAGCCCTATACTCAGTATTGTATAAGATCAAGATGATTATTATTTTTTTAATATATTATTAATGGTGCAATGCATAGCCCTTTATCTAGTAGTTATGAATCCTGATTTACTTAAGTTCTGCCAGTTATGTTATTACAAATTGCTGCTGCTCAGAACAGAGGATTTTGGAGCAAGGTCTACAAACACTGACACACCATTATGGCAAGAAGTGAATGAATTATACTGGTTCTATGTATGTGATTATTTTCCTCCTACGATTGTAAAATGCAATATTGTAGAAAATTGCTTAACTCTAACTTAACTCTAGTCACCAACTATAGTTAATGTGCGTTTTGTGACTGCCCACTGATACACAGACTGCAGATTATCTCTACCCACAGTACCTCACATTTCTGTAACACCCATGAATACGTTTCAGAAATACCTATATAGAACATAGACAATGATTGCTATTAGAAGACAATTTCAGTGGATTTAGACAGACTGCACTGCTAAATTCGGTTGAAAAAAACACACTTGCTCTTACAGCTTTTTTCAATTTAGCTTTTTTCGATTATATGAAAGTGCTTGTATAATGCAGACATGGGCTACCTTGGAATTTATGTGAGTCCCTTGATATGTCTTTTCTGTGGTAGCTGGAGGACCACAATGTACCAGCATATTTGGTTGGCCAAGCGGCAGTCCCTCCTAAGCTCCTTCAAAACTTCTCAACCAGGGTTTTGTTTTAGTTTTCCCCTTGCCATTTAATTTACATGCCTTATCCCAGGATCCATCAGGACACCTGTAGGACACCTCACCATTGCTTTCATCTGCTCTGGTTCAGCTGCTCTGTCGCAGCCTCAGGAGGGGATGCCTCTTGGGGATATCATGGACCTGAAGCTATTTTCATCCTTTCATCTGCCATGTCTCTGGGCAGAGTGCTGCTGCACAGCGTGCACTGGCTCTTGGTGGGTTTCAGGGACCCTTGGAAGGATCCTCTGTTGTCTTCTCCTATCTTCAAATACTGTTCTTTCATGTCTTACCTATGACTATGAAGTTTCTCCCTTTTTCATTTGTTGCCAGCCATTATTTTTGTTTTCTCTCCAATTTTTCTTTCGCTCTCATGCTTTGGTGGGATGTTGTGGGCAGAGGATGTTCAGCTTTGTTAGGGACTGGCTAAGACCCATTACTATTGGAGGAAAATCCCCCCTGAACAGTGATCAACTTCAAGCACTCTGGGAAGAGTACAGAAACAGGACAGGCAACCAGTGGTGTTTCCCAGATTATCTTCATGCACACCCACTGATCTGTAGCTTCCCGAGGTAGGTGCAGTTTTGTCATTTTTTGAATATGATGATTTTTTTTAATATTGCTTTCAGGTAAAGTCATTCTGAAGGTATCTAGGGGGATGTAGATTTAGGCATGGCTATTATGGTAAGCCTGATTCTGGACAAAAACATCAGAAGATCTTCTGAAACAAACCTTCCTAATAGAAAACAAACAACTTTTTCTTCAGTTCTGTCTGTGTCAATAAATGCTCAGCTGGTATTCTCCACAGTAAGATGATGGTCCACATAAATTGGGTTTAGGGTGCTTGCAGAAGCTTCCTCTATTAGCTTTCATGCCCAGTGTGAATATTCATACTGATTTTTAAAATCCATTAGTCATCCCAAAGAATTTCATGTCTAGGAAAAAAAGCTGAGGAACTCAACAGCAAGGCATCCAGTCTGAATGCTACTGACAATTTCTTCCTCTTTGATTCACTACTTATCTACTTGCACAGTTCTTACCATGAGTACTTGAATATACAGGAATAGGGGACCAGGGAAAAAAAGGAAAAGTGATTAGAAGTTTCAGAAGCTTAAAAAGTGAAGCTGTCAGCAAAGAGACATTGCAAGAGGTGTAATCAGGAGGTGCGTGGAACAAACACCAAATAAGCAAATAATGGTGCTTACAAGATTAGCAAGATGGCTGTCCTTTGGGTGTCCAGAATGGTTAAGCAAGGTTGGGATAAGAAATTGGATCCTAGATCAACTTTTTCATGCTGTTGTTGCTCATACACAGTGCTGGGGGAGTCCCTGTTCCTCCCAAGCTCTGCTAGAGAGATGACTAATAGTGTTTGCTACACAGGCACAAGGGAAGTGAAACTAGAACTTGCAAACTATTGGCTTTTGCGTTGGAAAATTTTGTAATAATAATAATTTTAATAAATTGAACAGTATTTCCTAGCTGTAACCTCTATTCTTTAGGAGGTTCTAGAGAAACATGTTGGTAGTAAATGATTCAACACTGGATTCCTAATCTGCAAGAGTGTTCCTATCAGTTGTTTATAATTAGGATCAGAAAGATATTGTTACCAGCTTGCACAAATCCCACCTTCTTTCTCTCCTCTTCTGGGCCTCTGTTCTTGAGGTTTGACTAATCTTGGTAAATAGTGCAAGGTAAAATTGTAGTGTTTGATTTCATGACAAGAGGGAAGAAGCAATGGTTAGAGTAAGTCAATCTGAAGTGAAATCCTGCTACAGATGAAACAATTTTCAGATGAGGTAGGTAGCCAAGCAAAGATTGATGAAGCCCCTTATTTGAAACATGGGTCTCTTGTCTCTCATCAGTCTTTGCTTGTCTTACAGCAAAAACCATCTCTTCTTTTGTTATTTAGATGGGCCTGGATTTGTTTTGAGCATTTTCACAATTTCTATTGCTTGTAGATCACTTCTTGCCTTCAAGATTTCCTTTAAATACCTAATTTTATTATATCTCTTGGGCATCTCCTTTATTTCTTAGACACCTCTGTTTACTCAAAGAGAAGTTCCAGCTTTCATGTGAGTTACTCAGATGAGAGAGGACCTGACTCTGGAGTAAAATACTTCTGGATTCTGTCAGTGGTCTTGTACAGGTATATACAGATGCTGAAATTAGAGAAAATCTCTTCTCATTTCGCTGGGTGGGTGTTCAGAGCTTCTTCTCTAATGCAAGTGACTGTATTAATGGCAGGGGACAGAAAAAACTGGCAACTGACCATCTGAAAATTCTGCTGATAATCACCTAAGGCATAAAATAGTTTAAAAGACTAGATCCATTGCTACCCAGTGATGAAATTGCATTTTCAGGTGTTTATCGGGTATGGAAACTTGGTAAATGTTTCATTTTCTTAAGTTTCTTTTTAAAGAATGAATATATGCCAGAAAGCAGATACAGAACTGATGTTGTTCTATGGCTTCTTGTGATGGGTGGTCATGCACGATTGAACATGTGGGTTTCCAAGAACAGGATGCATGGCTGTGTCTTGCAGAGCTGAGATGGTGCAGAGTATTCAGACCAGCACAATGAGGAAAGAAGGAACATTTAGATATAAGAGATAGAACAGTGGAAATCTAAATATTTATGTCCTTGACGACATTACCTGGAAGATTCCAATACTTTTCTGGAAATAACTCCTTTAAGAAAATGGTCAGGGGTTTTTGTGTGTGTTTGAGGGATTTCTTCTGTGGGGATTCAGTCTTATAGTTGTTTTGAATTTTTCAGGATGAGAAAATGCATTTTGTAACATTCCAGCTTTTATTTTTTGTTTGTTTGAAAGATAGATTTCTGGGTTATCCCTTTCCTCTTTAGCATCTGACAATTGTTTAAAGCCATGAAACACTAGAATCCTTTTATTATTTTCAAAGTTAAAAAGAGAAATGAGAAGATCTACACCTGTATTCAAAATGGAAAAAGTGAGAGAATGGCAAAGACAGAACTGGAAGATAATTTTTGTTTTTATGTTTTGCTAAGTCTTTTAAATTTATTGATGGAAGAATCCAAAGACTGGGGACATCCTGACTAAGAAGAGAGAAACCAAACTCTAGACCCTGACTACAATCCTTTGGATGCAGGAGTAATTTGAACTTTTCATTACTTCTGGCTGGACTGAGGTAAACTGGCTGAGGCTTAAACTGGCACAAAGGGGGAGAAATCACAGAATCACAGAGTTATGTAATCACAGGATCACAGAATATTCTGAGTGATAGGCTGACTTGGCCTTGATTTGCCCGTTTGTTAAATAAAATGCTAAATAGCCACGAGAAACATGCACCAGATCCAGGACTTGCTGATACCTGTTTCCTACTGGGACGCTCCGTACCTTGGAGGCCCTTCTTATGGAGCTGCCAGTCCAGAATTGTCCTGCATCTAATGGAGGAGGAATGAGAACGGATTAAACAGATAGCTGAAGCAGAGACACATAGAAGTTAGTTTGGTACTGTAGACTATGCATTTTATGCCCAGCACAAGAATACTTTTAAAATGGTCAGGGCTCTATGAAGTCCTCTAGAAAACTGATGAAAAACTTATGAGGCTAATCAGACACGTTGTGAGAAAGAAATTATTCAGTTTACCAAAACCTCAGGAAACTTTGGCAAATTTACTTGTTCCTTGCCTCTACAAGACCAAATAAAGCTCCAGCTTAATGTCAAGACCTTGAAATCTGTCTTATCTACTGAAAATGGAAATTAGGCCTAAGTACAAGCCTAATGATTAGTCAAAGACTTAAAGTATGTCTTCTGAGATTGGCTGGGTCAAGCAGGTTCTCTATTTCATCACAGGAGCAGGACACAATTTAAAAAAGTTTGCTCTTGAAGTACTGCAAGCAAGACTGAATAACAGTAGTAAGTGAACATATGACATAAGTTAAAGTAAGCTATATTTACATTTTCCATTCTAAAAAATGGAAGGGAAAAAAAAAAAGGTGGTGGCAGGGGAAAGTAATTTAGTATTTATAGAATTCATCCACATGAACAAAACATGTAGCTAGTATTTCAGCTGATGCTACAATAATTGATGACTTTAAGGGGCGTACATTATTATATACCCCATTTCCAAATTACCTAGCTTATTCAAACAAATCTTTCCAAAATGTATCAATTAGATTAGCTCAGTGCATCAATCAGCAGCATTCAAGATTGTGCTGGTTTCAGTTTTTGTGGTGTCTTCTTTACAGTATTGTTGCCCTTATAAAAATTATTGCTGTGGTCCTTTCAGATTTCCAAAGTCGGCTGCATCCAAGTTCTTCTAGCAGTGGACATTTTGGGTAGTGAGGGATAACTATTTCCAAAACCACATTTAATTTATTTATTACCTCATCCCAGAACTTATTTTACCCTAGGGCACAACCAGAACATATGTAACTAATTATCCTGAGAATGTCCACAGCTCCAGTAAGTATGACTTTTTTTTTTTAATCCTGCAATTTTTCATTCCTTCTGGTGTCTGTTAAGTCCTACAGAGACGTTTCTGCTGGATAAATTCAGCTTTGAGTTCATGGGCAGATTCATTTGTGTCTCAAAATATTCTGTTTCATCTTTTACTGTTCAAGTAATAATCTAAATCTTGGCCCACAAACTCTTAAGTCTCTCAAACATTTGGGGGATATCAAAAGAGAAGGTCACAAAATGAAAGCAACAAGGCCCAGATTTATTCAGTTTAAATTCCTCTAACATCCCCAGGCCTGGTGATTCCTCTTGGCTACATACAGCTGAAGATGCAGGGCCAGCCATGAGGAAACATTAGGCAAGAGGAATAAATTGGAATTTAGCCAATACAAACTAGATCTCATGTATCTGACTTTGATTAAAATAACAAACCTCTGAATTCTTCAGGATAGAAAGCTGTCTTATGAGCCTGAAGTTTGTTTAAATGGAGATATTTTCACTGTCTTCTATCCAAAAGAGGGAAAGAATAAATACAAAATAATTATTGAACTGCAGTGGAGTCATAGGAGGAATAAATTCAGACCATTCTAATTAGAACTGTGATAAGAAGTGTTTAAAAAATAAAAAAACAAACCCAAAAAACCCAAACCCAAAATAACCCCCAATAGCAAAAATTTATAGAAAAGTTTGGAGAAACTTTCAAGGCAGGTGGCTGAAATCTCTGTCAGATATAGAAACTTGCTGTTCTTCATTGCCACAGAACAGACTCTTCCAACTTGCTCATGGGAGTCAGGAGAGTTCATGCTAAGAGCAGGGGAAAGAACCAAAGCTGTTCATTCTAAATATTAGAAGCAGCTTAATTCTCATGGAAATCAGTTCCATCCATGCTAGTTTATCTTATGAGGAAGGATGGTACATCAGCCCGAAGCAGCCATCACCAGACTGCCTAAAAATCAGATGTGCATAATGTAGAGAAGGCACTAAGTACTTTCAAGCCTCATTTTCTTTACTGAAGATGTGGGAGCTCAATGCATTTCACATTGAGGCTCTTGACTAAAAGTGAAATCCCACCCTCAGTGAAGGCAATAGCGAAGCTCCCCTGAGTTCAGTGAGGCAAGATTAGCCTGATTTGGCTAATAAAGGACAGGTAGTTCAACACAGGAGAGTTTCACTGCAGTACTTGGTGTACCTGACAACACAAAGCGACTCTACAGCTGAAACATATGTAGTTCCTGGTAGCACTGCCATGTGGGAATGAGTTCTTATTGGAACCATTTGTTTTTAATCCTGCAAGTAAGGGCATTTAATATCTGCTGCTTTACATTTATAAACTCCCCCCATAATTTTTTCCATAACTATTAAAAGAAATAATGTAGATACCTGCTTTTTTAATTAATCAAATGGCAACAATATGCCTGGTTCCATTACAGACTTACAAGTCTCCATGACCTAAGGAATATTAATCTCCCAGACAAACATAGCAAAAGCAGATTCAATAGAAAACAGGAAAAAAAGAGCTGCTCCACATTTCTTAACTGATTCTGATGCTGAGTTTTCATCTATCATGTTTACTGGAAGTTTGAGGGACAATTGTCTTTAGGAATGCAAACTATACTTGAGGGATTTTATAGAGAAACATATCCTGCATGGTCTTACTCTGTCTGTGTGTGTCATTTGTTTTTCTTGCTGCCCATTGCAGCTAATGAGCCTATCCACAAGAGTAAACATAAGATGATAAAAATTTCCCCTCCAGACCCTAACTCACATCTCAAGATGTGTGACCAAATGTCGGACATTCCACTCAGGAGTCCAGATGAGCTCATCTCAGATAACTCACTGTGCTTCCATCTGGTTCAAATTTGAAGAAAACTATTTAGGTGGAAGAAGAAAAATACATTTTGTATCATTTTAATGCTGAACAGATTTAGTGACATACTTGCTTATTTAATCTACAGCTTTGGAGAGTCTAATGAGCTGAGTAAGATACATATCTTGGCTCCAGTTCTGTTCTGAGATACACCAGAGAAGCCCCAATTGACTTAAATGCAATAGCATTTTTGTTAATGAGTGCGAAATAAATTCCAATGAAAAAAGACTACGAGCATGATATGAATATAAGTATCTCAAACTATTGCAAATTACTTAACAGTCCATCTGTATTTATGCCTTGTGTGTGTTTTTTAGAGGAACAATACCGTTTAGTCAATTCACTAGTCCTATTTTTTTAAACTGAGGAATTTAAGCATGTAACTCCCACTCCCAATAGCTGAAGAAATAACAGATAGGTGGATCTTCCAAATTCTGGTGGGAGAGCAAAATCCAGTGTTATGCTGCACATCACTGGCTGTGCTGTGTGTGCCAGACAGGCTATCTTTGATATAATACAGCCTGGGCCTGGAGAGTCCCAAGCACCTATTAAAGAGTTCATGGTCATCTGCTACAATTCAGGAAAATGGGTGTTTTCAGGATGGTCCAAATATGCTTCCCTTCTGTTGTATGAAAACACAGAGGGACAATTGACATAAAAAACAGGTCTCCTCATAACCACCCAACTTTTATAGGGAAATTCATGGCTTCTGGTGACCTTATCTGGAGAAACTACCAGGCAGCAGCAAAATCTCTAGTCCTACTTAAACTGGAACCACCATTGCAATAAAAAATACTGTTCTGTCCATCTCCAGCTGCTCACTTATTCCCAGTTCTGCTCCATCCTTTTTTTGTGCCACACACGCTTGGGAAGCCTTATGAACTTCTTTGAACTTATCAAAGAACAGTTCAGGCTATCCTGTGTGCAGGAAGGGACTATGTAGAAAAGAGAAGGTGGATAAGAGAAGTACAAACTGCATCAAGGGTGAGATCCATGTTTTCAGTGGCAGTTCCACTTTATACTGATTAAAGCATGTCACAGTACACTCGAGGGTGCATCTCCAGCTCTCAGAGATGAATGGGCCCCATTGCCAGTGCAGCTACAATATCAACCATTTGACTGTCTCTGGCCCAAGCTTCACATATAGCTCAGGTTCTTGCAATATTTTTTTTTATTTTTCCCTGCTAAGTTATGCATATGAAACCCTGCAAGTAATACCACAGAAAAACACAAAGATTCAGAAAAAAGTGAGTCTAATTTTTGTTGGAGTTGGGTTTGTTCTACAGTTCAGTTTTCTTGGATGTTGTACTGACAATTTATTCTTTCTACATTTGTGTTGTCATCAAAGTTGTGGCATAAAAGACTTGATTCTTTAGTGTCAAGACTGGAGTGCTGTTTTCAGTGCAGTTGATGAGAGAAAAATTTAGAGGGCTGCCTCTTTTCACAAAAGATTATACGGTAATGAATTGTACAGAGAACGTTTTTTGGGCACTCAACTGTAAAACATTAGGAGTCTTTTGACAGTTCTTTTTTTGTCAGAAAATGTCATTTTGTTGCAGCAGTCAAACACTGAAATGTCAGTTCACCAAACTTTGGCAAAATAGCTTCTCCAGATGATATATGGAGGGAAGGAGAGACAAGCTAAGAGAAAGGCCTTGGCTTTCTCCCAGGTATGAAAAACCAAGTTTCCAACCCCAGTCTGGTTAGTGAAAGCTCTCCAGAGGACCCTCATCCTTTGCTGGGGAGTGCAGTCACTGTGAACCTTCTCTGGGAGTCACAGAGTTATACTTTGTTTTCAGCAGAAAGGTCGCAGATGGCATTCGCATGCATACAGAAACACATTTTGAAACTAGATGCAGTTAAATGGAAGAGAATTCCAATTTTCCATCAGCCTTCCTTGCTAAGCTTTGTCATCAGCCGAACTCAATGAAAAAGGAAGTCAAAGGAAGCGTTCTCTAAAAAGAAACAGACTCAAGGAACATATTTGAAACAGGTATAAATGCCAAATTTCCATTGCCATGAAATGATTAAGTAGAAGAACTTAATGGCTGAGAAGTTTTGTCCCCTTCATCATGGACAATCTGAGGGTGGGGAAATTTTCTTATGAAGATGCCAGAGCACTTAACTGCCTTTTAAAATACCATATGGAGGCAGAGCATGCATTCTGCCATGTGCACTGATTGCAGCAATAAGAGGCAGCAAGTAAAGAAGGCAGAAGCAAAGGAGGCATATTTGCTCTGACTTCTTTTCAATGAAGCAATTGGGCATAGAGGTTCACAGGTGTTAACATGATTTTCTCTTTTATGACATGCTGACAGTCATCTCTAATAATCACTTGGTCATTTTTTGAGACCTGTGTGAAGAAGGAAAGGGAGTTAACCCTCCTTCTTTTTCCCTCTCTATTGTGCTGCAGCAAGGTCTTGTGAAGATACCTTTACTCCCTTGTTCTGAAGATTTAAGGTGGTAACTGACCCTTTGGTAGAAGAGAAAAGTGGTGATTTTGTTACTCTTACTTAAAACTGGCTCTTAATTTCTTGAGGACAACACAAGACAAAAAAAAAAACTTAAGAAGAGAGGGGAAATAGGATAGCAAAACACCAACAGAGTACTTTTCTTATTCTGTTTCCTCCAAGCTTGCTGTTAGACAAAGAAAAAATGTAGCAGAAAGCCTTATCAGCCACTCTGAGACCTGGAAAATTTTCACTACTGCTAAGCTGTCAAAGGCAGTGCTCTCAGTTACCTTGCTGGATGCAGGGTTGCAGCAGTGTTGCAGAAGAAATAGTTTAGGACAGGCTAACTAAACAGATGACAAGAATAGAGAAAGATTAACTGAACTGAAGGAAAAGGAGAGAGCAAGGAAAGACTGGGAACAGTAGCCTGAGCCTGACATGCTGGATATCATTAAAAAGTGAACAGAAACTAGTAAAAATGGTGTTATCTTTTGGATCCTTTCCATTGACCCTGTCTGCCCACATCATCTCTTAGCATTAGGAGAGTTAACATTCAATAATGCCACAAAGAACTCTCCAGTCTCAGCATACTGATGGCATTTTGTGGTATAAAGCTAAATCTCACTCCTTTCAGCCTTCTTGGCATCAAATTGTGAACACGAAAGTGCAATAAGCAAAATGGGATTTTTCTCTTGTTGTTTGACAAGTAAGCCGAATTTCCTGTTCATCAGTTTTGAACCATTCCTCTTATTTTTTTAAAATGTAATTTCACCCAACACTTCATTTAGCAAGGATTTTTTTTCTGAATTTCTTAAAGCTTTTTTCTATAGTCTTCCCTGACTTTATAAAAACTTTTATGTAGTAGGTAGAGGGACACTTGCTATTTGGACATTGATGTGTGCATGCAATATGTCTTGACAGTTCTTGATTAGTGGTTTTGGTCCAGTGAATTAGTCACTATTGGTGTTCCTTGAAAATAAATAAACCATTATTTTACATGGAGTTCTTCATTGTCTTCTAAAATATCTAATATATTCTACTGTCAGAAAGGGCCACTGAACACTGATATGCCAGCAGTTCTTTGGCTTCTGGGATTGTGGGCTGCCAGTTTCTAAAGGTGCGTTCCTCTCTCAAACATGCCTTGCAAAATATCTTGAGACCATCTGATGGAAATCACTGTGGAAATGTCCCTATGCTATGTGCCTGTCTCCTTAAAGTTTTGTGGTAAGTAGAAATAACTTAAGGATACGTTCAGGCAGTAGTCTCAACAGAATCAATTCTGAGATGCTGCCTATGCCCTTGGCAGTGTATTCAGTGCTCACAAAAGTGAACGTGCAGGACAACAGGGCTCAGCCTGGGCACTGGGAACTCCCTGGGACCCTGGATAAAACCTGTGCAGTTGGATCCTCAGCCTCCACATTAGCCTTGCTCTCTGCAGGAAGGCTGGCATGGGTACACCAAATCTTGCAGCAACCAGTTCTTCCTGCGGTCATGTAAAAAGGGAGAAAGGAATAAGAACATTATGCAAAGAACACTGCAGGGAACACTAAGCAAAAACTCTTCTACAGTTGGAAAAATATCATCAGCAGAGTTCCTCTTTCTGCTTCTGTAAATTGCAGCCCTAGGAGAAGAAGGGGAGGGAGGAGGAGGGAAGCAGGCTTGTAGCCAAAATTTTATTAGCCATTTAAACAGTAGTCCCAACATAGACTGGGAAGTCTTCGGTTAAGAAATTATTTTTTTCAAAGCTGTCTAAAGTTCTTCAAAGTTTAGCGCTGGTTTTATTACACTGTTTGCCTCAGTAACAAATATGAAATGAAAATAGTCACCCTCTAGTGCATATTACCCCTTCATAGTGCAACGAACTACCCTGTTGCAAAACCCATTTCATTCTAGGAGGCAGAAGCTAGTGTGCAAGCCATGGGTATTTTAGTCCATCTGGTACTCCATGTAGCTGACGGAGAGGATACCACAAAAAAGGCCCAAAGATAGAAAAAATATAGAGATGTAAGGAAAAGCCAGCAGTCCTTTGATATTGAGTTTTAAGTGCTAGAACTTTGAGCATTCAGTATGCCATGATTGAGTCATGCCAGCATTCTCTGAGATATGTTGGTGTCCCTTCCAGCTCCACTTCTCTCCACTGCTCTCCAGTTCAGTTACTCATTTTAAACCCCATTTCAAAACCCTGCTTTCTTCCTCTACTGAGCCCTATCTCGTTTATTACTAATAAAACCTAATCAGCATGGCTGCAATGCCACGAGGTGGGTCTCACAACTGGAACGTGAGTGTCTGTGGCAACAGCATGGTCTGGGCAGGTGGAGGGGGGTGAGGAGGTGCTGCAGTCGTGGCAGGCAGAGCCCAGTCTACTGGTGCCAAATAGGTCTGGTGAGCACTCAGCCTCACCTACACATGCAGCTCAAAGCTGCAAAATGCTGAGAGACCTGTTGCAGACCATCTGGTCATTTAATACAACTACCTAGGACATCTATTTGGTAGTATTAAGAAGAAGAAGAAAATATCTTGTGTGATTTCAGTTTAGGTTTGCTAGGTATCTGATGCTGAACTCTAAAAGAGAATCTAAAAGTAAGAACCAACTTTTAAAAACAGAAAGCCTTGCACCCAGGAGGGGTGACTTAAAATAGGAGCTCTATTTTAGGTCTAACAGGGGAAGAGAAGCGCTCTAGGACCTTGTTAACTTATGCAATCAAAATACTGCATAAAACGATTAAAGGAAAAGAGTGAGCCAGTTCTCTAAAGCCTAAAGCAGTTCTATACATAGTTACTTAGGAACAGAAACTTAACATGAGAACTGTTAATGAAACTGGGAACTGTTGAAGGACCTACTGCTGCTTTGTTGGTGCACCGCATAAAGGAGAAGTAAATGGAAACAAGACCAAGTTTCAATTCAACACATACAGGTGACAAATGCAAGTCAAAAGAATAAACAGACTGTTTAGAGACAAATCTGTCTTGTGTTTGCAATGGAGCAGGAACACACATTCTCTCAGCTGGACAACAAATAGTGTCACACTGCACCATTTGCTGTGTGAATGCCTCTGGCACAGCGTGTCACTCCCTGGGACAGAAGCAGGAGTCTGACTTGTGCAGGGCTCATAGGAGGAAATCTTTGAAAACTAAATTTCAGTTAAACAGGCCTGATTACCTTAAGGCATATTTACTGACTTCTCACTGCAAGACACCTACCTGTGTATCTAACTAGCTAGATCAGTTGCCACCTTTCTGCTCTCTTCTCTTGCACCAGTAAAGGTGAAATGGAAGGAGAGGAAGAGGAAAAACACAAACCAAAAAGCCCCTTGAGAATTCAAAAGCTGTTGTACAAGGGGGATTATTTTTAAATGTTTTCTATGAAAACATTAACATCTTTCCCTGGTTGTAGTGAGTGCACGAAACAAACCTGCTGTGTTCTGGTGCTTCCTATTCCATTCAGATTGCAGCCAAGAACAAGTATGGGTGACTTTTTTGCTTGTGGATTTTTTGACAGGATTGTTCACTCTTCATCTTTTTTATTTCCATTAGAACTTCACACAGAACAAACCTTAAAATTTCTAAGCATCTATTTAGTAACTGACACTTAAAACACAAAAAAATCTCAACATTGAACTCATTGCTTGCTCTCTGCCCTCCCAAACTCCCAATGATACAGAGGATACTAAGAAAAGGAAGTGGGATGTGCTAGGCATGGTCCAAGAGAGGGATCAGCTCCATGAAGGCCTGAATCTTGGAAAGAGGCTGAGCAAATGAAGGTCCAGCAGAGGAATGGTCTCCCAGCTGCTGCAGTATCTATGCTGTTGTGAGCACCACTTTTTCTCTTGTTGCAACAAAGCTTTAATAACAGTGCTATCTAACTTCCACTTTTTGTGTTTTCATCGGAGGAAAAAACCGCCAAAAGGAAATTCTTTTGCCTATGGCCAAGTAGTGTTATTCAAAAATTCTGTGTTAGATGGGGGTTACTAAAATCCCTTTGGAATCTCCCTTGTGCAGTGTTTCTGTACAAACACAACACAGCACTATGTTAAATCACTATGTTAAATCACTATGTTAAATCCATGACAGGAGAAAAATAGATTGATTATATGGATTGAATCATAAGAGATAGGAAAGACTAATGCAGAATATACGTTATTTAATTAGGAAATCTTTCTGTCTCAGGTATTCAAAAAAATGAAGTTAATTCCAGTAAATATTTTACATCTGGGCAGACTTAAAAATGTATCTGCACAGAATAGTTTAAGCAGCTTCCTAGGGGAAATTCAATAATTTTTTCGGGCCAAACATTGAAGACAATAGGATTTTTCTCTATAGAATCAGAATCAAACAAAAAAGCCCCCATCTCTCCCCTTAACTATTGATGACAGGCACCAGAGCTCTGCAAAGGAAAATAGGAAATGAGCACTAACGAATTTTGAAGTGAACTTGCCAAGTTGCAATACTGTCTTCATTTAAGTCTCTCCTAAGAATTTTTCCAAGGTATTAACAGGAAATAAATAGCTTATGAAAACAGTAGTATAATTTCAGTGGAGCCATTGACATATCCAGGAGCCCAAGTCAAAGCTTTTTCATGTGAATGAGAGTCTCCAGAGCCATTGGCAGAACAGCACACATTTCACTGGTTTGGGGGTTAGTTTGGCAAAGAGATGTGGCTACAGTTGCTTTCTCCACCCTGACTTCCTCTGAAAGTCTTCAGTACTTTTTGGATGATCCATCCAGTTCCTTTGGGTACCTTTCCATGCAGCAATGACCAAGCCAGCTCTAAACCTTTCCGTACCAAGACAATTTTTAAAGCCAAATTTCATATATTAAGAGACAGTCCCTGAATGAGAAATCCTGGTTTCTGGAAGTGGGATAATCTCAATAGCAAGGCACAGGTTGCTTTCTAGCAGGGCTGACTAGTTAAGCAATCATGACGGTTCTTTTCCCAGTGCCTGTTTTGCTGCTGCATGATTGAGTTGGGAAGGTCTGGTGTCCCTGCACCAGGCTGAGTAGTTACAAGCACTAGTCTCACTTCTTCATGTGCAAAATGAAAGCCGTAATAGCTTCCTCCTGCCACACACACACATAAAGGAGAAAATGTTAGGAGACAGAGGAGTATGTGGGTGTTTCTTGTAAAGGTTACTGGACCCGTCTAGTACTTCAGATCTCTCTTTCTTACAACTTTGTGATTTTCGAAGCTGATCAATGCCAACTGGCCATGTGATTTCATAATTTCATTCACAGTCCTGCTTTTATCCTGTTTCCTCCTGTTAGTCACATCCTTGTTTGGTGAGCACAACAGTCTAGAGGGATGGTGAGAAATGGGAGACAAAGAGTCATCACAGAGCTGATGCTGGGGCTCTGTGTGTTACAGAGAGCCTCAAATGCAGTGGAAAGCTGCTGGGTCAGAAGCTTTCCAGCCACTTCCTTTTTCTGCTGCTGCTGCAGCAGGGTGTGAGGTGAGAGGCAGCCCATTCTAAGGCCTATCCTGAAACTCAGAGGACCTTGATCACTTCATATGTTTCTATTGGTAGCTTGTAGTGGCAATGCCATTCAAAGTGGTCATACCAGACAGTGAGGGGCAGTCCTGTGGTGTAAAGGAGAGCACTCTGGACTCCGAATCCCAAGGACCTGAGTTCGAGTCTCAGTGGGACCGTCCCCTGGCAGTTC
>JAWWEV010000134.1:54694025-54729476 GCA_035583235.1 Hafferia zeledoni | reverse complement strand
ACGCTGTGCCTCACCTAAAAAATCCACTGTGCAGGCTGGAAGGGCTCACCCACGTGGGGAGAGCCCTGCCCAAATCTTCATTTGCAGTCTGGCCATACATACATACATATATACATATACATACCAGACAGCAGGATGTCATTGAGTTGCTTGCTGACTTAGGAGGTTGGACACACATAAGGACTGGTTTGGTACATGAACAAAGAAAGGTGCTGTCCTGCAAGGCAAGGAGAAAGAAGCTTTTGAAAGTTCTTACAAGTGCAGGCAAACGTCCTCTCTGCATCCCCTCTCCCCTTGCGTGGGTAAGATGTCTTACACATAGTATTTGTTCCACATGCTACTGACTCATTTTCCTTCTCTTACTAAGATCACTTTTAAAGCAAAATTTCAGTCTTTAAAAGCAAGTCTCTGCCCTTTTATAGTTAGCAAAAGTAAGCAACTTCTCTAAAATCTGTCTGAATTTCTCTGCAGTAGGTTTCTGGAGGTTATATGACAGACCTGACAGTCATAGCGAAAGAGGAATATGACCGGCTCCATTCATGAACCAGGAAGTCTGCTTTTTAGGTAGTTAGTGAATTTCAGATGAAAGACCTGAGTAAGTTCCTTTTTCCACTTCAAGCTAAAAATAACACAGTCCAGCCCAAAAGCCAGAGGGATACAGAAGAATGGGGATGAAATCTGTCAATTCTGTGGCTCAGGAGGTCAAGGCACCGCAAGATCATCACATGCTGATACAGTAAACCAGACCCAACAAAAGTCTTCCAAGTGCTTATCATACTATTTACACATAGTCTTAAACCTTTTTGCACTTACTTGGCTTCCGACCCCCTTAATAGCCCTTTAAGCAATATGTTTCCTAGAGAAGTGGACTTTACTTAAGAATTGTCAATTTAACAATCTCTACCTGGTGCTATAAAGAGGCTGAACTACATAATTTTACATTTTCCCTGCCCTTCATACCTAGGTTTGAGAAATCTCATGTTGGAAAGTGGAGAGTCTGTGGATTCAGTCTGCATTTCTAGCTTTTCTCTCGATGAGACATTTGGCTACCTTTTGGGCCCTCGAAACAGAGTCTGAGTGTCTCTCTGGTTATGTTTACATTGTACAGGAGGTGTTTGCTGTGAAGCACCTCAACTTAGATGTTTTTCTAGTTCTTCCTTTCAAGCCTGTGGCTAAACAATGTGTTGGCTCCCACCTGCCCACGAATCCATCCAAGGAGGGGACAGGGAGACAGTGAACATCCAGATCTCTCTGCACTGTGACCTGGCATGTGGGTGTGCAGGTCAACATGCCTTTGACATCACTGGGGAAACAATTTCTCATATTTGTGGGCCTTTGATGAGGATCTTGAAGATGACTGATAATCTCATTGATTATTTCGGGCTCTTAGCAGGAGGGTGGAGCTAAGTGGTGGAATTCAGTATGTAAAATACCAGCCTGAGAAGACAAGCAATTGAGCTGGCTGAGAGTTTCTGTAGCTGGCATTGCTTCAACAGCTTCTACAGCAGTGCAGTTCTTGTTTTTGCCTTTCAAGAATGATCTAAAAAAAAAAATAAAAAATGGAGAGAACTCAAAGAGGATCCAAAGCAAAGGTTAAAGGACTGGAGCATGTACAAAGACTCAAAGGAGCTCAACCTATGCATTGGGTAAGTAAGAGCGTTAGGGAAGAGTCTGCACATTATGCTCATTGGGGAAGAAATGATTTGATGATAAAGGGCTTTCTGATCCAATAAACACAAGTACAAGACCTAGAAGATATGATCTGAGGCTTCCCCTAAAATTCCAAGAAAGTTTTTCCCAACACCTCCTCTTTGGTCCAGCTGAGATAGCTGTGGAGGGGAGTGTTGCTTCTGCTGAGTCCAGTGCAGGCACTGCCTCCAATAAGACAGCTCTGGCCAAAGCCCTGGTCTGGCCTCAGTGACAATGACACTATTGCATCAAATGCACTGTGCATTAGAGAAGAAGCAAGGCAAGATAATGGCTACAGAGCTGCCATGTCATCTGCAAATTCTTGAGCAGTTCTTGAGAAATCTGGATCAATTTTGATATCATGGGCTGGGCATGGTACATCAGGCTTTTTTAACATGCATTAGGTTTGAGCAAACAGGGACAAAAGAAGTAAGGTCTAAGAAGGGAAACAAAGATTATTTTTGCCCTTGGAGGAGGAGTTTTTTTACCCACTTTTGTGTGCTCTGATTGTTGAATTTGGTGACTGAGGGTCGGGCAGAGGCACAGAAATCCCATGGTACAGCTTGCCATGGTAGGTGTCTGACAAATTCTGGAGCAATAAGGAAATCATTTCTGCTCTAATCATAATTTAAAAGCACTGTGTCAGGTAAAGAGGGTTAGAGAATTTCATCTCTCTAACCAAACTTCAAATAAAATCCTCAAGAATCTCCTATCACATACCACTTTAATAACAAGTCCTGCCATCAAAACTGGCATTGATCAAAACTCAGACAGCAGACTCTGAATGACTGCAAGAAGTGCCGGACTTATAAAACTGGCTCAGATTTTTCTTGTAAAGTTAAAAAAAAGGGCCACTTACTTGTAGAATATTTTTTCTCCTTTTCTTGAAATTATTAATTTGGCAAATGTTAACTTACTTTTAACTGAATGTACACTGGAAAGGATTTCTGAAATAATGAAAGAACTTCCAGGAACATGCTATCAAAAAATCTTTAAAGGAACACTGTAACAGCAGCTCTGATATCTTGGACTTCTCTCTCAGGACAGACTAAATCACTCTCTGAAAGTCCTTTGTGACAGAGGAGATGAATTCCATGCTCAGGGTCAAAAGAACATGAATTTCTGTTGTAAAGTGGCATTCCTCATCAGGGCACAGTAAAAAAACCCATGAACGAAAAGGCTACTCAGCCACCGGATGCAGTCAGAGGAATGAAGCGACCTGAATGCAAAAAGTGACAACTAATCTCAGGATGAATCAAGCAAGGAAAGTTCTTTTTAAAAATGAGAAAATTAATGTTATTTGTCAAGAACATTGGCAAGATGTTATCTGGGAAGTTTGTTCACTGATGTTTGAGAACTCAGACTTGTGCAGGGGTAGAGCAGGCACCTGGATGAAACGGAATAAATTGCTCTGGTAGAGCAGGCATGAAGGAGCTTGTCTTGTTTACCATAGCAAAAAAAAGACAAGGATGTGATATGATTGCTTTCTGGAAATACATCAGAGGACTGAGCACCACGAGAGGAGAAAGATATGTGAACTAACAGCATATACAGGAAATGGGAGATCAGTAGGTAGATGGATAGATATATAAATAGTAGTCACTTTCAACGTGACTCTTCCGTAGCAGTTGTATCAGGGGCTCAAAAAGTTGGAAGTGCAAACAAGAAAAACTGAAATCAAAACAAGATGAGAATTTTAGTTGTGATGATAACTGTAGCAATTTATCAGTTTGCAGTAGATTCTGTTTCAGTAGAAACTTTAAATGAAAATGGCAATTTTTTCTTTAACAGATAAATTTCACAGTGCTGTGCTGCTCTTGAATCAGGATCTGATTCATATAAATCCTAGGGCTCTTATTTTGCTATGTGACAACTAGGTAATTCCCATAGTGCCTAAAATCTTGTTATCACTCGACTTATTTACTTTACAGCTCCTTTTAAATTGAAAGAACAATGTAAATCAGACTCAATGGAAATAAAAATTGAATCCTATACTTTAGCACTTCTGTGAAACAGAAATCCTTTGTTTTAGATGTCTTTAATTTGCCTTCTTGAATAGTTTTATTTCATACTTGCTGATAGCTCAGCAGAAGGCTGTTGTTAGCTCACAATAATAGATAGCCTGTAGGTTAACTTCTGGAAGTGACTTTGGAAACTAATTTTCAGGCAATGCTCCAAGAAAAAGAGGCACACGTCGAGGAACTGACATAACTTTTTAACACCACAACCAGCATATTTCTTCATGCAAGCCCAGCCAAAACAAGTTGCCAAAATCAATATTGATCTAGTTCTTCATGCAATCAACAAATGCCATTGTTTATAAGATATAACTTTTCTTGGTTAAAGTTCAAAGCTAAATGGCAAGGATTTTCAAAACTATTAAAATGAGAGGATTTAGGTTTCCAGAAACTCTGGCTTGCTTTCAGTCTCAGTGGGTATTCTGAGCCATCAGAAATTACCTGAAGAATCTCTGCAGTTTTTATGTAGCATAATGGTGAAATGCTAGCAAAGATGTGAGGGCTTGCACATGTGCATATGTGTGTGATAGATGTACACAAAAAGATACTTTACAAGTCTTATACCAAAAAATGGCACTTCAGATTTTTCTGGATCACTGAAATTTAGTTTGAGACTAGGAAAAGAGAATTATGCTGTATGATTAAAAGAAATTTGCAGGATCTCCTTTTTCTTGATAAAATATCTGATCTTCCAATCCATCAAATGAAATTTGTGTTTGGTTCAGAATTCTATGAACATGGGTTCTATAATCATAAATGTGTTGAATCATTGCTTACGCATGAGATTTATTTAGCCTTTTCCTTAAGAAGTTTCTTTAACAGAACCTGTCAAATATTCCTGATTTTTCCATTGTAATAATATGTCCAGAACTACAGAAACCCAGAAGAGGAAATGCAAATGTTTCTCTCTCTTACAAAGAGATTTTCAGAATTCTAGTCAAGGGTTATATTCCAGAATCTGAGCTTCATTTTGTGAGACACCCCACAGGAACTTTAGATAACAGGTAGAAAGGCAGACAATATGGCAAAAAGCCAAGTTTTCAACTAATCTTCAGCAACCTCACTAAGTCGAACCTGCACATTTCAAAGTTTCAAGTAACAATCTGTGTTCTAAATAGAACTGTCAAATTGTTCTTTAAATATTACTGCATCATACTCTCTAGTTCTGGCCAGCCATTATGCAATGGTGAAGCCTCTTCCTTAGATATTGAATAATAAAATTTGGTTTATTTTCATAGTCTTTAAATTCCTGGAGCTGTGGTGTAGGCTGGTTTTTAACAGGCTTATATGATACGCTGAGGCTGCTGCTTTGCTTTTTCCTCTAAGATTTTTGGTTTCCTAGCTTGAGGGTGTAGTGGTTGGAGCTGATTATAATTTCCAGAGTCAACTCCTAAAAAACACCACATGTGCCTATTTGCTAAGAATTCTGGTTATTCGTTGCACTGGGTGGAGCTCGTGCTGTCATCTCCCCACTTTTACCATTTCAGTGGCCCAAGACAGTCTCTAAAGCACCGTAGCAGTTCCTCTTTGTGCCTCCACATACTTAATCTATATTGTGGCACAACAGAGAGCAGTGGCTTAAATCCCCTTTACTCAGTCTAATATGTGGTAATCCTGGACATGAGAAGGGATTGTGCCATTTGCTTACTGTCTTCTTAAAAATCAGAGGTATGTTTTTGTAAACAGGAATGCCTCTGGTCATGACAAAACTGATGCCAATTGCATTAGTTTCACTTAGCTTTTTTTAAAGTAGTCTCCTTAAAATAGAACATGGTGGATATAGTCCAGGATCTGGTAATCAGACTGTAAGATGAAAAACTGAGCATATTACAGAGTGGAAATTTGGTAAAAAAAAATGCAAAAGGGGCTATTGTCTTTTTTAGATATTCTGAGAGTTCTTCAAGTCTTCGTCTGTGCAGTAAAAAACATGAATTCATGCTATTTACTGATGAACACGCAGAGAAGATAGGTCTTGTTCTTCCAGACATTGTGGTCCTAACCTATGCCATGCTTTTGGGTTTCATCAGAGTTCTAGCATAGACTGTGTGGTAGGATATATGTTTTGTGCAGCTAATGTCACAATTTACAAAAAACCAAACATCAAACCTCAAACATTTTCTCAAAGAAACACCTTTGTCCATCTTACTTTTTTTGTGTGGCTCCAAAATGAGCATTCTACTCAGACCTTGGTAGGCAGACAAATTACCCCTGATCTTTACCGGTAGGTCGATCATCTTTTCTTTATTAGGAGTAACTTGTTTTGGGCTTAGAGTAAGCAAAGATAAGGCCCTCTTACTCCATCCTGCCAGCAGAGCCAGACCTCTGCAACAGTGGAGGAGCTTTCTATCAACCTCAGCCCAGACCTCTGCCTGGATCCCAAAAGCTGAGGAGCAGGATGTAGTACCACCAAGAGCTCCTGGCAGCAGTTGGATACACCGTTACCAGCAGGCACTCACTGGGGAAGGGACAGGGTGGAGCACAAGGTCCCACTCTGAGCTGGTCAGAAGGGGCATTTCGGAGCTGGAGAGGCTCTTGCAGCCACACGGGCTGGGAGGGGGCAATCCAGTCTCCTGCTGTGGCAACATAGGGTGCCCTGCAGACCGAGTGGTTTGCTCCGTGGTGGCCTCATCTGAAAGATTCACACACTTCAGGGAGATGAGGAGTTGCTGCTGGTATTTTCCAACTCTTAGAGCTGCAAGGTACTGTAAGCCAGTTGGAAGCAATGGTGGACTGGGTACCTACCACAGCATCACCACCCTGAGCAGGGCAGGAGTTTCACAGTTATCTGCTAATAAACTGTTATGAGTTTGTCTACCTGTTTTTATTTGATTCACATTTTAAAAACTGCTTCAGTTTAATGTGATGATTTTCACTGTGATTTATAAGACTGCATTGTGTTCATTATTTCAGCCTTCACTTTTTTGAAAATCTTTCTGGGTCTTGCATAAAAATGTTTGCACTGTTCAAGTTTTTTTCTTCTTTCAGATACAGAAGACTATTTTGGAGTGGACATCCCATGACATATTTTGTTTTCAGGGAGATGTTTAAAAATACTTGAAATCTATTGCCAGTAAATATTCATAATACTCCCTGCAGAAAAGCTTGTTCCCAGAAGTTGCCATAGGTGACATGGAAGTTCAGGAATGATAAATGTTTCTTTTTGCTGATGATTTCACATTTTCTTCTTGCTGCTGACATTTAGACAAACTTTTCTGCTGACATTAGGAAAAAAAAAATTATTTTCCCTCTCCAGACGTTCCTGGCCAAAGCATCACTTTTCTGCTTGCTTTTACATTCTTAATTTCTCAGTTGTCCTAAACAAATTCTTTTTTATTGATCTAATGATTACTAGGTTCAAATTCTCCCTGATTATTCTTTCACTTTATGCCTTATATCTGTAGCCGTAATAGGAAAGCTGAATTGCTTCATTTTAATACTTTCAGTAATCTTGCTTTCTGTCTACCTAGCACAAAATAACTTTCACTTGACTTTATATTAATTAATGGCAGGTGGCTGCACAAATTCATATAGTTGGGGGTTTTTTTTCATCTTGTCTGCAACCCAAATTAGTGATTCATTCTTCACACAATTCTTGAAAGTACTTCTACCCCATCCGTTTGGTGCCTTTGTTTACGTGTTGTTTTATAGCAATATGGTTACAGTTTCCTCCCCACTCTGACATCATCAGGCCTCTATTTCCCTGATCACATCTAGCAGTGTCCATCCTTTTGAGTTCTGGGTTTGGCTTCTCTCTTAACATCATAGATAACATTCCCCAGTTCTGTAAGAAGTTGGTTCAGACCAAAACTTAAGTTGCAATGGCCACAAATTAATATATTTTGAAATGGTCTTACTTTCTAGAGCAAACATTCAGTACAAGCCTTATTAGTTCCAGATTTGCACAGATTTCTAAATGCTGCTAATTCAAAACTTTTGAATTTAATTTTATAACACTCAGGCAATTAAAAGCAGGCTGGACATCAATGAACAAATCTGGGGCTGGTTATGACACCATTGTTGTTAAAACAGTTAGGGCTGTTTGTATTTTTAAGCAAGAAAATTGAAAGTTATTCTGAACCAAACCAATGCTTGTAAATGCTATACTTTTAAACTCAGTTTCACTGAGTTGGGTTTTGTGCCATAGAAAAAAACATTCCTAAAAAAATACATGGCAAAAAAATCTTCTTGAGTGTCATTATCTGGTTGCCAATCAATAAATAAGCAAGAAGGGCACAAGTCTGTGATAACACAGGAAAAGGAAAACAAAACATGCAGGCCAAATCCTAGCAGATCTGAAAAATTACACCACTCTTACCTCAGAAGCCAAAACAGTTGGGGTGAGGCAATGAAAACATTCTGCAGAAAAACCTACTGCACCTCTGTAAGATGGAAAGGTTTGTTCCATATATTGCTGCCAAAGAAGGCAAAAAAGGACACAGTTTTGCAGAAAACACATGCTTGTGCAGGACTTTTGATACTCTTCTCCTTGTTTATTGTCTAAAATGATAGGAACCTGTCTGTACACAGCTGTTCCCAATGAGGGATTCTGTTCCAGTGGTAATACAGACCAAGCAAAATATCTCGGCTTGGGTTCATGTCTTCACTCCCTGAAGAGAAGCCACAGCACAGACACCGGTTGTTTGCTGTTTTCTGGGGTTCTGGGTCCCTTGGATCTGCACCAGTAAAATAACAGTTTGCCTCTGGAGCCAGATTGTCCGCTCTTATACCTGTCCTTTTGCAAATTCAGTTGCAGTTGGTACCAGTAGAATTGGTTTGCAGAGAACCCACACTAGTTTTTCTCTGCTGCTACTCCAAACACTCTCTAGTACCTTTACCCTGCTGACAATACAAGGATGGACACAGTTGTCAAGAAAATTAAAATATTAGAAAGGCAGAAAAAATAACAGTTTTCTAATTTTTAGCCTCAATATCTTGTAGTACCAAATACCATTCTGCCTTACCACACTATTCTTTTATAGCTTAACACTCAAAAGAAGTAATACTCTACTGTGTCTTGTTTACAGCCTTGCAGCTTCAAATATCTGCAAAGTTAAAGGCCCTATTCCCAAAGGCTGGGCTGGAGGCAAAACAGACAGCTGAAAGCACATGCAGTGTGATGAAAGTATATTACATAAGAGACTCTTCCCCCCATCCCCTGCAAAATTCATTTTAATATAAGAAAAATAAGAATTTCTAGCAGAAAACAGTAATCAAAAAACTTTCTCATTTTGTTTTTCTGTTCATGCCACTCCTAGTATCCATGAGAATGAAAAGCAATGGAAATGAGAATTGCTTCCACTTTATGGAGGTATAATACTTGACACACTACATTTCAGTTAATAACTTAACACCTTGTGTTAGGGGACAGAGAGGACTATATAAATAACAGAAAGCTTCCTGCTAAAGCAGGAAACTATTTTTAATTTTTTTAGAAGCCCTGCAGAGAAATAAGGTCACAGTGATGCTTTGCTCTATTCTTCCTACTCATCTGCCCCAGCACCATGGCTACAGGGGCTTCCTGGTTTGGTAAGCACAGCACCCCAGAGTTGTCTACACCTATACACTGTTAATGAGAGAAGGTAGATAAAACCAGTGCTAAACCTAAGGCAACTCTAGGTGTTCAGGCAAATGTCAGCTTTGGAGCTTTCTAAAACTGGATTGAGGTGTATCTTTAAATGGTGTTGTAATACTGAAGTCAGATAGACTGGGAACCTGAAAACCCTGGGACCTTCAGCTCAGGTCAACCTGAATTAGCAGTGAACCTCTGCAGCCTCCTCTGTTGTAGGACATCTGGCAGGTATGTAAATTTTGGCTTGAGCTGGAGCTGCAAGCTCACTGCTATGAAGATGGAAGCCAAAATAAAGCTAAAAGCCAGAGCTTCCAATGCTTTCTTGCTCTTGGCTCAAGTAGGATCCCCAATCCTCTCTGGCCTCAGGGCACTGGACTGTTCTGGAACTGTGGGTTCTGGGACCATGGACTCCTAGACAGAAACCTCACAGCAATGTCACTGCAGTCCATCAGACCAGGGGAGAACACTTCAGGTTTCACAGATTTCATAGAATCACAGAATAGTTTGGGTTGGAAGGAACCTTAAAGACCATCTAGTTCTAACCCACCTGCCATGGGCAGGGACATCTCCCACTACACCAAGATTGCTGAAAGCCTCATCCAACCTGGCCTTGAACACTTCCAGGGATGGGGAATTGTGCTGGTTTAAAGGTAAACTGGCAGGAGAAATGAACCCAACACAAAAGAGATTATAATTCAGAGTTACAATTTATTAACAATATTACAAGAAATGCAACGGCACAAATGGAAAATGGTTTTAACCTAGAAAGCCCAGAAGTATGACCCAGCACCCTGGGGCACAAACACAAAGGGCTTTGTTAGCCCCTGTGCTGAACCCCATGTGGTTCCCTCAAGTCCAAAGTAAAAGGAAGTAAAAAACCTGTTGGTGCAGCTGACAGTTGCAGTCTGGTTAAAAGTGGTGGTCTCCTCCTGTCAAGGTTCTGGTCCTCCTCTGGATCTGATGAGTAGTTCCCCAAGTCCCAGAACCCCCAAGATTATATCCCCTCAGGTCCAGGTGGGCCCGCCCAGTACCTCCCCCAGGGCGGGGAATTACATAATGGGTGATCTCACTCTGTGAGTCATGGGATATTTGGAATCATTGATGGGCTATTAGCAGACGTGACACCTCAGGCTGGATGTGGAGGTGCTAAGGACTTGCTGGAAGGGAGTTATCACAGCTCTTATCTCACAGGTGTCTTTCATACCCACAGCCTGGGGAGTTGGGTGTGCCCTGGGCAGCTGCTGCAAGTGGTCCGTTGTTAACAGTTCATAAGAAATGAATAGAGGGTATAGAATACACAGCTTTGGTCATACCCACACAGTGATAAACTGGTCCCACCTGCTGAACTAGGACACAGCTTCTCTGGACAGCCTGGTCCAATACTCACTCACTATACTCCAGGTACGAAATTTCTCCCTATTATCTAATATAAACCTAACTCTTTCAGTATAAAGGTATTACCCCTTGTCCTATCACTGTATGCCCTTGTAGAAAGTCCCTCTCCAGATTTCTTGTAACCCCCTTTAGGTGCTGGAAGGTGCTATTAGGTCTCCTCCTAGTCTTCTCTTCTCCAGACTGAACAATTCAAACTCTCTCAGCCTGTCTTCATAGGAGAAATGATCCAGCCCTGTGATCATCTTCATGGCCTCTTCTGGACTCATTCAAGCATGTCCACACCCTTCTTGTGTTGGGGCCCCAGAGCTGGACACAGTACTCCAGGTGGGATTTCACAAGAGTGGGAAAAATTTATAGAAAGATTTTCTAACTTTTTAAAGGAAAAATGACTAGCTGACCTCTGAACTAATTCTTCCATCCTGGTCACAGGGATGCAATATGTGAGAGGAAAATACAAATGCCTCAGATTGTATCACAGTTTCTCAGAGTTAGTAAATGTGTCTCTGAAATGCCAGGAAAGTCATTTGCTGTGATGCTGTCAATCCTATGACTTGTAACCCTACAAAATAAGATAAAAACTCTTCTTACTCATCTTAATTATCTTGCTGTGGCTAAGACTGGGATTTTCTTTCTAATAACTGGGTCATAACACATTAACAACTATTTATACATCATGTGTCAGCTGGAAGTGAACCAGTAGAAGGACAACAGTGTAATAACTTGCGTGAACCAAGAACTTCAATGGGTTATTTTGTCTTTGCCTTTATTATGACTATAATTAATTTTTTTTCAATGCCATTGTTCAAAGGACTCAAGTAAAGCAGGTCTGCACTTCATCATTGGAACTGAGTACAAGCTGAGAGTGCTTGTATTCCTGAATGTAAACTGCGAAGTAAGTTGAAGCACAACACATCTAGTTTTTTAAGAAAATACTGTTGTATCTTTACACTGAGACAATGAAATCTGTATATCAAAAACATTACAAAGCATCACACTGAAATACAGATTACCATAAAGAGAAAACAGACATTAAAACTGCGTTCTTGTGGATCTTGGTTAAAGGCCAAGCCAATACCCTTATCTCTGAGAGTAGCCAATATAATTTTCTCTGAAGGTATAATACTCTGCTGCTTCTAATTTCCTACTTCTGTAAATAGGAGAAATTCTGTCCTCACCAAGCTAGTGATCAGTCTGTGAAGCAGGACTGATGCTTCTAGAGTTTCTCCCCAGCTGGCAGTGTAGCAGTAGAAACAAATGCAAAGACATTATAGAATGTTACATCCATAGGTTTATTGACTCTTCTTTGTTCCTTCAATGCAGTATATGAACAACTATGCAAACAATATTGCCCTGTCTAACAGAACAAGTAATCAGTAGGCAGGAGAAAGAGCTGATGTTCACATGCAACCATAGTTCCTCTTTTTTCTCTTTCCACAAGACACATTATTCACATGCAGCATGAACCCCACACAGTAGTCTCTCTCCCCCCTTCCCCACGTGCCCATAGAGCACAAAAGTGGTGGGAAAATACTGTGACTGCTTATTACTGATTACAGTACATTTTTGTGATAAAATGGTTTGTGGGACTATCAGAATGAACTCCAGCTGACTGCTTTCAGTACAGCAATATTCCATATAGTCAGGAACTAACCCTTGAAGCATTTCCTTCTTTCCTTGAGCTCAGCAGTGAGAAACACTGGCTAGTTATCTGTACATCTTGAGTGCTTCTCTGTATTTCTTTAAAGCAAGACAAAGATGCATTCAATAGGAATTTGCCTTTATTATATAGCTTCTACTTCTGTTTTTGCCATTACCACATATCAGCTCTGATTTTGTTCCCCAGCCAAGTTCTTTCCATATTTTCCAGATCATTTAAGTGTCTGCACTAAATACTCCAAAAAGGTTTAATGAATAAGTCAGTATTACTTTTAAAGCAAGCAATTAGTTTTTATTCATGTTTTCTCAGATTTGTAAGGGAAATGGTGAATTAAAGAAAGTAGTGGAAAGGAGTTCTTGCTGCCACTGCCATGTGCTGGCTCTGAGCCACAGCCTGTCTGACATTTGCTGGGTGTGAAATCAAGGTGGATGATGGATTTCTGTAAAATTATTAACAGTGTTGGTCCACTTTCACTCTTCTCCTGGACAGAAGTCAGACATTTCTTACAGAAGAGCTAAACTCAAAAATATTCCAAGTTAGCCTGCATTGGGGAACCAGGATAACCTCTGCTAGAATTAGCTCATCCAACCTTTCCTCCTGCTGCTAAACCTGTAAAAAGTTCACAGACAGGGGTGTGTTTTGGACTCTGGCACCAATGACTGTTGCTGTCTGAAGTAGCTCAGACCAGGATTAGATCTTTTGGATGAAGATTTGGGCACCAAAGTCCATTTATTTCAAGGTTGTTTTCTTTTCCACTTCTGTTGGTCTGGAAAACCTCCAGATATGAAGTTGCTGCATGCCAATGTCCTACCATTGTCAGCCTTTAGGAGAAAACATCCTTGTCCCTCTCACAAGAAAAACATAGCAGAAGCTGATAGCTTCCACCAAGTTCTGACTGCATAGCATAATTTTTTGGTTTGTTTCCTTTTCAGCTGTGGTTTTCCTTGACATCTCAGCCTATAAGCATTACTTTGTTTTTCCTGTATCACTGACAAATTTTTATGCCTTGCATCAGTGCACTGGAGCATGTGACCTAACAGCCAGAATCTCTGAGATGACTCTCTGTTACGTGTCTTCCAAGTGACCATGGAGGGCAGAGGGAAGGAGTGTATGCTATAACCTATGGGCTACTTCAGCATCTGAGAGGTGCTATTTGGTCTTCCCTTCTCTAGGGATGACATAGTAAAATTGGGATGCTGTAACTTTAGCCTCCTCAGTGTCTTATTCAGATGTCAAAAACAGATAGCTTGTTACTTTTCTCCATGCATACAGAAAATAATCCTTCTGGTTTGGTTTTACACCTGGAATCTGATGCTGGACATGAAGTGTATTTATCACTGCTCTACTTCCTTTGTAGCATTGCCTCTTCTACCCTTGTGCCCTGATGATTAAGATGTCACAAGAAATGTTGATGCCAATAACATGACATCCTCTCACATGGAATTCGTGCTGGATCCCTTTATCACTGTGATTGCTTGTATTTGAACTTTTTGTTTTCTTTTCTCCCTGGATGATGGTAGTATGGATGTCTAATAATTATGCTGATATTAAAGTTTACATTTTATTTTTGCTTGTGTTATATCACTTCAGGCAGAGATAATATTAAGTCTGTTATTGTAAAATGAGTCAGCATTTTAAAAACTGCAGTCTTGAGTCTCCAGATATTTAACCCTATGAGAACAGATTTGTATTGCTAGTAAAGGACTCCCAAGACTTGGGCCTGGACTAGCTGGGATTGTAGTACTTAAGATACTGATGTAAGTTTGCAACTTTTATTTCACCCTAACAAAGTTTACAGTATCACCTGTACATGTGAATGGGCACATGATACTTTAATAGAAGACAGATTTAAACACACTAACTTAGTTAGACAGTAGTTTAACTTGATTTGGTATCTATTCCCTCTAGTGTTTTGTTTTAGAGAAGCCACAAGCTCTTCTGGTTTAGCTGGCCAAGGAACCATTCTGCTCCAGGTGAGTCTCAGATACAGGGAGCTGGAGTCCGAGTCCTCCAGCACTCTTACATTTTAGCCCCAGAGCAGAGCTTGACCTGAAGATGAGAGATGTGCCCAGGTCCCAAACTTTATCTTCTTCTTTTAGCATCTACTTCATTAAAATTATAAGGCCTTTACCACACAGAATCATGATCACCGCTCCAAACAGCACTGCATATTTTGAACTTATATAAACCACAGTATCTTACCACACCTTGCACTTGTCTGGAAGCATCTCCTGATGTTGCCTGCTTTGCTTTTAAAGGACAAGAGCAAGTATTCCTCTGGACTGATTGTAACAGAGTAAAAAGAATAGTGCAGCAACTTTCTAGGAAGGATTGTGTTTAGAAACGAAAACAAAGCCTATTGACTGGAAATGATCTAAATGTGATTCTAGCCACTGCCAGGTCTCTTGGCAATGTAAGCTGCCAGCTTTCCTTTCCTGCTTTTTTTCCCTCTGATAACGTATGTAAACAATCAGTAGTACACAGCAGAAGGTTTTTCTTAGGCTTACGCAGGATCTGTGCATAAAGCACACACACAATATGGGATGGCGAAATCTTCTCCATCAGACACAGGACTCGTTCTGTCATAGGGCAAATTTGCATTTGCAGGACATAAAACAGCATGATGGTAATGGAACTATTTGCAATTCGGGGAAACAGATGCTGAGGACAGGGTCAGATGACTGCAAGCTTCTGCCCAAGGCACAGCATGACATGAAGATTGCATGGTCCTGGCTTCTCACACCCATCCCACAGTTCATTCCCATTTGCCCTGCATAGGCTGACAGAGGCAGAGTGATCATTACTGCAAAAGCCAGGGGTTTGTGGGTTTAATAAAGTCTTCACCTTTTTCTCATCCTGGTACATGAGGTCATTTAATGAAGTTGTCACTGAGCCCTGAAACTTCTGAACACTTTTGAACTTCATGGTGCACATTAGCATTGCTCCCAGCTATTGTTTCATATTGTACATGCAGGCACCAGTATGGGCATCAGTATTTCCTCAGAGGAATTTATTTTTAAATGAAAACTGAGACTGTGATACAGTCAAATGAATCTCAGAGGGTTTTAGTTCTAAACTATTAAAAGAAAATTTTATGTATACTGCCAGGTAGGCCTTTCTCAGCTTCTCATCTTAAGTACTCCATCAGTTTTACACACTCTCATGGCTTGGTTGTTAAATGTCTTTGTGCTTGCCAGACTAGCTATTTGGAGTAGGGAAGGAACATGGCATAAAAAGACAGAAGAGACTAAAAATTATTGGTGAAAACCAGAAAAAAAAAATTATAAAAAGATGGGCAAAAGAAAACTCCTAGTCTTCTTCCTCTGAAATGAAATCTCAGGAATTGGGGAACAATGAAACTTGAGCTGAGTAACTAAGCCTTCTGCCTTGTAAACTATGACCTGGGAGGCTCCAGAGTAGTCCTGGCACTTACCAGGTTTGGTCACTGAAAGACTTCACTGGCATTGAAGACGGTGAACAAAAAACACATTGTGGTGCCTTTTTTGTTTTCTCCATCAATGCAAACAGCACAGAATTATGTCTGTCAGTGTGTCTTTAGAGACACTAACTTTGTCAATATCCTTGATTTTAAAGAAAATGCAAATGATGATGTCAAATGACCCCCTGGCTCAAACAGCCAATTCTTCATTATCTTGAACATTATTTAAGCTGAAGTGAACAATACCATTTTGACAGAGTATGAAGCTCATTAGTATTCCATATAATTCTCACTGACTAAAATATTAAGCAGGAAAATATGTTTCATTATTAAATGTCATTTGCCAGAATATTTGAAAGTGTGATGTCAGACAGAGAGCAAGATGAGTACATGGCCAAGTAATATGCCGAAGTGGGAAGTCACAAACAAAATGTACTTTGTACCAGGAAAGTACCATCCATTGCTTCATCCTCACAGCACCTCTGTATTGCAGAGTAGAAAGCAGAGATATAAAGAAGAGGCTTGACCATCCAAAAGGACATGCAACATATGTTCTTCTTTTTACAGAGACCTTTGAAACTATTTCACTCACTAGCTATAGGGCACACCTACTTTGTAGCTGACTGTAAGCAGCAGTAGAGATGATGACCACAAGGCCATGCTGCCCCCTATTCAAGTCCACTTTTCCTTGTCATTATAGCTTGTCAAATCCTAAAGCTGAACTATCACAAACACACCTTCACTCATATTTTAAAACCTATCAGGCAGTCAGATTTCTCCTGCTTGTTCTTGATGGCCTGCTCTGCTCCAGAAGGTAAGAACAAGGCAAAGTCACTAAAGCTGGGCTGTTTTTATTTCATTTCTTTAGACTGACTCATACTCTCCAATTCCTTGTCCTTAGGGAAGATACAAGGAAATGATGTAATTCTTTTTTGGCTTCTTTTCGTGCTTTGGACTTTTTCTTTTGGCATAATTTGTATTGGGCCTGTTTTTTAATTAATCTGTATGGACTGTGCTAAAGTAAAAGCCTGAGCTGTCTGTCTCTGTATGCTCACTTGTAGTAGGGATGTAATGGTTGAGGATAAGAAGTATTGATATCCATGATTCACCAGGTGAACCACTAATAATTACTCAAGAGTCCTCCAAGCTTTCTTTAGAGATTAAATTTTTAAAAGCTGACCAAATTGAAATTTTAGAAGTCTGCTAAAATTTTAAAAATATATCTGAGAGATGCAATTGTGATAATTTCTGCATCTCTAAACTTACCATAAATCTGGGGTGGAAGTGGAGACACTTTACATTTTTTTCTGTTTAATCAAAAGAAGGAAATCAGGAACACCTCAGGGATGAAGCTCCTGGTGTTTTATCAGACTGAAATGAGACCTTATCTCTCCCTGTGGACTATCTTTAGTTCAGATTGAAAACTGAGTCTAAAGCTATCCATGGTGTCTGACTGTTGGGAAACTTTTGGTTCTGCAAAACTGAAGTGAAAAAGACATTCTAGAAGCTGTTTTTAATTAGGGTGTGACATACCAGGAGTTTGGAGCCACAGCTGACTGACAACATCATAGCTCCCTGCAAAGCAGTGTCTCCCAGCTCTCTGGGCAAACTTACTCTCTCATCTGGGGATAGGAAAAGTACAGCCTGGGAAGCTATCCTCAAAATATTATTGGCAGGAATCTGGACTAAACTGGATATTGCACAAAAGTGGGTGGTAGCCTTTCACAACAAGAAATCTTCCCTGCTCCTGCTGCGCATACCAAGCACAGCCCCTGGGAGAGCCCCAGCATCGTGGCACCAAAGCTGCTGTATCAGTCAGGTCCCAGCAGTAACGTGCAAACTGACAGATACAACTCTGAATATGTGCATGTGCACAGCCACAGGTGCCAAGGGAGCCTCCAGGTCAGAATAAGGAGGCTCTTGGTAAGCTCAGGCATGTCCTTGGCAGCAGAATGCATTTGCTTGAATTGCCTGCAGTGCCCACAGTTTCTGGTGCCAGCATCCCTTGTCAGGTAGCAAAAGAGCTTGAAAGCCAGATTGTGGATATAACCTGTGGTCTAAACATGAATGCTCTTTATTAAGTTTAAACAAAAGCTGAGATGAAGTTCTAAGAGCACATACAAAGAACTTTAGGACATAATTGCTATTTTAAGTAACTAAATCCCTTTATGGATCAGACTCCAGTGGAAGCAATTCAAGAGCATTATAACAAAACCACTGGAGTACACTTCTGTAGGAATTCTCTTTTCTAGCAATCAAATGCTTTTAACCATTCCCTTTACAGTCCTTTCTGTTGGCTTTCTGGAAACATGCATTCACTCAAAATGTGCCTGACAATTTGTTGAGAACAAATACAAAAAACTTATATGCAAGAATTAACTGAAATTAGATTTTGTACTCATACCAGCAGCTGCACAAGAAACTTGCCTGAGCTCTGGCAATCCAGCCAAGGAAGTGAAATTACACAAATGAATGTGACTAATCAAAATTAAAACATTCAGTGCAAAAAGTTAGCCAGAAGTAGTAAATGAAGTTCAGAGCAGTATTTTAAGAGAAAAATAATTATTTACTCAAACAAAAAAACTAGAACTCAGAAAGGTAAACTGTTAAGTGTTGAACTCTTTCTTCTGCTCTTCAAAGCATTAATATTCCTTTGCTGAGGAGGGAAGCTTTGCATAGAAATGACTTGACAAAAGCTGAAATCACTCACGAAGTCAAAATTAGCATGTGGAACTTCTGACCTCTGATCTCATGATCAATACATCGATGTACTATATGATATCTGCATTTCTAGTGTCACTTGAAATTGTCTCTGGCAGAGGGGAGTGAGAACAAAAGAAAGTTTACCTTTTTCTAGGTTTGTACTGAATGCCTTTGGCTGACTTTTTTACTTGAGAAATGTAGAAGGAGAAGAGAGGTGGCTTTTCATGGAGATAATGTATCAACTTGCTTTTCGAGATAAACTATCAAAATAAGTGAGTTGGAAAGAAAAGGTTCTCTTTTGTTCAGATGCTGAAGTACATTTATGTGCTGTACTCATTGCTTAAAACTTAAGTGAAAAGTGAAGTCTATGATACAAGCTGAGATACAAAAGAGAAAGGGGGATTCTAGCAGCAAACCCAAACTTTCAAGGTGAGTCAAGTTTTAAAATCTGTTGGTTAAACATCCCAAGTATCTGCATTCAGGTTACTACATCTGTGTCCTTTTTCCTGCAGACTGCCTGAAGTTTGTCAGCTAGGGGAAATGATCACTATTGTGGGGTTTTTCAGCTGAGAAGAGAGAAGGAACTTAGTAATTTTATTTTAATATCCAACATTGAGATGAATTAATTTTGAAGCACGTTGCTTTAAATGAAGCCTACATAATTCCAATTCTTTTCTTCCTTCACTCTTTATGCATTCTCATGAAACCCTATATAGAGCAGGGCCTTCTTTGACCACAGACAATTAGCCTCGTTTTCTGATTTGGCAAACCCATCACTTTGCCTTTTTTGAAGAATTGAAGTAAAACTCCTTTGATTCATATTGCATCTATTTCATCAAGCAGCCAGGAAACCAGTATTTCATATTGTTTATGTGAGGACCACAATTGTTATCACTTGATAAAATAAAATCTGCTCTTCTGAGTTACATGTAAAGTAAACATGTAAGGATTTCTCTGCTTACATAATGATTCAGTGTAGATTGCTGTGGCCTTTGCATCACTGAACATACACAACTTACCAGGGGTTGCTGGCCATAAAAGTATACAAGCAGACACAGGAGTGTTACCATGCAAAATTGCTGAGCTTGCACATTAGAGAAAAATATTCAGTGTCTTCCCAAAGCCACAAAAACATATATAGTTGTCTAAATATTCGCATTTTGGTCCAGAGCACCAATACAGTTTTGTCACAAATCCTACCCCCTCACTGTTCCCATTTTGCTGCGTGTTGGCTCAGCTCACAGAGCAGTTTTGGTGCTTTGGTCCTTTGCCAGGAACTAACCCAGAAGCCCTGCTCAGTGCACATGAAATGCTCTCCAGCAGGAACATTAAGGGTCCAAACCAACCAGTGGGCCTTTGGGCAGCTTGCATCGTGAGAAGAGATCCAAGGGATCGAGTTAAAGGTAGCCTGAAGTTCAAATCCTTGAAATGTTTGTAACAAACATGCTGTTCTCATCACTAACCACTTCAATATGGTGATCTGTTTCTGTTATGATGAATTACTCAATGAAGACATACCCAGCTCATGAGACAAACACGAAAAGGAAAAAAAAATCCCCAAAAGTATCAGATAAGTTTTTGCACAACATTTTGAGTGGTATCTCTACAGGTTTATTTATTGTGATGGTAGTTCCTCTACAGCCCTTGCTGTCACCTCCCCCTATGATATAAAAAGTACCTAAGATTTTACAGATGAAGCAAGACACCTTTGTTTTAAATTAACTTACAGTCAGATGAAAAAATTCTGAAATGGTAAATTTGAAAATACAGTACCAATTTTGATCCTCTATATCGGAACTGAACAGATGAACAAATAAAGAAAACAGCATCTCATTCCTCAACTACTGCACAATGGGTGATTTCTGATCAAACAGACATGATGGTGGTCTCATTTTACAATTGTTAAAGCCTCTGTAGGTTCCTTCAAAATTATAACACACAGGAACTCTCTAATAAAAATATCTCAAGAAATCAGTTCCATTCCAAACTGCCTACTATTCCTACAGAGAAAGAGAAATTTATCACTGATCTAATAACTGTGGATTGTATAGATTCCATAGGTCATGCTCAAATTAAGTTTGCTTTGGAGAAACAGATTATTCTTTTGACCTAAGCAGTAACTACTTTACAGGAATTTCTCAAGACTGAAAGTAACTGTCAAGTTATCAGAGCAAATGGAAGCATTTTATTTTAAATGTGAATGATAAATGAGAATTTTTAAAGGCTTTATTAACTGCAAAACTTCTGTCATCAACAGAGAAACCTTCCTTTGCTTAAAAGAAAAACTCATTTAAGATGATGACAGCAGGGTGCTCAAAGGCAAATGCACATAAATTGAGCTTATCCATTTCCAACTTGGGCAACACAGAATTTACCCCCTTCTTGGTTCCTGGCTAATATTGCCTCTTGGAACTAAGAGTGGCATTTGTATTCTTCTATCTCAATTTTTATGGTGCACTTCTCTGACCTTTCAGAATGTACCAAGAGGTCCCAGATAATCTGTAAATGCCAGTGCTGTCTCCCAGTATTCACTTTTGCATGTAACTTCATTGAGTTATCTCAAGTAAGAGCAGATATCCGGAGTGAAACAGATGGTGCTGAAGATGCTCTGTTCACCTCGTATGTGTTTCAGGGGATTTTACTTTGAAGGAACTCAAGCTGGACTGATGGACTAAAAGCCCACGAGCCATGTTGAAGACATTTGGGGAACACCTTCCAGTTAAGTTGCTTTGTAACTAAATTCAGTTCTCACAACCCCAGATCTCCCTCCATCCTGAACAACCATCGCAAGTGAGGACAGCAGTGAAATTAATGTACCATGGGCACATCCCCCGTGCCTCTTTGTGCCCCTCTTAGACATTCTGCCACACAACCAGAAAAACGGTGGTAAAGGAAATCAAACCTAGCCCTGCTGCTTTGCTCTGAGCCATCGGTGATATCCTGGTTTCCACTCTGCCATGCCTTGTCAGAGCCAAGGCAGTGAAATACAAGGGAAAGGAGAAAATGAGCCAGCTCCATGGCTTTGTTTCAGGCAGCATTTATTTTCTCTCCAGGTTGTTCTGAACAACAGTAAGACACACCGTCCTCCTGGCTTCCAGGGCTCTTTAACTCTTTCTGCCTCTCTCAGAAGTAGAGGATGAGGGTGTGAGCCCTGTCTTCACAGCACTACACGGTCCCCAGTGAGGAACCTCATGTTTTCCAGTCACTCCGTACGTCATAACAGTAATTTGGAAAGCAGGGGACTAAAGTCAGGGTGTATGTATCTCAGAGAGGTGGTGAGAGCAAACATTAGGAAAGTCTTACCTTGTTTTCTCTAGTCTTGCTATCGCAACTATATTCTTTGATAAAGCCCTGCAGAGGTGTCAAATATGACAAGGATGATTTTTTTTGTTATCACCCCCTTTGCAATGATTAGCATATTTTTCTTTTGATTTTTGTCTTCCTGCCTTCAGTTGTTCCCATTTAATTCTCCTCCCTTCCTCTTTTCTCCCCCTTCCTTGTTTTGTCTCCCTCAGGTTCTTTCATTGTCACATTGTGCTCCTTCAAATGCCGCACACATTTTGTCAATGGAGCCTCTGTAGTGGCTGGAAACTGAGAAGACCCTGTACTGCTGCTTGCCAGGCAGCGGGGGACCCGGGTTTTCTCAGTTTCCAGCTGCTTTTGAAGCAGCACTGATTGGTTTCTCTCGCTGTTGCAGAAAAGGCTGGCACACAGGAGCAACAAATTCAGCATGTCCTTCTGGCCTGTTTTCAATAGATCTGCAAGTGCCAGAACAGAGTTGGGGAGCAATTTGATCTGTCTGCTCAGCCATTCCTCTTTCTATTCACCAAAGAAACAGACTCTCCCTTTGCCTTTCTACCACTTTTTCCTTAACTTCTGTGATTTCTCTCTCTGCCACATCTCTTTCCAGTCCACTACTCCATCTTAGCCAGAGTTTCTGCAGGACCATAAAGATGACATTTTCCTCTTGTGCTGCTTTTGCACCACTATTTAAGCTGAGCAAGTACAGTTCTGGTGCTACTTAGTCACTAACCCAGTGCAAAGGCTTAAAATGTGCAAAATAGAGTAATATCAGCTGCATTTATAATCAACATAAGGGACAAATCAAAAGTTTCCTGAGTTTATTAAAGCAAGACAATCCTTTCAATAATCTTTTCAGAGGATTTCTATAACAAAAAGTAACACCATAAACAATGGGAACATATTGAAATATTAAAAGCTTGTTCTTTCTCATGAAGTTTTAAGCATCTCCAATATGTTTGGTGAACCTCCTGTATCATGTTTGGGAAACATCACTAGAAAGACTTCTTTAGTCAGGTGAATTCAAGGGGCTAAAATACAATGCTGTAAGTGGATAGAACAAGCAGTGAGAAAGGATAGAAGAAAAAGCCAACAGAAGTCTAAAATAACCATATGTATGCCCTAGGCCAGCTGTAAATCACTAAAACATTGTTTTCATAAAAACACATAATTGTATTTTATGAATCCCTTATTTCCTAATGGTCACTTATCTGGCCATTAGGCATTAGAAACTGGCAGATGTTACCACAGAACCAATTCAGAGTACAGATTTGGAAGAACGTAGGTTCAAGGCAGATATGTTAAGAAACAGTATATAAGTGGTCTGGGGGTAAAAACCAGGCCAAGGCTCCACCAGGCAGTAAATCCAAAGTTACAGCAGTTAATCCCAGATCAAAAATGTCACCATCTCTGGATGCAATGTGCTCAACTGGTACAGCTTAAGGTAGAAGATTAAATTTATTCAAAAAGGCCAAATATTCCCTCTGTGCCATTTGAGTTTGATCAAATACCACTTTTTCTCCTATAGTTATCATTGATGCAGCATAAAGAATAAAGCTGCGATAAACTGCCAGTATGTGTATGTATTATGTGTGCTGTGTGATTCCACACACACTTCATTGTGCCTGATCTGGACTGAATTTGTGCTGCCCAGAGATCTGGTAACTCATAGAACTGGTCTTTATACAAAACTTATCTACAGCCTTGGAGATAAAGGGTAATGAAATAAAAGAGGCAATATAAAAACTAAAACTGCTATCCTGGGCTAGATTTTCCCAACAGCTCATCTCCCACTTAGGTACATGAACAAAAAACTTCCAGTGCAGCCCCTGGATGCTGCAGGGTTTCAACATTAGAGTCTCACACTGTATGCATAACTGGACACCAACTGGACTAGACACTGTGTATATTCATTTCATCTAGGCAATTAAAATAAAACTGAGTAAGAAAATTAAAATAAATGTACTTTTTTGTTCACACAATGACAGATTTACACAATAGAAGTTTAGAGTATGGTTTGTCCAGGGCAGAATTTAAGTATTCCACAATCTCATTGAGGAGAAGGGAGTATTCCACCAACAAGAGCTTGGTTCAGAGGGAACGTGCCATAGAACGAGAGTGCCAACACAGTTGTTCAATTGCTTATTCAGTAAAAGCTTTATTTTTATCAGAAGAGTTATTTTATTGTGCAGAATGTATCTATTCTTGCATTTTGCATTTGGTAGTAAACTCAAGACCTGTAAAATATCTCCCGAATACTGAAGTCTCTTATTTATCTGCAGAACACATGAAATCAGTTCTAAATTTCCCCAGCATTATTTGAAAAATATCACAGAATCATAGAATGGTTTGGGTTGAAAGGGACCTTAAAAACCACCTAGTTCCAACCCCTCTGCCATGGGAAGGGACACCTTCCACTAGACCAGGTTCCTCAGTGTCTATACTGTGTCCAGAAGAATGACTGAGAAACTCGGTCCATCCCCTGTGCTAATATAGTCACTGGCTGCTAGAATAAAGCCTCCAGTACAGGTGCAAGCACACACCAAAAGAGAGGATTTCCGCAATGTGGCACCTCTCCATGGTGGACTACACACACAACACAACACTTCTCTTGGACTATGAATGGGAATGACTTTCAGTCCCCTTATATTTGGGGCAGATTTACATCAATTACCTGCAGGTCAGAGGCTTTTTGTCTTTTCAATTTGTTACTAGTCCACTGCCAGCTTCCCATCCCCTGCCTTCCCCTCCCCAGAATTAGAGACATCAAGTTATTTACAAGTCATACACATTTTATTATGTAAATGTATCTAAATGACACATACTCTTCTGCAACTTTTTGCTTCAAACTCAGTTCCAAAGGACCAGACTAAAAAAATTGTTCCTTTAGTTCTGACCCAATGCTCAAAGGCTGCCTGGTTGCAGTACAAACCTGTGGAGTTCAGCTCCATGCCAAATCACTCAGGGAAGGAGCCCTCCAACTACCAGTGTGTAGCTGAGCCTGCTGAGGTTTTCCAAGGAAACAGGCAGAGGCTCTGCATGCCCCTGCAGGCTTCAGAACCAGCTCTGCGGCTCTGGCAGCTGCAGTGTCCTGGTGCCAGTGAGGCCAGGAAGGTGGAGTCTGGAAGACATGTGCATGCAGCTACCTGGAGGTCTCCTCTTCCATATCATATTTCAGGCAAATCCTTAGAGAAGACTGTCAAACGTTACATGGACTGGAAAGGTTTTATGCAAAAATGACGAGTGGTGCTTAGTAAAAAGCAACTGAGGATAGGACCCAACAAGACTGTATTTACTTCTGCCAAACCCACTAATTATCAGATGAAATGTCAAAGATTATGTATGTGGTAGTGCTGTGACAGACACTGTAGCTATGTGAGGCAGGGACTACAGCATCCTTTGTGTGTTTTTGCTAGTGCAGCACAGTTTCTAGTTATTTGGCAATGAGCCTTACTTAAGAAATGTTCTGGGTCCAGCTCCACCTGCCCTTTTCATAGCTTTCCAGGGCTGCTGCCTATTTCTCTCACCCCATGCTGGCACTGCTGCCTGTTTCAACAGTGCTGACGCTGAGACCAAACTAATAAACTCAGCTGAATAGTGCCGAGTTTGTCCCAAGCAATTCAGATACCTCTACACTGAACTCCATCACGCCCCTGCTTCCATTTTGATGCAGCACTGAAATACTGGACTTAGCCCTGCAACAAGCTAGCCCAGATCAAAAAGAAGGGTTGTGCTTTACTTCTGTGCCTTAAGGTACTGCCAGGAAACCCACCAAGGATGTCACGCCTGCATGTGTATGTTCAGCCAAGGGTGCAGGACAGCAACAAGTGAAAGGTTTGCAACACCCCGCAGTAATGTCTGGTGTGTCACTCTGGTGGTGTTGAAGCAGCCGTTTTTAGCAGGAGAAATGAATTACTCACTAGTTGTTGTTCAGGCTGAAGAGATGCTAAAAATGCTCATTTGGTTTCAACATCACAGTGACACAATTGTACTCATCCGGTTTCCAGGAACTGTTCAGTTTACGTCAGTCAGGGCTCTCCACACCTCGCTCCAGCACATGGCATAAGCCCCAGAAAAAGAGATTTGCATGGACAAGCTGGGGTAAGTGGCAGAGATCATCTTGCTGCTGTTACAGAATAACATATCCAAGTTTTCCACATCTACTGTCAAAGCTTTTCCCATTTAACTATCGTCTGCAGAGGACTTTGACAAGAGGAGAAGGGGAAACAGAGACCCAGGCAGCCTTTCAGCGATGCTGCGTCAATTACAAATACAATGATCACTAGGCCTGGGCTTATTGGTGACAGTTTTTCTTCCCTTCAATTTGTGTTACAGCCTGAAATCATAAAGCTGTGATCCCCGAGAACCTCCTTTGTAATGCATATCAACTCTCGTTGTGCCCCTTTGTTCCCAATGTGACGGAGCATTGTGGTGCCTGTGTCCAGGGAGCAGGTTTGCTTTATTGTTCTTGTAAATATGTACTGCTGGGTGCAGCTCAGTGGAAGGCATTGAGTTTGTGCATGACTGACGCCGACCCGGACAACTGCTCTGACCCCCAGCAGATGGTGGTGCAGGGACTGCAATGATCTGGAAGTAATAGTATGTGCCATTTCTTTTTGTTTGGAACAGACAGGCAGACCCTGCGTTTCCCTCCCCTGCGCAGCAACAGCTGTATATACAGTAGGGACCAGCCAACCCCTAACTGTCACTCCAGCCTTCCTGCCCTGCCATTAATCAGGAAACCTTGGGTGCTGAGACTTCACTGACATTACACACTGTATGAACACCACATGGCTCTTTCCAATGTTAATAAAATTGCGAGTGTTGGGGCACAGATCAGTTGCTTTCCTAGAGAAAAAACAGTAAAAGTTAAAAATACCTACCACCCCTGATATTAGACTTCACAGTGGTGGATTTGCTGGTTTTTAACCTCTGCATAGAAAAAGCCAGGGTACAGGAGTCAGCATTAAGTCAGAACTTTAACTTTTAGACTACAGGTAACTTCCCTGTAGCTTTAATAAATTTTCCTTTTCATTTGTATTTATCAGGGACCAAATAAGTGTTTGTTTTGAAAGGAAGGTATAAAATAGGTGAAAATCCACAAGTGATGCTTTCTCCAAGGCCCCAGGAGTTTTATTGCTTCAGAACAACAGCAGAGCAGTTTGCATTCGATTTTTTAAGTAAGATTTTTTTTATAACTCATTGTGTATAAGGCATCTCATCACAGGTCAAAAATTACAAATTATAGCGTGTTGGAGTTAATAATAATAATACACTGTGTGTCTGGCCTGTGTTACAAGTCACCATAAAATTGTCCTGACAGTCCAGGAGGGAAGTTCCTTAGGATGGATGGAATAACTGCTCTGTGCCCCTCCTCTCCCAGCCCTGGCTGAGATGGCTGTCAAAGAAAGGGGCTGAAAACCAGCTGCACTCTAAACATTGTATTTCTGGCTGCTATAATGCTTCTGCCAGTGTTTCAGCCGGCAGGTCAAAGAACAGCAAACTTGCAGTCCTCGAACTGAGGAACAAAGGTGGGGTAGGAGTAATGGTAAGGAAATGCTTTAGAGGCTTTCCCCCCACTGTAACAGCATAAACACTTCTGGAGGATTTCACACACAAGACCCCCAACTTATACGCCCACGTACAAACTGTCAGACCATTCCTCTGTGAGAGTGAGCACCTTTATATGGTTTAAGTCAGAGTGATCCCTCTCCTTCTGTGCAGGGGAAACCTGTCTGGGTCTGTCCCTCTCAAACTCCCCACATTAATGAAATTTTCCTGGTGTGACCCAAAATCTCCCAGGTGTCAGCATCACAACATTGCTGGGCTGTTGGCTGAAATGGATGTCTCATTATCTTTCATTTAGTAATTTCATCCTAGACATAATAAAGTACCTTGTAAAGTTTGCTGAGACCGGCTTCAGTTTTGACAAGTCCTTATCTTCTGTAGAAAAAGCTATGAAAAGAAATCCCTGTTCGCCTCCAATGTAAAACTACCTTATGTTCATCCTCCATCAGAGTTGAGTCAAGGGGAAAAATGTTTGAATTTCTCTTTGTATGACTTTTACTGATACTTATTGTTCAGTCTGAATTCCTTCCAGACTTTCCTGATCTTGTTTCTGGCTGCACTACCTCAAACAACAAACACTTAAACAGAAGTAGCTTTACTTTCCTGACTAATCCCATTAGCTTTAATGAGTCTAATCACACTAGTAAAATTATGCATGTGCTTAGCTCTTGGCAAGGTCACTGCCACTAATGAGCAGAAAAACAAACTGATAATGAAGTCATGAGTAATAAGAATGTCTGGATATCTGCATTTCTAGAAAAATATATAGCTGTCTGGAACATTAAAAATTAAATACCACTTGTTAAGATTAAAGAAGAGAGTGAATTCTGAACCGAGACTGATAATAAATAAAATTATAGAGAAATTCTTTAATTATCATCCATGACATGTCTTCAGTTACGTCCATAACAGCTATAAGCTCATTACCTTAGTTATGACTTATCGGTTCTTTCATTCATTTATATGAAGCTCATCAATATGATATCCAAGCACTAATGAACTTTAGCATTAAAAGGCCACGTGTAATCCCCTAAGAAGAAAAAAATTAAAAGGTGTTGGCCATGCTGGATCTGAGCAATGAAACATTCCCAAGCAATTTTTATGGAATTTATTTTCAATAATTACTGCCAGAAATAATCTATCTTTTTTCAGGATGAGGAATGGTCTATAGAACAGGAGAGGTTCAAAATGAGAGTAGTATGAAAATTAGACTAAATGCACAACAACCAGAATCTGTGCAAATGTTCATGACAAAAGAAATAATCCAAATAGTTAACAACATGGCAGTATTCCAAGATAATTATTATTTAGGATTATGTGTTCCTTGACCGTGCCTTTAGACTATGTTAAAGAATCTTCTTTTTCAGGAGTGTGTAACTTCCTCAATGTTTTAAATAAAGAAACAGCCCCAAAACAAGTATTATCTTCATAGCTCAAGGTCAGGGACAGTCTGTAAGCCAATAAACACACAAAATGACCTTAACTTCTTCAAGCAGGACCAGCATGAGGCTAAACCATCAGAAAATTCTCCAAGCAGCATTTATGTGGTACCTAGCTTTATACTTGTTGTGAAGCAATTAATTCCCTGACTCCTCTCCCTAGCCATAGTGAGAATTATTCCTGTGTGCACGTATTTGTAAGTAGAATTACAGGTTAAGGATTTCTGTCCACATTTTGTCCCATTTGACATGTGGTTATGAGGGGGACAAAGACTTTCCTAGTGCACAGTAAAATGGGATGGTTTACAGTGGCAAATGGGTTTTTAGTGGTACTTTTATCAAGAGGTTATATGCAGTTTGTGGTTTTCTTTTAGAGTAGGCTGATGAGTTGCTTTTTTTATGCCTTACTATAGTTAGTCTGAAATTCCCTTAAGCACTATTCTTTTACACTATTCCCTTAGGTAAGAGAAATGTGTCTAATCAAGATTGTGGGTTTCTCTCGTGTTTTGTTGAACCAAATGAGTTTTCATTCTTTGTGTTTTCCAAAAACACATTTTACTCACAGGTTGAGGCGAAGCATGTCAGCACATTTTTCTCAAAGAGCCTCATCAATGGGAGAACAGGCTAGTTGGAAAAAATCAGCTGTACCTCAGTCACTGGATTACAGGCTTGGGTGTGAGCACACCTCTGGCAGTGTAGATGGTGAACTAACATACATCAGGAAAACAACAGAATTGCGACAGCACCTTTGGTTAAAAGGTTTTTCTGCACAAAGACATCTGTTTTCATATTGATTCAGAACTGTAGCACTGCAAATTCCATTTGTACTTATGTATGAATAAAATCAATAAACATCCGAAGCCACATCATAATCTTTAAATCTTCTTCTTTCTTTGTTAATTATTTGTGATAATTCACAGTCCAATCAACTCATCCAATCTTTCCTGTTTTCTTGATTCCAGCAGGATGCAGCTAACTTCCTTTGGTGTCTTCTGCTCAGTCAGTCCTATAGGAAGCAGACATACTGAAAAGGAGCTGTTATCTTCTCCTGTGTGTTTTGGAAGAATGGAGCTTTTTACAGTTTATCCTGCTGCACTCCTTGTAACTAATGACTTCATAATCCTGCATCTTAGAACTGGTTTGGTAGGTGCACATGCTAGCCATGGCAGAAGGTCAAGGTGGCATGGGAGCCACGGTCCTGGCAGCACCAAGAGGGGCCTGGGGACCCCTGCTCTGCCAGTGCTTGTGGCTGTGAGTGCCGGGGTGCAGGGAGTTGGCAGTACCTGGAGTGTGGTGGGCAGGCTCTGACAGTCCCAAGGACATTTTGGCCTCAGGACCATTCACTACAGGGGCACCCTGAGGGTAGAGAGGCTGATGGCAGCAGCCACCACTGCAGAGGGCTGTGCGTGGAGAGCAGGGCTATGGGAATAACCCAGTGACACACTTAACTGGGCGGCAGGTATTGTGTGCACGAGTGGAGGAACGCTGAGTGAGAGAAGTTCAGGCATGGGCTCTTTGAAGAGCTCTGTAAAACTACGAGGGATGCAGGGTCGTTGACATGCAGACAAAAACTTTCACCTAATGGAAAATAAGTGAAGATACTTTTCTGGGGTAGGGTGAGGAGCAAGATTGAATACAATGCAAAGTGTCTTGACAGGATGTTCTAGGAAAGTATTTTAAAACAAGAGCTTTTTAAAATAAAACTTCTTCTGTAAAGAAGTCAGTCATCAAGCTTCTCACACTGTTAACCTACAGAACCACATGATGTTATTACTGTTAACCTCATCTTCCCTCCCCCTCTTCCTTCCTATTGTTTGCTATACTCCTTGCATCTTGTCTTTACATTATAAGAACGCTCTGGCAAGGGACTGTACTTGCTCTCAAGGCAATATCAGAGAGAGCCCCAGACCCGACTGTAGCCTTTGAGTACTCCCACACCAAGACATACTTTCACCTGAGCCTTCATTAAGATGCAGATTCAGACTTTGCTCTACTATCCTCTTTGAGATTATGACACATAAGCAAAAACTATTTAACAACACTCCTGCTGCAGACTGCTAACCAGCCTATTCTTTCTCCCTGTCACCCTTAAGACAAATTCTCTGAGCTATGCTGAACATCAGCATCCATTTCAAAGAGCAGAGGCACTTCTGACAAGCTGGCCAGCTAACAACGTAGGCAGTAACTTTTGTTGGCATATCCATCCAAATTCAGATCTAAGAGGTGTTCTGTAGGCAACTGCCTGTTTATTTTCTTTCCTAGACACACAGTTGAACCACACTGTATATCCTGTGCTTATGAAATTCCAGCAGGGTGGTAACACAGTATCCACCACGAGACTGGGTGATTTACACCACCAGATACAAACTGCAACATCTCAAGATAAACCTGCTGCTTATAATGAATATGCAGATAGCTGTTGTTCTACTACCTACAGTGCTTTTTAAGGTCACTGGATTTTAAAACAGCTCAGGTTTTACAAGACACACTGTGAGCTTTTTCTTATGAGACAGGCTAATCTGAGAAGGGGACTCTTGCACCCTTGCCTGTCTCTTACATGCTTGTGCTAAGCACATAAGAGACATGGGATTGCTTCTACATGAAAGGATGCATGTTGTTTTCTCATCTTTCTCCAAGTCTGAGAGGCAGGAGGCAGTCACCAAATGCGAAGAGTATTAGCTAGTGCTGTGCCCAAATGAATGAGCTTAGAGGAAGCTTAGGGCCAAGGCTGAGATGAAGAAAGCTTTGTCTGGACTGGTCAAACAAGCTGCTGAAATCTTCAGCCCAGTTATCACAGCCTGCATCCAGTGCTCCCTGCTCCTGCCTGCCCTTCTCCTTCAAAGCTGGGCTGCTTGTGCACTGCTGGCCAGCAGCTTCTGCAGTACCATTGATGGGACAAAACTCTGGGCCGAAAGACCTCCTCCCCACCCACACAGAGGGCCTGATGTCTGATGACTGTGGGTTCTTGCTAGGCTCCCTGTCTTTTCTCCTCTTTCCACACAAAGCAAGATTCTGAGAAGACTAGGGAACTGTAGGTGAAGCTGCTGCCATCCACTCAGCACTGGCTAAGTGGCTCTGTCCACATCTGCATGCATTGGTGAATCCCACAAAGTTGGAGGTTGTCCTGCCCCCCAGTTTCAACAGAGTAAACTGGATTTCCTGCTTTAACAGTCCTTCCATTTTTGAAGGGGGCTTATGACTCTGAGCACCCAGGTGGGGTCACTTGACACAGCATCTGCCTGGAAGACAAGGGAGGTCCAACACTTGTGGAAATCATATCCTTCAAAGGCACCTCCAAACTGTACTTTTCCAAATTGTCTTTGAAGTGACAGGCCTGATCCAGGATGCTTCCACCAGCCTTGGCTGTGCTCAAGTCAAAAAGTCAAACTACGGATTTGCACAGCCAACACAAAATTTTAAATGGTGCAAACCCTGTATTTAAATTTGTTCCTTTATCTCAGCTCTGGAAGTGCTTAAACTCATTACAGGCCAGAAAGTGAGGTCTAGATCCCTGAGGGACTAGATGCTTTCAGTTTCCAATAAAGTCAATAGGAATTGCTCACACTCTGTGTGAAATACAAACTTTTAGCAGCAAGAAAATTCAGTGCATAAACAATACTAAAATACCCTCTGTGGCTCATTATCTTTTCTCCCACCAGCTACTCACATTAAGTTCAGGCTATTGTTTTTGATTTGAATAGTATTCCTGGCCTTTTGAACTGCAGATTGTTTATAATTAAAAAAAAATAAAATCAATGATTGTTTTATAATGTACTGCTGTCAGTGATTGGAAAGGACTACAATGGTTTCTATAATTACTAATTCTTTGAAATAATATACCTGCTCCAGTATCCAATTAATATGGTTATTAACCAAAGTGCCTTCTTTGTAAACTATTAAAAAGAGTCTAGACACTGCAGATTATTGTGTGCTACATTTTTAGATTTTCCAGTTTGATTCAAAACACACTAAAAGAGGGGCCCCATAAAATGACCATCTAGAGACAGCCCATGGCAAATGTCCAGAAACTGCTCTTAATGGAATGGAGTTAGCATGAGCTGAGATCATTCTTCAGCCTTGGGAGACAAAAAAAAAAAAAGAGAGAGACATGTTTTTAGGAAGAGATTTCCAAAGGGATTGAGTTGCTCTTTGCAAACAATACAGAGGATTTCCAGCATGCACTGTGCTTTTGACGAGAACTGTGCCTACAAGGGAGCCAGCCGAGTCCTCTGGTACCTCATGGGGAGGTGGAAATCATGACGGGGAAAGTCCCTTAATGACAGGAGACAATAGCTGATTGTACAGTGAGCAGAATTACAGCAAACTTTGTCACCAAGCAATCTCTTAAAACATTTTACTCATCTGAGTAATTATTCATAGAATTAGTATCGGCAGCAGAAAGTATGTGGGACAGAAACCCAGAATCATATTCATGGGGTTACTGAAATGTTATCCTTTTCCGGAATTTGGGAGACAGCAGAGGTACAGGGCTAAAGTAATAAAAACTATGTGGGCTTTGCAGTCTCAGCACTCTTTAAATCAATGTGGCACTTGTGCCCAAAGTCAGATTGACAAGTTGTACTAAAGACGCAGAGGAAGTTAAATGGGCAGAATTATTGATGTAAAAAGTTTATTTTTCAAACATGGTCTCCTAGTAGACCCTGACCACGAAGTGGTAATGTTATTAATCCAAAATTAGGGTCTTTTTTTCTGTCCCGTCCAGCACCTGGCACAGCCCCGGCAGCTCCCGGTGCCTCCTGTCCCGTGGCCCGAGGCGCTGCTCCTGTTTGCTGAGCAAACGCATCTTACGCACTTCGGCTGCGAATGAAAACAACATTATGAAACCAGGTTTTTAATGTAAAACCGACTCCTGAAACAAGCGATGTCAGCGTTCCTCCGCAAGGAACGGGCCAGACCTGTCTGAACTCTGTCTCCACATCCCGGCCTCCTGCTGCTTTGTTCCCAAGCTGGAAAATCTTTGGGTTTCCCGGCCCGTGGGGATGGACCCCTGCCCTGACCCTTGCCTCGATCCCTGTGGCCGATCCCTGCCCCGATGCCTGCCCCCAGTCCCTGTCCCGATCCCTGTCCCCGATCCCCGTCCCGATCCCCGCCACTCGTGTCTCCGGGCCGCGCACGTGCCGGGCCCGCGGGCAGCACGAGGCGGGCGCGCCCACGCGCGCTTCCCGCGGGGGTGGGGAGGGATGAGGGGGCGGTACCCGCGCGCGCGGCAGCCGCCCCGCCCCGCCCGGCCCGCCCCTCCCTCGGCGCCCCGAATGGTACCTCCCTCCGCCCCCCCCGCCCCGCCCGAGCCTGTTTTTTTTTTAACTTTTTATTAGCATTTCCCTGATTTATGACATGCCAACCCCCCGGCCCGGGGACAGCGGCGGGGAGGTCCGGGCGTGAAGGCATTAAACATTTATAAAATATGCTTTTAAAGCCACATAAAAGCGATCAAACCATTAATATCTTTTTTTTTCCCCCTCTCTTTCTCCTCACCCCCTATTCCTCCCCCTTTTTTTCCTGGTTTGCTAAAGGAGACTGGGAAAAGAAGCGCCCTCCCCTTGGAAGCTGCGGGGTTTGAGCCCTCGCCTCTGACGCAGTTTTGCTCTTAGATATAAATAAAAACATAAATATATGTATTATTACTATTATTATTGTTTTCGCTTTAAACCAGCGCCTTGCGCAGCGTGAGAGCTTTTCGAGGAATTCGGCTCGGATTTTGCTTAAAACCATTAAAAAGAAGCAGGAAAGTGCCGGGGGGCGATTTTTGGGGCTGTTTCTCCCGTTTTCTGGCCGATGTCCCCGGTGGGCGCCTCGAAACTCCTGCCGGGATGGAAGTGAGGGGGGGGACGACGCTTTATTAGTCTTACTTTTAATTTATACCGGATTAAATTAGATTTTCTTCTGTTTCGTTATAAAGCCGATTTTTGTTTAATTAAGTGAAGAAGCGGGGGGTGTGTTGGGAGGTTCTGCCGGGGGGTTGGCAGCGATGGGGTGTCCCCCCCCGTCCGAGAGGTGCTCGGTGCTGTGCAGAGATGGGTACAGAGGGAAAAATAAGTTAAAAATAGGGGGAAAATAAATTAAAAATAGGGAAGGAAAAAAAAAAGGAAAGAAAAGTAAAAGTTGGTGTGGCCGGCGGGCAGCGTTGGAGGCGACCCCCCCCACCGGGGGTGGGGGGATTGTGTGTGTCTCCTCCCCCAGCCTCCCTTTTCACCCTATTTTTGAATTTTTGGGGGGGCGGAGCCCGCGAGGAGAGAGCGGACCCTCCCCCGCTCCCCCCGGCGCTGAAAGGCGGCTTTGTCCGCGGCGGGGCCGTGGGAGAGGGCCCGGCGGCACTTCCCCCTCGGCCCTTGCCGGGCGGGATGGAGGATTTAACCCGCACAGACAATACCGGGGGTCGGGGGTGCCCCCCCCTCCATCCCCATCCCCAATCCCATCCCCGATCCCCGCTCGGACCCGCCACCCGCGGGGGGGGGCCTGGAAACTGCCGCGGGCGCGCCGGGGGCGGGGCGAGCCGGGGCGGGGGGGCCTGGAAACCGCCGCCTGTTTACCCGGCGCTGAGTGACAGCCCGCCCAGCCAATCAGGACGCGCGGGCGCGCCTTGGTCCCGCCCCCGCAGAACAATGCGTGTTTCATGGCTCCGCCGCCGTCGTTTTTCCCTCCCCCCTCCGTGT
>JAWWEV010000134.1:54682675-54693925 GCA_035583235.1 Hafferia zeledoni | reverse complement strand
CTGCCCTCCGGACGGGCCGCGGGCGGGCCCCGCCGCCCCGCGGGGCTGGGGTCCCGCCGGGTGGGCGCTCGGAGGAGGCGCCCCGGGTGCCGGGCCGGCACTGGCCGCGCGCTGCGGCCGCCCCGCGGCGTGCGGGTCCCGGCGGGGACGGGCGCTCCCTGTGCTCTCCTTCTCCCCGGCGCGGACACGCCGGTCGGGACTCCGTGCAGGGTCGGTGCTCGTCCCGGTGGCTCCGGAGCGGGTCCCGCTCTGGGGGCTCCCAGGGGAGCGGCGCAGCCCGGCGGGGAGGGGACGCGGGGCTGGCACGGGCTGTTCCCCCTTCTCGGTCGCCCCGGCTCGTCCCGCCGCAGCAGGGGGTCCCCCGGGCTCCCCCGGCCGCGGACCGGGAGCGCTCGGAAAAAGGCTTTTGCTGCCGTGGTTGGGCGCGGTGTCCCCGCCGTGCCCGGGGCCGCTCGCACACCGGGCCCGGCCCGCCCGGCGCTGTCACCCCCCGGCACAGCAATCCCGAGCGCTCCCGGTCGCGCCGAGCGAGGGCGGGCGCTGCCCCTGCGAGCAGGGCACCCGCTTCCTCAGGCTGGTTCCTTTTCTCTGCTCCCTGCACACCATTCCTAGGGCTTTGTTGAGTTTTAACTGCCTTCCTCCAAATACTGCGGTGCGGGGAAGGGTAGTAGCGTCCCTACCCCACTAAGCTACGCTGGATCATAATGAATGGTAGTCGCCATCCCTTTCAGCCACGCTGGGTAATACTTAATCATGGCTAGCCAGCTGCAGTTGTGTCACTGTAATAAGTGACACCCTCTTAGCCACCTACAGCTGATGAATAATCGCAGATCCAGTGCCGGGATACAGGGTGCAATCACACATGCAGTGTTGCACCGCACGTTGCCGTCCTCGCCACATCTTGATTGCTGCTGCTGGTTGTAAGTGCAGTGTCCTTAATTTTGGGCTACGCTGAGCACGTGTGACCTCCCTCTATGTGGTGAGGGAAGAGAGTCAGAAGAACAGGCTGTTTCTATACTCAACTCGTTTGTTCCAAATGAAATTTTGACTGGTGAAAGTACTTGCCATGTCTTTCTAAAGCGTGGACTTTAAGATTTCACAGTGTGTCTGTGACCTTCTGTCTTCCCTGTGGGATTACATTGTCTACAGCATTGGCTCTGTGGTTAGAGAGCAACAGCCTGCTTGGGGGTGGGGTGGAGCTGGTGGTTGATGCTTTTGTTCTCCTGTAGAAGGTGGCATTATGGTATTTGTTGTTTTGTTTGGCTGCAGGAGCGTTTCCAATTCCTCACTCTTGTTTGTCGAAAAATAAATCGAAGGTTTTGCTTGATTTCTTGCCTGATGAAGGCGTCTTGCAGCTCATATACATTTTCCCAGTTAAATGTTCATTAGGAAAGCTGGTGTTGTTTGTTATGATTCCTGGAGCGTACTATTTTAGAGGTTAGAGTTGAAAAAAAGGGAACAAATGCTTTTAAAATTCCTGTAACTATTACCCGGCACTCTAGTTAGCAATTAAGTTTTCCCACATTTCTGTTAGTTTACTCATCTAAATATTTGGGCTCCATTTGCTTTTGTTTATTGATTACTGCAGCTTTGTCAGAAGCGTCATGGTTGTGACATTACATTTTTCCTTCTCAGACAACTATTAAAATGTTGACAAAAACAACTGTAGGTTATTTATTTTTTAAAAAATCAATGATCAAATAACTGGAACACTAGGAAAACTAGTGAAAAAGTTGTGTACAGGTTAGGATTTTAATGCTGAATTTATTGTTCAAAAGCTGTGATTCGAGTAGTTCTCTGGAAAAGTAGTTTTGTTTTCTTCCTGTCAAACACTTCCAGCCTTGGTAAAATGAAACCTGTTAACTTTGGTTAATGTTGTCGTTCGATTGCACGAAGGAGCCTGACTTTTTTTTTCCATTGCTATATGACCTGTTTTGAGTACCTCTCTAATGCTGACTCATCTCTGTGTGTTAGGATTAAAAACTGATGTTAGTCCAGCAGCTAATTTTTATTTTTCAAAATGGTACAAACAGTTTTCCTTCTCGACTAGTCTGTAAAAGCTTTCTTGCACAGGGGAAAAAGTGCTTGAAATGAAGAGGCAGTGAGTGAAGAACGTGGTGTGCAAACCCCTGTGTTTGGATGGGCAGTTGCAGTTTGGGTGGGCGCTCAAACTGTGAGGGAAAGCTTGTGGCTCTTCTGCAGTCGCTGTCAGCTGGATGTGAAAAACACTTCTATTTTCCTGTGCAAACTGTGTGCCTGAGCTTCAGTTAAGGTCCATAAGTTTGTGCAGTGTTGGGACAGAATAGCAGGAATTCACTGCAGTGGTTGTGGCAGTCAGAGAATGTCAGTGCTTTGTTGTTTGCACACTTGTGCTGCTGCATCTCCAGGAGTGTTTGGGTCGAACTTGTTTGTATGTACAGTGTGACTGAACATAAATTGCACACTGTCAGAACCAGATATGACGAGAAGGTACACAGAAACAGGAGGCAATAACTGAAAATTAATTACAATTTGAACTATTATTATTAACAAGAAATTGTTAATTTGTGGCTGGAATTATAGGGTAGAATTTTTGGCGTTTGTGGAGTATTTTTGGTTTTGCCTGTGAACAGTTTAGGGAAACATCATTTTAAGATGACAAAATCAATGAAAATGTTATGTAATTAGAGAAGCGCATTTTGAGTGCAAAACACTTGGTTTTAAATAATTACTGATACTACAAAAATACCTGTAGGTGTCAGTTTGAAAATTGCTTCTGCAGCCACATGACAGAGAGAATCTCTAATGCCATGGACTTAATTTTATGTCATTTTAAAATTGCATGAAGTATGGAATCGTGTCTTCTCAGTAGCCTGGGCCAGCCTGAACTGTAAAATACCTTGCAAAGACGCCTGTACCAGCAGCAAGTGCACAGAGCTCTAAGTGACAAGGGGTGGGCATTGGCTTGAGTGTTCCATTGCCAATGAAAACCTCTGTAGTAGCAGTACACAATACAGTATTGGGGTTATTTTTCAGTTTGAGAAGCCTTGAAAAGACAAAAATAACTTGAGTGGGCTTATGGCTGGTGTGATGTTTTCCACAGGCACTGTAATATTGAAATTGTTTTAGTAACTCTTTGCTAAGTAACAGGCTGTTCAGGTTCCGTGTCTGAATTAGTCATCTCCGAGTTCAGTGGTTAACAGGGGTTTCCTGACCCAGAATGCTGAACGATTCAAGGGCAAGGGAAGACACATCAGACCTGTGATGACACAGGAGAGTGTTTGGCATCAGAGCAGTGGATTTTAGTGCAGTGGTGTAGATGTGCCAGCCCTCTGGCTGTTCAGTTTGTTTTTAATGAGAACTATGAAAATACTTGTAGGAGGTTTTCTGAGAGAAGGTGCTGGTTTGTGGAGTTCTTCCAGCCACAAGGCTGAATAAAGAGAAGTCCAGAGATTAAAATATAACAATTATTGAAACTTTAACCTGATCTACATCCTGATTAGTAATTTTAGGATGAGGAGGTTGATCAGTGAGGGTCTTGAAGTAGAGAGTGAAGGGAGAACTGGGGTCGATCTGACTTTGGATTTAGAAAGCTATTTGAGAGAGGAGTGTTCATGAGGGTCAGTTCTGGATTTCCAAAGATGAGGAAGGATGCTTCAGTAGTTCAGATGTGAACTGCTGTGGTCACAGGGTAAAATTTAAGCTAATGAAGGGGTATCTTAATGATGTGACAGGCATACCAGGATCTCAACACCAGGTTGTTTCTGGGACCTGTCGAGAACCATTGTTTGAGTGCTAATGCTTAGTTAAGATTCCTGAAAGTTAATGAGTTGCAGTAATGGAAAGGAGCCTGAAGCAGTGACAGAAAGGGTAAGACATGTGTGTTTCCTGTGCTGAGGCTGAGCTGATAGTGAGGCATCGGTGTGGGAGAGGGAGAGACAAGCTGAGGTGTTGGCTTGGACAAACAGGAGACAGGGAGTAGAAAGGATGTTTCTGTTTAATGGTAGGGGGTGCACAGTTGAATTTGAATCCTGGCCCTGAAGAGAGTGAGGAAGAATGGAGAGGGGTGCAAGACAGAAACCTATTAAATGATTCATAAAACAGCGCAGGTGAATGAGGAGGCTCCTTCAGGAGGATATACTGAAGGAACAGTTAAAATGATAAGGGCTGAATCACGAGAGCAACAATGCCAAGGAAATCAGGGAGAGTGTTTCTGGAAAAGGTGCATTGCTGGTAGTTTTGGGTGATTGTCAACTCTAGGAAGATAAGAATTACATGTTGATTCTGAGCCTCATGGTAGGATTAGGCTGAAAGAGCTGTCAGTGAGATTTGTTTGTGAAGCCTGAGTGGAAACAGGATGATGCAGACTGTAGGACTGGGGTTCATGGATGGGATCTGCAGGCTACAGGTTTTACTGCCACTGAAGGCTTAAGCAGTGCTTATTAAGATTTGAGTAATTGCATAACTACAGCTATTGTATTGTGTATATGCACCTGATGAGTGTTAAAGGTTGGGAAAAAGTCGTTTACAATCAAATGAGTAGATGTTTTGCGTGACTAACATTTAAATCGTTATCAAAGAGCTTGTCTGTCTTAAGTTTGGCTATTGGGAAATCCTTGTGAGCGCTGTATTCTTGAAGGAGTCTTTGGAGATGCTGGCAAATACTCTTTTAACCTTTTGTAGTTTCAGTAGGAGCAGTTTTATGAAGTTAAGCTCTTAATTTGGATTTTATTTGCTTTCATTGTTTATTCATTGTATTAAGTAGCTCTTTGTTGTTTGACTTATTCTGGTGGATACAAAAGCACAAAGAAACTTCAAGCTATAGAATGATTATTTTCTTTTTCTCCAGAAATAATCTGTAGACTATTTTATTTGGCATAGTGTGTGTGCATTTATTACAGCTAATTAAAAGACAACAGCCCTTGCTGATACCTCTTTGCAGAAGTAACTCTTTTAAGTCTTCTGTTGCTTGCTATGAATTGCATAATGATCCTGAGTTTGGGAATGAGGGAGAGTTTCTTTCCTATGACTTGATAATTTCTACTTGGCAGTAATAATTTGTTTGGGTTTTTTTTTCATTGTTTTGAACTGCAATATTTCTGTATTTAAAAATATTGTGAAAAGAAGAGTAAATAACCTGTAAGTACGTGTAAAGTCTCCCTAGAAGACTTGTGGTGGCATCACTGGCAAAGACTTTGAAAACAGATTTCATAGTTAGGAACTCATTTTGGGTGAAAGTTACTGTTAAGGTGCAGTTCCAACCTGTTCTATGCCAAGTCTGTTTATTGATAAACTTGAAGAGACAAATCTTAATTTACATTTGTAAAGTGCATATTTCATACAAGCAACTATTCTAACTTATGCAACGTGCTTGAATCTCTCTTGGGAATGAAGGATGTAGTTTATGCAAAATAATAGTTTCACATTTGGAGAGCAAATTATGTCAGCATATTTTGAAGTTTCAGGGCATCTTTTCCATGTTCATAGTACTTGTTACCCTAAATTCTTTGGGTGTTAATTGCAAGCACATTATTAACTGACCTGTATGTCACTGTGATGTGCTGATTCACTGCCTCCCAAGAGCATTTCCAGGGAAGTTGTACTTTTATGTGGATTTGTTATTTCAGTGTTTTTAAAAATTGGGCAGTTGTAGTGTCTGCCTGGTTTTGTAGAGTTGCTCACTTTTTCCTGTGTGTTTCGGTGAAGAAGAGAAAAAGGTAAATGTATAGTTAGATAAAATCTTTAGTCTGTTCACAAAACTGGATATGCCTTTTAAGTCTATAGTATTTCAAGGCAATTATATAATTATAGGTGTATAATATTCTTCATCTTGGTGAACTTTATTTTATGTGGAAATATTTACAATATTATGCACTTGATACCTGTATGGAACATAATTGCATTAATGAATAATTACGATTATGAGAGACAGGGAAATAATATAGAATATGATAATTATAAATATAGAAATTCTAAATATAGAATTATGGTTATCTCTTTCCAGTATAAAACAGCCAATAGATCTCTTTGAAGAGAGAACTATTAATAGAAAATAGCAGTTTCCATATCTATATTGTTACTGAATCTTGGAAAAGTAAGTGCTAAACTTCGTTATACATTATCTCATTTGCTGGGGTTCCACTTCTGTTACGGTGCTCTTTAATCATGGCATGTGTGTGTGTATTTTGTGGTTGCTACTTTTTCTTAAAAAAAGTTAAGTACCCTTTACAATCTGAAGAAACTTTATTTTGTTGTCTTTGCTATGTCACATAACAGCCATTTTCAAAGCCTATTTGTACTGTTTAATTTCATTTTCTGAAAAATACTTCATTCTCTTCAGCTGGACTTTAGTAAGCCAGATGGTGACATGGCCACGTATCTTCTTGCTTTTCTGCTTGCAAAAACTACAGATTTGTAGTGGTAAATTTTTTCACCAAGAAAGGAAGGAAGGTGTGAGGTTTGGTATCTACAGTGTGAAAAATCTCCTGATTAAGGTTGCAGTTTTGTATCCTTACAATAGACAGAGTCTATTAAAATTATATATATGATATTATACATTAAAATAGAGATGATAAACACTACTTTTGTGTTCCGTTTAAGATTTTTATTTTTGAAAAGCTTGACTGATGTATAAAATTTTACTATGAGATATCATTATAGTGTTTACTGTTTTGATTAATATGATTGATCAATGAATGACATGCTGCTGGGACATGATTTGTTCTTTCTAAAGCAGTGGGAGCACTTCAGTCAAACAGCATGTGTCTCCAGGAAATTTGAGAGGCTCTTTTTACGTAGATAAGTCTTGAAGGCATGGTTGGTGAATTTAAGTTACATATTTCTATAGTTATTTAAATTAAGAGAGGGCCTGCAGAGAGATCCTGACTAATTACAGGGCTGGCTGGTCACCAGCTGTATAAAATTTATCAAGGGCAAGTCCAGATTCTGCACCTGAGAGGGGATTGTCCCACTCTGCTCTGCACTGGGGTGGCCTCACCTTAAACATTGTGTGCAGTTTGGGCATCACAATGTAAGAAGATATTCAGGTATTAGAGAGTGTCCAGAGGTGGGCAATGAAGATGGTGAAGGGCCTGGAGGAGGGGCTGAGGGCACATGGTCTGTTCAGCCTGGAGAAAAGGTGACTGAGGGGAGACCTCATTGCAGTTACAACTTCCTTGTGAGGGGAAGAGGAGGGGCAGGCTCTGATCTCTTCTCTGTGGGGACCAGTGACAGGACCCGAGGGAGTGGCCTGAAGTTGTGTCAGGAGAGGTTTAGATTGGATGTTAGACAAAGGTTCTTCTCCCAGAGGGTGGTTGGGCATTGGAAGGGGCTCCCCAGGGCAGTGGTCACAGTACCAAGCCAGAGTTCAAGAAGCGTTTGGCCAATGCTCTCAGGCACATGGTGTGGTCCCTGGGAGTGTCCTGTCCAGGGCCAGGAGTTGTACTTAATAATCGTGTTGAGTCCCTTCCAATTCAGGATATTCTGAGTCTATGACTCTAAAGTTGTTTACATTGCTTCACTTGGAAAACACGAAGACATTACAGTGGTTGTTTTATGGTATAACTTTTCCTCATTTGTTTCTTATTCGGTAGCAAGAACTATCTTCAGTTCATTGTAATTGCATGACTAACTTGTGTGCAGTGTCATTTAATCACTGTATTGAAAGTCTGGAACACTTTCTCTAATAGGCAGCAAGCTGTTTTGGCAAGTGGTCGTTTTTAACTGCTGTGTGTGATATTACACCTGGTTCTTAATTTATTTTTTCTGCTTCTGGTAGGTTAGGTTAATGTTATACACTGCAGTGGCTGCTAGTCAGTCTGTCAGTTGTTAATCTAATTTCTTATAGTGATTTGAGCAGAATGAACACTTAAAATTTTCCTTTATGAGTGCAGACAAGTATAAACGTATTTCTAAATGTGCCAGAGAAAAAGCCTTTTTGCTGATGTTCTTGGTGAGATTGCTTGGTCTGCAGAACTTTCATCTGCTCTTTGTTGGTTTGGGTTTTTTAAAGCCATACTTGTAGTGTATTTCCAGTGTGTGGTGCTTTGGGAGATTACCAGGAAACTTGGTATCAGAATGAAACTTGATCAGGCTGCCATGAAATTCAGAATTTTCCAGGCCTGAAAGAGGGAATTGAATTGTGCAAAATACTGGTCCCTAATTTTTACTGGACCATAGAAACTGAATGAAATAAAAGATACTCTTTAAACAATATTCTGCTTTCCTTTTCCCGGCAGCTTTTATTTTAACTCCGTAGTTTAATTTTGTCTGGGAGCAGTGGCAAAGGATCTTGTAGGGAGTGTTTCTTTTTTACAAGTTGTGCGTTAAGAACTGCCAGTGTAGAAAATAAGTTTAAACTTGTTTGCTCAGCACAAGAATTTGTGACACTAAACTTTTATCAGTTATTGATACAAGGGAGGGTATCTTGATAAAGGGGTGTTACAGCTTTCACTGGTGATCTGACATAAAGGGAGCTTCAAAATAAAGATGTAGAGAGTTGGAGGTGCTTGTGCTCACTCTGAATTTATGCCATTATGGAAGATTTCTAAGGCCAGGTATAATAGAATAAATAATAGTTAAACTTACTCAATTATTGTTGTTGTTCCAGCCATCTGCGTAAAAGCTCTTCGTGTCCTGAACGTGAAAAACAAGCACAAAAATCCAGTGACTTGCCAAGGTCAAACAGAAAGTCCACGGAGAGGTAGAATTGCTGTCTCCTGACTGTTCCTGTTGCTCAGTGCAGCTGGGGCTGTTCCCTGGGTTTTCACAGGTGACATCAAGTGAAAGTTGGTCAGAAGACACCAGACGTGTGTAGGATTTTAGTCTGCGTAAGAGAAAGGTGTGATAAGGAGGACTCGAGGGTGACTCTGTTCATCATCAGTGTGTTTTGGTTACAGTGAAGGATATTGGAATAAACACCAGAGAGATGGTGCTCTTACCTAACTGAGACAGATGCAATGGCTGGGGCGTGGCCAGTGGATGAATGTGGCACGTAATACAATGAGGTGGTGCTGCAGTGTGTGCTGGGCCCCTGTCTGTACTGCGGAGGAAATTACTCTGCATAGGTTCTTATTTTCAAAATTGAAAAAAGTGTCACCACTTTCCAGATCTGCCAGCCAGCTCTGGCTTCAGCAGGGAGTGTAAGAATTCAGGAAAGAAAAAAGCTTCATTGAAGGAGTGCTGTTATTCTGCATGTGTGTGTTTCTTTTCACGCTCTCTTAGTTTTGTAGTAGATACACAGTGATGACTAGTAAAATCCTCAATAATGTAATATCTTCCAGAAGTTATGGGGATATAGCAAAACTATTTTGGACGTATCTTTTCTGTCCAAGTATTTCTCTGGCCAAATTTTTTTTCTGCTGTTCAGCACTTCTTTGCCAGCACTGAGTCCTGGAGTGTTGGTTTTGATTCTTGTTTTTTTCTTTAAATTCTCCTTTTGCATTCCATTTTTTTCTTTTTATTTAGTATTGCATGGGTGGTGTTGATTTTGGTTTGTTTTGTTTATGCGTGCATTACAAATCTCTCATTAATTAAGTCATACAGAGCAATTAATGAAAGTAAGTGTTTGGGATCAGGCTTGCTCTTTGAAAGAGGCTCGTGGCAGGCTTGATGCATTGTGACAACTGTTTCAGTCAGCACAGGTGACACTAACACAGAATTCTGATCATGATGTAAAAGTACTAATTTACAAAAGTGGCTTCCTCTATTAATTGTTTTGCTGATCGTGTAGGTAAATGCACCTTTTTAGTTGGTCTTCAGGAGAGATGGAAGAATGTTATGCAGAGATAGAAAACGGAGTTCTCTAGAGCTGAAGTAATTTTTTTCTCTGAAGGTCATCTGAAACAGGAAAGGCATGAAAACTTATTCTGAGTTGTATTTTAATTAATAATATAAATGTTGGCCAGGTTCACGTTCAGTTTTCATAATAGAGGAAGTAAGAGCAGTGTTCGAAATGTCTACATTCAGGTAACAGCTCTCTCAAAATACCAAGAACTGTGTTAAAACAAACGTCAGAACTGTTTGCATTTTTATTTGCAGTGGGCAAAATATCTGTATTTCACAACAGGTAGCAGGCAAAACAGAGGACTTGTTATGAAACAATACTTTAAAAAACTGTTGTTGAGAAGGTTTACTCACAATTAGCCTGTTGAAATGATAAATCATATTTCAAATGGTGGCAAAGGAAAAGTAGATCAGGCCTTTGCATTCATTTGCAATTGTTAAAGGCTACCAGAAAGTGTAGGGCAACTCTTTGTATTGGATCCCTTGTGCTGTGAGGATAATTGTTATTCTTTTTGTCCCGCTGCATCTGCCTGTGGCTTGTGGGACTGCAGGAAAGTGGTGAGCTCAGAAGATGTGCTGAAGGTGCCTTTCCAGGCAGAGTTTTAAGCCAGTCTTTATGTGAGTGTTCATGGCATCTGGGCTGAATTTCCATATGGAAATAAAATATATAAGAAACAAAACAAAAGACATATATGCCATGTCTTTCCCGTGTTTCACTCAAATAGTTTTTTGGACAAAATCGTAACTTTTAAAAAATTGTTAAATAGTTGGGTCAGTTCAGTTTCCCTGATTATTTTCTTGCTGTCTCACCGTGCTGCTGTGGGGCACTCAGTTAGCAGTGCACTGGTTAGACTTGTCAGTTTGCATAGTCATGAAAGTTGTGTTGCATCAGTTCAAGTTTGAAAGTTTATCTTTTTCAGTTTGAACAGTTCTTACAAAAATAAAAAACCTCCCAAAGCAACAGGCCTATGTTTGCCAGAAATTACCAGGCAGTGATGAGTATTATATCTGTAGAGATAAGAGACTTCTTCACTTGCTGGAAGTTTTCCTTTGTGCTTCTGCTGCATAGGATTCAAATTGTGGGTATCATTGCAGAAAGTACTTTCTTAACAGATTTTACTGGTGGTGCTTTTGATATTTTCTCTGTTGTGTTCAGCATTCTCCTACCTAATGACTCGATTGTAGACTATTACCTTCAGTAAAGAGGCTACTTTTTTTAAAGATGAAAAATGCTATTCTGCCGTTGTCCAAAGTGCATTCCTAGCTCATAGTTTCACTTTTTTGTTTTCATATTAGTTGAAAAGTGTGTGCAGCCACTGCTTAAAATTCCTTTGCTCTGATTCCAGTTTAGATCTGGTCAATTCTGCTTCATTTTGTTACATATATAATAATAATAGTGGCCCAGTCTTCTCGAACGAAGATTTGGGAAGGGCTCTCCCCACGTGGGTGTGCCCTTCGAGCCTGCGCAGTGGATTTTTTAGGTGAGGC
>JAWWEV010000134.1:54660926-54682575 GCA_035583235.1 Hafferia zeledoni | reverse complement strand
CCTACTGAGACTCGAACTCGTGACCTTGGGAGTCAGAGACCGGAGTGCTCACCATTACGCCACGGGACCGCCCTTTTGTTACATATAAAGCATATTGAAATAATGTAGAATTCTGTATTTTACTTAATTGTTCTCAGTCTTGCTCTCTCCTGAATTTTTTGAGCAGCCCTCCATTATTTTTGCTTCTACATCTCTTTTTATTTTCTTTATTTATTTTAATGGAGTAATACACCAGAAGACTCCTTGTTTTTTCCATGAAGGTTCTGTGTAAGTCCTATTCTTTTTTTTGTGGGCAGTCCATGTTCACCTACCCTTGTCCAGAGCAGGAACTTTCAGACTATTTCCCAACAGCATTTGCTCCTTTCTTCCCCTGAGTTTTTGCTTTTACCAGCTCTGTAAGGCTTGTGGTGTGCTTAGGGCATCCCCACCACCATTACCTAGAGAATGGCAAAGTCACTGTGGCTACTCCACCAATGCAATAATCTAACAGCTGTGTGTTTGAAATTAAGTCCAAACCCTAATCCTTACTTTTTGGAACTTGGTATCAGTGTCTTTGATCATGAGAGGGGGTGTCTGATGAGCACTCCTATGCAGCTTGTCTGCCCCCTTAGGAACTGATGGGGAATGTAGAGAAAATAAAATATAAAGAATGCAAGAACCCCAGAGGCACCTCATGTAACAAAAGACAGAACACTGACATGGAAAGAGAAGGAAAACTTAAATTATATGGGGAAAGCCAAAGAAAGATCCTAAGTGTTAATATTATAAAGGCAGGAAATGTATTTCGGGATGGGGAGAAGAGGACATAGTAAAGGATCACTTTATTTTGGCGGAGTTTTGTTATTTCTTTTTACCAAAACGTTTCAATCCTTTTCATGTGTGAGAAGCTATTACTGTTTTTTATCCTGTTGCTACTCCAAAGAGGATGGATAAAACAGAACTTTCAGTTCAGACTGCAGTCTGTTCCCAGTGGCTTTGTAGGGTGTATATTGAAGGCTGTGAAGGAGCAGGACACTTTGTTCATACTGACATGGTGTATTTCTAAAGCAACAGAACTGGGAGAAAGGATTGTTTTTGAAATGATGAAAGCAAACAAAGTAAAGCTGAGACCAGGTTTTGAAAGCTGAATTCTGTAAATAAGCATTGCCCAAATAGTGGTGGGTGTGTGTCTGTGTACACAGATACACTTTGGATTGTTTGCTATATCAGCTCTGATATACAACTTGGATTAATATTTACTATACAGAAAGTTTAAGATGTGTTAAAAGAACATGTGTTACTTTTCAAATAAAATTGTAACTTTTCTGTTTGCCCAGTTCAGTGGTTGATACAAGTATTAGATTTGCGTTTATTAATACTTTTTCCGAACCTTAGAGAAATAGTATCATACACAGGGTGTTTTAATATAGGTTAAAAATTACCAGTTTGATTGAAGTAGTCATAGTCTACCTTTTTTGTTCTTATCATAGAAGGCATCTTTATTAGTTTGTAGATTTTGTGGTACATGTTATGATCTTGTCTGCTCTTGTTGCTTCACAAAAAAAAAATGTGTATTTGAAAGTTTTATATAAAGGTATTCTGTAACTTCATGTGTAACAATGGTGCACTTTTTCTTCCACCAGTGAACCTCACTTTACTCTTGCTCATTAAACTGCTCATGTAGGTAGCCCCTTATCTAAAACTCCCCACTTCATTTTGCAAGAGTTCAAAAAGTGAAATAGGCATGTCCTTTGGGTATCAGAATTGGATAATGGTTCCCCGTTAGAGTGGCTGGTGTGTGCAGCCTCTCTCCTTTGGTAAAAGAAACCTTCCGACTATCATATTGCAACACTGGACCATAGCTGGGAGAAACAGGAAGCAAACACTTAAGGATTGTCCCAGATCATCATTGCTCCTTCAGTCTGTTGCCTCTTCCTTTTTTTCAGCCGCTTTCTTAATTTCTTTCTTGGAAGCCAAAAGTAGCTTCATGCAGTTCTCCTAAGAGTTGAGTCATTTATCAGCTTCTCCTTTGCCAAATAATCCGTAATGGAATCCACTACATTTTCTTCTACCTGAGGTCATTTATTGCATTCTCCACTTGCTTTTGACTTTCTGTCTGTCCTTTTGATTGTTTATTCTGTTTTCTGCAGTGTCTGTAGTTAATTGTGGCTGTTAGAAACATCTTCTTGAGGGCTCTGAGTTCAGAGTGCCCTCCTGGATCTCCCACAGTGTCATTCCTGTCAGTAAACTGTTGCTTGTAGTGCTTGCAAACTGCTGGGTGCCAGGCAGGTCCAGGGAGCCCCTTGAACAGGATTCTGTACCTGAAAGGATGGACTGTTGGTTTTCAGTACAAAACCAGTCAGGATAACGGGAGCTCTCAAGACTTCTCTATGCTCCTTGTGTTTTGGGATGAGCAATGGGCTAATGTTGGCTGCACTTCAGGTTTGTCCCAAGGTGTGCTGGCATGGGGGACCAGATCTTGTAACTATTGGTATAGTTGAAAAGCTGTTGGATGTCTGTCATGGCATTCTTTGTGTAGTTGATGAAGATTTATTTCCTAAAGGACATTGTGCTTTGTTGTTGCCAGTCTGGTGGAAAATTGGAAAATACTTTCCTTGTTTAAAAAAACCCAGACAACTAACTTGAACCTGAAAAACTCCACAGCACTGCCCCTTCACTGACCCCTCCTCCCCTCCAAAAAATTGCTGGTAGAGGTTCATTATGTTTTCCCATAATGTTTGTGGTTAACTTTATTAATAAGCATTTGTATTATCATGCCACACATGACAGCTGGTTCCTACGTGTCCCTTCACACAGCTCTGTCATTCTGTTGCAGTGCTCTGGTCAGTGGTGTGAGCCTCGGTGGCTCCTGAGCCTTGTGATTTGCAGGCTTTGCCAGAGCCACTGCAGTATGAAACTGGGTTTGCTGACGTGTCAAAACCAAATTCTAGTTCAGAGGCTGGATGACCCTTCGAGGCTGATTGTACTGATGATGCCAAGTTACCTTGGGATTTCCTTGCACATGTGGTGTTGCCCTTTTATTTAACAGAAGTCTCCCTTGGTCTCTTCTCTGCCCCACTGGTGCCCAGAGCACAGAGTATGTGTCCTTTACTATCTACAGTTATTAATAAAAGTTATGTTCATTTCTGATATCAACATTAGGCTCAAAAATCCCTTGAACTGAAAATAGTCATAGACAGGAGAATGTTTGGGGAGTTACCATTTAGGTTTTTGTGGTTCTTACTCTTCTTCAGCTGTCTCTTAATGCTGCTGTTTGGAGAAATGGATTGCTGGAGTCTCGGCCTGAGTAAGAATAACCCTTGCATCCACTGGCAGTGGGAGCAGAAGGCTCTGCTCCTCTGGGTGAACTGTCTGAACTCTCTCCATGTTCCCTGTGTTTGCCTCAGTCTGTAATAGCAAAAGGGAGCGGAGAGGAAAGGATGGACAGCAGTTTGGGGAACAGAGTGAACTCTCTAAATGTGAGGGTACATGATGATCTCTGTATACGTGTGTGGAGTCAATCTTATTTTCCACCACTGCAAAGACATTGTCTGAAGAAATTTTGGGGTGGGAAAAGGAGATTTTTTCAATATCAGTGTTTTTTAAGTTTTTGTCTGATTCTTTACATTTTTATTTGTTGAGGTATGGAAACATTGAGTGGCTTTTCTGTTTTACACGTGTTCTTGTATTTAGCTCTAGGGAAGTTGTTCTTTCTCCCCTCAAGGGAGTTTCCTGTGTATATGGAAAAGTACAAAACAGAAGTGAAAAATACCTCAGGCTTCCAAACCTGCCATTTACATTTCACTTCTCCCCCTGCCCTTCTTGTCCTACAAATAGCCTGGCAGTTCTTCCTCTGCCCCATAGCAATACCAGCTATTTTAAAAGCTACACCATCAGAGCAACTTGGCACACAAAATTATTACAACAACTTGTGAACCACTGAGGAAATAAAAAAAAAATTATCCAGTGTTACACTTTTTTGGTTTTTAAATTGCCAGAGTGTTTTTATTAGGCTTTCTTCAGGCTAGTAAACATAACATAACTTGATACCTGTTCCAAGAGCTTTATAGTCCTAAATAAATTCAATATGCAACTCATGGTTGGAGTTTTTTTGTTTTGTTTTTTTTTTTTTTTTGTTTAAAAATCCATTTAAGGCAGTGGCCCTAAAGTTGTGTAACTCAGCAATTAAGTTGCATTTCACAGTGTATTATTGCCACTAGAAATTCTGGATACCCTCTGCTCACAATCCTGACTACAGAGCAAACAGTTCACTTCTGTTTTTAATGCCTGGGTGAGCAGCATGTAGATAACAGGTTCAGAAGGTTTGTAGGATGGAATGCTGGTGTTGTATTTGATATGAATGCTGTCTTGACAGTATTTAATCTTTCCCATAACCATATAAGATAATTTAAGCAGTTTAAAATGTTATTGTCATGTAACGGGATTTGCGGGTTTTGGCCTCTAAGTTGTTCTTTAAACAGCAGGACTAAAGAACTTCTTGCGTTCCCTATGCATTTGTGCCTTGTATGGTGAGGAAAGTTTACAGCACAGTACCAGCCAAATGGGCACAGTGTGGCTCTAGTGGAGCTAAAGCCGTGCTTGCCATCTATCCACATGGCATGTGTGAAGTGACCAGCTGTGAAACAGTGTGTGATTCCCAAGCTTTGCTTGTCTTTTTAGATAACATCGGTATTTTGGAAATGTCCATCCAGCTTCCAGTTTTCATATCACTCATAGCAGCTTAATTGTCTTTGAAGGCTCTTGTCTGTATACTGAGTTAGAACTGATTTAGGGATTCTAAAGTTCCTGCAAGGATGGCTAATCAGTTTTATAGCATGAGCTTTATAGTGTTTTTAGTGAACAGGAAAATTAAAGCAATGAAGGAATATTAGTTGTTACAGTACGAAGCTACTTTGTGGGCACATTACCATGCCATGTTTTCCAGAATGCATTAATGCTGTGGAAGAAAAGATACACCATCTCTCCAAAATGCTGAACTTTAAGCAGTAACTTCTAATATAGGTCATCCCCTGATTTTCTTTAGGATGAGACATTTTTTTGTTCATTTATCTTGTCTGCGTATTTTTATTCCATAGTTCAGGTTATCTGTGTGATTGTTAAACCTTAATGAGCGCATTTGTCAATAATTTTTCCTTTTTTTTGTAGAGCTCAGTCAGCCCTATTTGAAGCAGCAGAAGGCAGGAATTTTGTGAAGGAACTCTCCCTATGGATGAGGGTGATCCACATAATGCATACTTGGTAGTCCCATGTTGGCAACCATTTTTAAACCAGTCAAGGTACAGAAGTGGTGGTAGCTGCTAACAGAAGTGACAAATCGGGTTGTTTAGTACTTCAGAACAGCTTTGACAATTTACTTTCCCTTCTGGGCTGAACATACTTGGAAGGATAAGACAAAATTTGCAGAGAGGTTGGGTTCAGAGCTCAGCAGTAGGGAGTCCTCACAGCACTGAGGTGCACTGACCGCTGCGAGAGCTCTGCAAAAAATGTGTGCCAGCACTGGCACCATTCTGGGAAAGTGGTGCTGCAGCACTCACAGGTTCAAGCTCCTGCAGAAGTTAAGTGCTGCTGGGTAAGATTTTCTTTTAAAATACTAGTTCCTTAAAACCTGAGAACACCTAAGCCAAGTAAAATTTGCCTCAAAAACATTCTTGTTTTCGAGTTGGCTTCATGGTTTATAGTGTACCTCATTAAGATGCAGGGAGAAGTTTTACCAGTGATTTGCATCTGTGTGGAGTTCAGACTTGACAGACCTGAAAAGCAACCCTCCTTGAATTAAGTATGATTCACAGAATTTCCATTTAAAAAAATGGACAATAATATCTGCTTTGCATCTGTGCTCTTCAGATGTATTTTCTTATGAAAAATGCCTCATAAAAGCTGTTGGGGCACAATAGGAACATGTGTAACTATGTAAGAGAACTGTAATGTTGTAATAGCAGAAGAAAGGATGATAAGGTGTTAGCCTGCTGACATTCCTGCCATGTAATCTAATCTTTTCATATGGTTATTGTAAATGTACTGTGATAAGGAGGAGTAAAAGTTTAGTTTTGGAGTGTCCATATAGTTATCTCATTCAGGGGTCATTGACCCACTTACCATAACAGTTATTGAAAGTGTTATGGTATTTGATGATAAGCATTGTGGAGATTATATTTCTCTAGCAAATTTTTTCTAAATATTTAAGTTTTGCTGTTAAAAATAGCAATAATTGAAAGAAGCTTCTATCTTATATTATTTGAACAGAAGTGTACTTGTACTTAGGCTATTTTCCTCCTTCTCCTTCAAGTCAAGTATTTGTTAAATGGGAATCTGAATTTCTGTCTTTCCTATGTTGGAATGTTCTATTAATTTTTGCAGGGGCTGTAGCTGCAGTATAAATTGATATCATAGAAACACAGAAAGAATTTAGCTGTGAACTAATTCAACCACAGTGACAAAACCCCCATAGCTTTTACGTCTGTCAAAACAATTATATTTTTATTAAAACAGAGGTTTGTAAACTGCAGATGGAGTATCACCTAATTTTGCAGTCTAGTTATGTGACTTCAAAAGTTTAAGAATAATTTGCTTGTATAAAATGCTCCCAGTTAGAAACCTTTGGCCCAGCCACAGTGAAAAAGATTTAACAGTCAGGAATGGCCTCCAACTGATGTAGCTGTACTAGAAAGTTAAAAAAGAGCTTTCTAACTCTCCCTCTTTTCTGGGATGTGTTTATTGCTGCTGTTTTTATATTCATGGGATGATGTATTCATAAGCTTAATTGTGAAACAATGTACTTGAGATTGATTAATTCTGGGATACTGACAGCTCATTTGGCAACTGTGCCCGTTAATGTGAGTGTAACCACGTAATTCCTGGGTGATGAAATAAGAAAACATCTGATATCGAGGAAACCCTATAATTTTGTAAAACAGGTTGGTGCCAAATAGAGCTTGGTTAAAAAGGGAATGTATGCACAGGTTTTGTGTCATCATTTTAACCTGCTGAAGAGATTAATTTTATTTGCTAATTTGGAAATTACTGTTTACATGGAAACCTGCTTGGGAGCTGATAACCTGTTCTCTTCTGCTTACCTACTGGTACAATTTTTGCATTGTTTTACAAGTCTAGAATCAGTGGATAAGACATAGTTCAAAAAAGTAAGCTCATAGAACTCTAGTGGTTTCCTTTTAATGAATATAAGGAGATGCTTCCATATTGCATTTTGAAAGGAAAGGAAAGGTAGAGACTGGAATACTGTGTTAAATTTTTTTCCTTTTTTTTTTTGTCTTCTATAAAAAATAGTTGACTGAAATGACTGAGTTGCTGGAGGCAGCAGATGATAGGAAATTGTCCCCATTTCTTAAAGGTGTTTTTTGCAAGTGTAAAAATACAGTAAAGATATTTAAAAATGCCTCTTGCAACTTCTGCTTTGGAGGGCCAAGCACTGCATATATTAGTGCTGTGAGAGCTTAGAGTTCCTAGAACAAGGCCAGTAAAGGGAATGTATGAACTGGGGGGTTGGGGTTTATTTATTTATTTATTTACATTGTTTAAAATACAATGAAGCAGATCTAAACTGAAGCTGTGGGTGCACCAGGTTTCTAATGGTGCTCTGGTACTGAAGTGGGAAGCTGCATTCTCTGTGTGCCTGTTGATTGCGCTGTGGTGGTGCTGGCACCCACTGGGTTTGTGATTCGAATTTTTCTGTGGAAAGATCTGACAAGTACTGGAGTTTGGTGTGTGAGGGCAGGTCACTGTAGCCAGGGGGAAGCTGGCAGGCGAGACCTGTTTGGTGGTGACAAATCAGCTCAGCTGCCTGTGAAGCCGCAGTCCAACTTGCCCTGACCCAGCACAAAGGTGAGAAAGGCATTTGAGGCAGTGGTGACTTAAACTGTCACAGCAGGACTTGTCTCAGGTGGTCTGCTTAAACCTTAAAGAAGTTACTGTACTCAGCTGCTTTAAGTTCTGACTGTGTTTGGGGTGAGACTCTTGTAACTATCCTAAGCTAAACTTTGACTAAGGATGTTCATCTGCTGTCAAGATCTCTTAATTATGCTTAAGGCTTGGGTTTCGCAAGTCAGTTTCCTTACAGAATTCTTCTGTATATTTTCTTACGTTGTAGTTCTTTTCCCATGAGAGTTATAGTTTGCTTACAGCAGTCCCGTGGTGTAAAGGAGAGCACTCTGGAGTCAGAATCCCAAGGACCTGAGTTCGAGTCTCAGTGGGACCATCCCCTGGCAGTTCAAGCCTCTCTGCCATCCCATCCCGTCACATCTCAGATGCTCAGCAGGGTCAGCCCCGGTTAGTACCAGGTGCTGTGACAGTCCCAAGGACTTCACTGTCACTGTCCAAGCTCGCTAGGCCATGGCAGATGGACCTCAGGACTTAAATGGTGGGGCTAGTTCTGTACCTGCTGTGCCTCACCTAAAAAATCCATTTGTGCAGGCTGGAAGGGCACACCCACGTGGGGAGAGACCTTTCCAAATCTTCATCTGCGAAGTCTGGCCATGCATACACATACACAGTTTGCTTAGCTGCCCTTCCTGTGTAATCTCTTTTGGCTTGTGTTAAAGGTGAATTTGCTGAGGTGACCAAACAGCTTTCTGCAACCAACACCACTGGTTTCCTTGTCTCCTGCTTCTCTGTGTATTAATGGAGTGACAGATTGATGGGCTGAGTTAGCTCCCTCTGAAGGTCTGAGCTCTGCAGGTGGTGCAGGGGAAGCTGGTTGAGGAGTTTGCATCAGGGACAGTAAGCCCCTTAGAGACAGATTAGTCTGTTCTCCTTGTTTTTCTGCTCAGAGAAAGCAGTTACTGTGGTAATGAAGCTCCTTGGGAGAGTGATTACCCTATTACTTTAATAGAGCAGTGCTTAGAAATTTTGAAGCTGGCCAGCAACTGTCCCCCTCAAGAACCTGCTACCTCTTTAAGAGGTGTTCCAAAGAAATATGTATTTATCTTTATGGTTAGTGAGGTTTGTCTGGCTTAAGTTGCCTTCTGCACAGAAGATGAATGCTTATCTTCCAGTTAATTCAGTTTACAGAGGGGAAACTGTTAACACTGCAGACATCCAGTCATTGAAATCAAGGCTGAGCAAATCCTTAGGCACTGTAGTATAGTGCAGAATTCCTGTATTGGTAGGAAAGTTGTCACAAAAATCTCCTCTTGTATCTAATTTGTGCTTTTTTTCAAGTAATTGAGCAACAGGGATAATAGTGTATTTATTAAAGTTGTTTCCTCATGCATCTAAAAAAAGAAGATTTCTTCAGACTAAATCTTACTTGCAGTTATGGGCAGAGAGTAACTGTGAAAAGCTCTGCTTTAGTACTCAATAGCTACATTCATACCGTATTTAGAAATTTATTGTCTTAAAAGACAGCTGGTTGTTTATTAAGGGCTCACTGATAGTGAAATTATGGTTTAGTAGGAGACATAGAATCATTTTCATAGGAAATAAAAGTCAAGATTACTTGTAAAATATGTATTCAGAGATGATGTGCAAGGTGAAGTCCAAAGGAAAATTTACTGTGTTAGATGGACAAGAAGGATCGTAATAGTTCTAAGCTGAGCAAAGTAGTTGTCAGTGAGAACTGTGCCTGTGAGATGTTGTGAGTGGGAGCATTTTCGAGGCTGGTTTTATGTAGCACTGTTACTTCAGTAGTCAGTTTTGTGAACTGTGTGCAGGTGTTTTCCTTTTGATTATCCACTCTTTTTTTTTTTCGTTTGAGGGGATGAAGATAAAACTAATGATTGCATTCCCTGTGCAGTTGCAGTAGCTGAGCCAAATTATATTGTGTTTTAGGGACTGAGGTTCTGTTGGCATCCTGATTTTTCAAGCTGATAACTCTTTCAGTTGCTCAGGTAAGTGTGTGCAAATCTGCTGTTTCCACTGAACATTTGAACCAATGTTATTGGGCAGTTAATAAAAAAGCAATTAATTTAGTAATTTTTTTTGTTCCTCACATTCTACACCTCTCCAACATTTTAATGGTATCCTTTGAGTTGATAGCATCTGTTTCTCAGTATAGTTGGGACCTTTGGACGGGCAGCTTCTTGCTGTGGGTACCTACAGCTGAAAGCGAAAGCAGGGCAAACGCACCTCCAGGTGTATGATTAGGTGCTTCCTCATTAAATAAGCTGTCATTACTGACTTTCTTGCCTCAGTGTGGCAGAGCTGTGTGAGTTCTGTCTAATTAAAATTATGTCCTGTTTGGCCCAGACCTTTGGCTTTCAGTCACACACAAAGCACAGTGATGACTGCGTGAAGTTTTTTCCAAATGTAGGTGCACTGATAGCTATAAAGAAGTGAACTTGTTTATTTTCTCTAAGTTTTTTACAAGTGAGCCTGTTTACTGATACGGTGCAAGCTGTATTTAAATTTCATTTGTGATTCTGTGATTTTTATGGGGATTGGAAAAGAGAGGGGACAATAATGAAAGCAACGTGGGAGGATGTAAGCGGATCAGAAGAGGGAGAGGGAGTTTCTAATTGAACCAGTGACTTACAGTGAGAGGGCGTGACTAAACGATGCAGAGCTTTTTCTATTGTATTTTTGTCAGTATTATTTGATATAGTGCCAAAACTGTATACAGTGCTGTGGAGCAGGAGGCTTCTTTCAAACCTGTAATATGTTCCCTGTGTTGGAGGACTTAAATTGTTTAAGGATAGTCAGGAGCAGTACAGGATAATGCAGTACAGAGATGTGATAGTGCATGGTTGGTGGCATTCACCCTGCAGCAGGTGGGTCTTTTTTGTTTTTGTTTTTGTTTTTTTTTTTCATTGAAATGGGGAAATGTTTTGTGTATTGATCAAAAACTTTCTGGTTTTTTGGTTTCAAGGGCTGCTGCACCCCCTGCTTCCAAAGAGTCATAGTGCAGTTGGACCACCCATCATTTGCTCTTTATAGAGGAGAAAGAGACTTCAGGAGTAGGAGAAATGCTAGCATTGTTCATGTCCCTTAGCCGTTCTTGATTGGTGAGGTTTTAATTAATTTTGTCTCTTTTTGTAGGATGGATAAGAAAGAGGGTGCCTTGGGTCAGTAGTATTTCAAAGCAGATTGGCTGAGGTTGGTTCTTTGTATGTGAATATGAAAACTGTACTTATTTTTAAAAATGGGTTAGCTTTTAGTTCAACTGCTGATCTTGAGGACAAAGTCGTTATAGCAATATTTATTACAGTGGACACCCTGATGAGGGTCAGGGCCTGAGTGCTGCGGGCAGGCACAAGGGAGAGTGAGTTGGTGGCTGCCCGTGGCTCTGTTAGTGCCTGTGTTCATCCTGAGGGATGGACCAGCTGCAGCGTGAGGGGTGGCTGGGAGCTGTCAGTGCCTTTGTTGGCTTCATCAGCATTGGAAGGGTGGCACTTACCAACACAGTTGTGTCTGGAGGGGGCAACAGGAGAGAGAGGTTTCTGTCCCTCAGGTGTGTGATATTATAGGAAGAACAAGACCATAGAGTGTTTAGGGTATGAGTAGTCTAAGGATTTAAAAACTGCTCACTCTATGATGCTATGCAGATAAAGCCACAGTAATTAGGGACACAGGGTAGACTGGGTCACATTGGGCTGTAGGGCATTAGGTTACAACAGCCTACAATAATCAGTGGAGGGCAAAAAAACACGAAAAAAGCTTGTGGGACATGGAGGGGGGAGTAAAGGGTCTGAGAAAAGTAAATCTCTCAGAACTTTGTGAAGATTGAAGGTTGTGTGGAATCCTAGGCTGTGGAGTACAAAGTGTCTGAGAGAAGAATTACTTAATCACCTGTCGTTTCTTTTGACAATATAAGCTTATTTATTTTAGTTCTTTGAGTTTGTGTTTCCAGTGTGGTGTTTGTTTAGCGCTGGATATTACTGGTAGTAAGACTATTTCTGTTTCCCATAATGATCAGACTTGTGGATATTGAGCTGATTTTTGTTTTGTAGAAGATTAAAATTTTCCTTCTGAAGACTTTGTTTTAGCCATTTGTATGGTTCATTTATTTAATATCTTCATCCGTGGAAAAGATAAATGCAAAATGTTCTGTTTGAGCATAGTTAATTGCTTGTGCTTACTTCCATGTTAACCAAGTTCATGTATACAATTATAAGTCTTTTGCATTAATCTCTTAGAAATTGTGTCCTTTAGGTGCTACAATTTTTTTCTACGTGTAAACCTGTAGAACATTCCTTTTTTAAGCTGTGCAAATCATGGCAGTGCACTGCTTTCAGCTTCATTTGAAAAACAAAGGATATCAGTGTGGAATAAGGTGCACTTACAGAAATCAAAGGCATGTTGTCTCCAACAGCAAACATTTTAAAAGTGATGTGAATCAAACCACCACTGCAGGAGACTTTGTGGTGGCCTTTATATGCCAGCCCACACTGGATCATAAATGGCCAATTTTTTTAATATGCAGGAGTTCTCTTTGGGTCTGAGAAACTGCCAGATGGGATAATGTTTTCTACTGACAGATGATCTTTTCCTTTGGCAGTTGTGCTCTAATATGTTTGTCATAGACTATCGTTGTAGGTGAACGCACAGAAATAATTTCAGTATTTGCATCTTGTCTTCACTGAAATCTGTGCACAGGAAAATGTCCTGTGTTTTAACATGTACATCTGCTGCTTTGCTTTTAGGTTGGTGTAACGTGTTATCCTAAATGTGGAAATCTGCAAAACCAAAACAAGTCTGGTGTGAAGTAGCTGGGTCTGACCATGTAGGGTGTAATATGGTGTTTCATCTGAATGAAACATTTCTAACCAATGGCAGATCAAGGAATTGGTTTTGTGGACTATTCAGTGTGTCCTGTACATGGGTGTGGGCACTATTGCATATGTTGGCTTTGATAATTTTACGAATGTTTGATGTCCCTGAGTATGAACTTTCCTCAGTGCTTCTTCAGTTCTTAAATAATTTGTGTGTGGGAAGCAAATTGAAGCTGGAAATGGGCAGAGGATAGAGAATTAAAAGAAAGAGAGAAAACAGAGTCCCAGCATGCTACTTGACTCCATCTCTTTCAGCTTTTCTAGATGATGTCTCTGTTAGCAGCTGAAAAGGAGTACTTTTATATTAATCCTTAAACTTTAAATGAAAACCTCAGTATTTCACTTTCCTGGATCTTAGATAACTTCAGTAGGCCAATTAAACCCTGAAGGTCTCATACTGGTGAGCTTGTAGTTTAGCAGATTTGTGGTAGCTGATCACAAAGCTATTTGAAATTGATCCTTTGAGAAGTATTTTTATTTCTTATGGTCAACAGTAATAGGCCCTGTTATGATGAGGGTCATCTGGTGCTGAAGGAACATATTTGACAGACTTTCCAGGGACGTGGCATTTATTGTAAAGCTGAGGGGGAGAATGATAAAAATACCTGCAAATTATTTGTTTATTTAAAAGGCTTTTGTCTCGCTGTCAAGCCCCAAACTCTTCCCATTCTTTCACAAGTTTCACGGCTGTGTAAGAGGTCTGGAGAGGGTTGTACTGACAGTTGACTGGAATTAAGGACTGGAATTAATAAGTGAAGCATTGAAGTTTCTTTGGCTACTCTCCTGCCTACAGTACACCTATAGTAGTTGAAATGGCAGTATTTCTTCCTTCCCAATCCTGTCATATCTAATGGCCTGTGGGGTACCAGCTATTTGATAGATACTAGAAATGTGGAACTTAATGTGGAACTTAACTTGATCTCTCACCGAATTTCATTGTTGCTTCCTATTATTGGAGAGCAAATGTTGGATTTTCTTACGTTCTTTCTTTTGGAATTGCATAGTGTATTCTGAAATGTCTCTAGAGACTGTATAAAAATCTGAAATTCCTTTCATTAAACTCGTGTCTGAAGCATTTTTTCCCTTGGACCCTCCTCTGGGGAAGTAAAAACTTTCCTTAGTCACTCTGTTCTGTATTTAATTTAGTATTCTTCATTATCTCAAGCCCCTGGTAAGCCCACGCACAGCAGGCTGTGTTTGACTCAAAACTGATGGATCAACAGCTTTGTTTAAGGCAAGTGGGACTTACTGCTCAATGAGTCTGGTCTTGTACTGCCCTGGATTAGTGACTGCCACGTCTTACTGGTGACAGTGTTGAGACATTTATGCTGCAGGAAGTGGAAGTGAAACCATTGAACTGAGCAGCATGGGATAACTTCCTTCCAGGGCAGTTTCCTTGTGACACTTTGTCTGGGGATTGTTTCCAAAATCCATACTGAGGTGAGGTATTACAGGCATCTCTTGCAGCTTATTGAAGAGTTCTTCTAACATGTTCTGCAGCAAACACTGTGACGTGCTAGGATATAACAGGACTAATAGAGAATTCGTTTTGCCTTTGCTAGATCAGTCAAAAGCACCAGCAAGTGTGTAGGTCCAGTTGGAAATTGTCTGGCAATCAGACTTTTCCAATGAACAGGCACTCTGTGCCTTTTCAAAATCTGGCACTTGCTTCCCATGCAGAAAACGTCCCTTTTCCTTATCCCATTGTACTGGGTCTGGCTGGAATGGAGGTAATTTTCTTCGTGGCAGCTGTTACGGTGCTGTGTTCTTTGTAACCAGAACAGTGTTGATAACACCCTGATATTTTAGCTCTTGCTGAACATGTTTGCACAGTGTCAAGGCCTCCTCTCCTTCTCCCTCTGCCTGAAGTCCTTTCCCCCCCAGACACTGAAGGGTGTACAAGACAGGGGGAGGGGACACAACCAGGCAGATGATGCAAACTGACCAAAGAGATCCTGCATGCCATGTAATGTCATGCTGAGCAGAAAACTGAAGGGAGGGAGGTTGAGAGGTTACCCAGTTTTTGCTTAGGAACTGGCTGGGTATTGATCTCTTTGTGGGAGGTGATGAGTGTTTGGCTCATTGTTTCTCTCTTCTTCCACTTCTCCTTTGTTTGTTAAACAATTTTATTATCTGAACCTACAAATTTTCTTGCTTTTTATTGATGCTTTTCACTTGTCCGATGGCAGGTGGAAATAAGAGTCTGAGTGGTGTTTAGTTGCCTACTGGGCAATTAAGCACCACCTGATCTCTTCATACTCATGTAAGGCAAAAAGAAAATATATCTCAATATATGGATATCAGCTGTAACTGTAAAATACACTCATAGCGTAGTTTGTTTTGAAAGGAACCTTTAAAGGTCATCTAGGCCAAATTCCCTGCAATGAGCAGGGACATCTTCAGCTAGATCAGGTTGCTCAGAAGGCTCAAGCTGGACCTTGAGTGTGTTCAGGGATGAGGCATCTACCAGCTCTCTGGGCAACCTTTTTTTGTATAATATGTTTTTGCCTTCTTTGAGATAAGGCAAGTATTTGCTTTTATTTTCAATGTTGAACTTTTTAAGACACCAGGAAGACTTGTGGACACATGAAAAGAGTTGACACAGAAAACAGTAACTGTAGCGTATTTTTACTAGTCTTTGTATATTCTGGTATTAAAGCTGAATGTTTTGCCTTGCCACAGGCTTTTCTGGTGCCCCATTTTCCACAGTGTTCTCAGGTTCATTTTTTTTCACTTAGCAAGTCTTAGTTTGCCACTCATGTCTTCCCATTCTTAGTCCACACCATTTCTGTGACTCCCCCCGTGCTGGCCTCTCAACATGCTCGTTTTCTGCTCAGCTGTTGTTCCTGCTGGAGTCAAATTTGACAACTCCCTTTTGCTTTTTCCTTCTCTGGAGAGCATTATTTACAGAAAGATCCGTGCTATTCCTATTGGATGCCAGAATGTGTCACTGTGTAGGCCAAGTGGAGATAGAATTCCTAATTGCTGAAGTTTGTCTCTATTTGGATGTTATGGAAATATATTTTTAAGGCTTCTGTGCTTGGTAAATAAAGGTGAATGGACTTTCTCAGGGACCATACGAAGGATGTTGTTGGCTGAAGACCAATACTGGAAAAAACTGACGATCATATTCCAGACAGGAGGATGCTGGAGTTGTTCAGTGACCACAGATTGTCAGGCAGAGTTGACGATGGGATAGCATGTGATTTTTATAGAGGTCTCTTTTTCATAATTTTTTTCTTGCAAATGGCCAAACTGTTGTGGTTAATTTTCATTTATTAATTTTTCCCTCCAAAGCTGACTTAACACATAGATTGAACAAAAAATTATTCAGCCAAAAAAGTTATGTCCAGAAAATAATGCTATATAACAAAAAAAAATTAGTACTTTTCATAGAGGCATATAACTGCTCACAGATTGCAAGATATAAAGAAAGGAGAAATAGAAATACTGAATATAAAAAGAAATTCCACAGCCGTGAAATCCAGCAGAAACCTACACAAGAAAAGTGTTGCAGTCTCTGTCATCTCTGACTGATAACCTTGTAATGTCTGAACTGACTCTTCTTTTTTCAACATGCCAGTCAAATATGAAAGTTTGAAATAGCAACAATCACAGCCTGTGCAATGTCTGTCATTTCGTACAAAGCCATTGATGTAATGTGTTTCTTGCACTTTTATTGGTCTTAACATCAGAAAAATTAAAAAGCCTCTCAGTCTTTTCATCTGTGTCGTAGCTGAGGATGGTTTCTGTCCTTCAGGTTGTGTTGTCAGTATGTCTGCATCAGTTTGGGAACATAGGGAAAGAGTGAACCAGATAAACCATTAAATTAAATATGTGTGATACTTTTTTTTTTTTTACATTTTTTTGTCTAGTTTGTATATCAGAGTGTTGTGGTGTGACTGTAAATTCGGCATCCTGGGTGCAATTGCTGCTTTGGAATGTATCGGGTTCATAGGAGTGCACACACTGGGCTGTACCTGCCAGTCATCAGGAATGGATGAATAAGGGTAAAGGTAGATTAGTTTGGGGTTTTTTCCTCGTGGTGTTTTCTTTGCTGCTGGTAGAACATAGTTTAGGTTTTCCTGAGAATAAGGCTGTAAAAATAGATCATTGTACTTAATGGAGTTCTGTACCAGACTTCTGTTCCATCTTGTGTGTCTGTCCACTTCTGCTTTCAAACTCCACAATGTCCTTCAGCAATGTGTTTCACAACTTAGTTTTAACAATACTTGTAGAGCAAGGAAAAAATCTTTAAATTTTTTCAGATATATTTCCCAATTCCCGTGTTTGTGAGACAGAGAATAACCATCTCCTTTTCACATTTTGCACATCTTTTATTTGTCTCTTGTGTCATTGCATCAGTTTGTCCGTTTTCTCTCGTGCTATCACTTAAGGCCAATTGCATATGAAAACTGTTGGTTATCCATACTGGTTTTGTGTATCTTTTATTACTCTGAGATAACTTTTTTCCACTGCTCCAAGTTTGCTGAATTGTGGTAGTGTGGCAGAATAATGCCATGACATGCCAATGTTTCAGTTTCCTATTCCATTCCTAATAATTTTTAAATTCTGACTTCTTTGGCTGTTGCTGCTGAGCCAGAGAGGTGACATTCATGCCATCTTTGAAATTATTTTGAGATGATAGAGGAAAGTGCAGTTCATTGACACCGTCGGTAGGGTACACAACCATCACTCATCTCTCAAGATAACATTATTTAGGAAAAGTAGCTGAATTTAATTTAGAAACAGTTAAAATAGGACTGAAAGTAAATACCAAGATGCAATTTTCTTCTTCTCTACCTCTCCCTCTAATGTATATTGAAAGAATAATAAAAGATCTACCCAATTTACTTTACATCATCTCTTTGGAAGGTTCATTTTGGTAAGGGTAGCATTTTTATGTGCTCGCAAGTTGATTAGTGACATCATTAACTTTATTTTGGATGGAGGAGGCTCGGGAAAGCTGGTATGTGATTTAGAAAGGTGCTGCACTGAGCATCAGATCAGATTTACCCTGTGCATGTCCAGAGTGACTCAGTGCTTTAGCTCTGTCTCTGAAGAATGGGAGGGTTGGTACTTTGCTCATGTGCTGTATATTCAGAATTTGACTGAAAAAAAGATGGAGTTTATTTCTCTGAGTAATTGCAGCTGTGTTGTGTAGATGCTTTGTTAGTAAAATTCTGTTTAGCAGTAGGTGTGTGTGCCAGGGGAATGGTCTGCAGCACTCAGTGAGTTCTGTACGTTTTGCCTTAGGGCCGTGTAAGGTTTTTGTCCAAGGGGGTTTTTGTGTTAATGCAGTTTCTCATGTACTCGGATCCTCATCTTGGGTTGGATCTGTTTGCCACAGTGCAAGTACGTGTGGTGTGCCCAGGGCCTTCTTTGCTCCAAAATAAGCATCTCTTAATGTTTTTCCTGGTGAATTGAGGTGTGCAGAGGGATTGAAAGCAAAACACCAGTTCTGCTCAAAAGCAGGGAGCTCATCCTTAGGGTGTTTGTCTGTGGAGTGTTGCTTGAAGCTAATCTGTTGTCTGGTCAGTGAGTCAGGCAGTCCAGCCTCTGCCAGACTGAAGGTTCCTGGGCCTTCAGGAGAAACACAGATGGTACTGGGGAGGTGGGATGCACACACCTCCTCCCCCTGTTATCCAGGGAAATCTGAGGCACGGGCTGTGCTCAGGAGATGGAGCAGATCCTGGAAAAGAGGAGTGTTAGAGGCGGAAAGGCTTTGGGTGTAACTTCACTGCTGCCAAACTGCAAAGCTGTTTGGGTTTTCTAGTCACCCTTTCTGCAGTACAAATGTGACAATGCAGTGATACACACCACAGAGAAAAATATAAATGAAGTTTGTCTCCAGTAGACCTCAGAATTTAAAATATATAAATACAAATCTTGCAGAAAGAATTTTTGTTTCATTGTTTCATTTAAAGTTAAAATGAAGCCAGAGAAGTGAACAGTATACTAAAACAACAAAGTAAACATGAAAGAAACTTCTGTCTGTTTGGGGAAAAAAGTATTAATTGTTTAAGCTCAAAGAAAAATTTTGGTTTCATGTTGTTTTTTCAATTCCTCTATGTAGAGTGGATTGCCACTACTTTAGAAGACTAATTTTTCAAGTCTTGAAAAACAACTAAAATTTTCTGAATGTTGTCCCAGTCTTTTCAGGAGATGCTATTTTGCTCAACTGTATGAATGGTGATAGTTATGTAATTACACATTTATACATTTCTAGAATTACTGAAATTAATAAGATCATTCCACCACCAGTTTCTGTAGAGTCTGGGACTGACCCACTGCACAGACAGGGGAATTTCCTTTCATATCACTTACTGATGAAGTTCTTGTTGCCCTAGGGAGCCTCCCACACTGTTGTAGGGAAATAGCAGGAGATGGTTCTTTTCCCTATCCAGGAAGCATAAAGGGAAAGATGTGCCTGCTTGTAGAAGAGTTTGGCAAGTCATGCAGGTATTTATGAACGCTGGCACCAAAAGTACAGCCTCTTCTGTCTCAGTATATTTTTAGGTAGAAAGGTGTTAAACTAAGCCTGACTTTTTACTCTGTTTTGTTTTTGCTTTGTGGTTTTTGCATTCTTTTTTTTTTCCCCTGTCTTTGTCATCACTTTATCTTGTGGTTACACCTCCTTACCAGGTTGAGCTGATGTGCATTGCTGGGTACAGCCTTCCTTTTTTCAGATCTTTTGTCTAACCATTTTGACCTAATCAGAGGATGTTTTTGATAATAAAAATGTTTCTGCTGTGTATAAATTTGGTGTCTTATGTAAATAAAGACTTTCATGGAAAGTCTTACCCTACTGTAAAGAGTGTTCTCACTCTCAGGAACGATGTTAAAGCACTGAGGGAAGTACAGCTGTCTCAAAACACTTCATGGCTAAAAACTGTTGAGTGCACAGCAGGCAATTGATGGATCAAGTTTAGCTGCATTCCATAGGAGAGATTTTTCCTATAATTCTGTACTGGCATGTATAAAATACGTTGTCCTTTTTGTAAGAAGTCACGAAAGAAAACCAGATTTTTGTGAAATTGTCCTGATAGGGAGCATTCACTGTGGTTTGTCAGCTCAGAGATATGTCTGGTAATTTCTGTATGTTGATAATAAATGCTTGTTGTTGGCACTTCTGGTCAAATCTGTGGCAAAGATCTCTTGGGTTTTTTACATTCGTGTGGCATCTGAAGTTTTCAAAAGTGATTCTGAGAAAAAGTGTGAATTAACAGAGAAAATTATTTGGTGTTCCAAATAAAAAAGCCTCTGCTGTTGTAGGAAAAGCTGTTGTAAAGAAATTGATATTTCACTAGTGATCTATCTAGGAAATTACAAAGAAAAGACACCAAATTCCAATACAATTTGAAAAATTGTAAAATTGGGATTGTATCTTGCTGTAAAATTGTGACTAAACACTTGTTTTAAATTAACAATTTCTTCTTTTTTCAGGAAATTTGGAGAGCGACCTCAACCGAAACGGCTCACCAGGTAAGCATTAGAGAAACTCTGTATTTAACAATTTTCTGGAGTTCTCAGTTTCATTCTCAGAAGAATTTCTATGTTAAAAATTTGGGGCTTGCTAATCCTAGAATTTGAAGTACCAAAGCTTTTCTATGATGTGTGCAGTCATTAGCCAGGAGCACAGTTTTGAAAGGAGTGACTTGTTTCCAGTAGGAAACTCAAAATGCATTTTCAGAAATTGTGTTGACTTCACATATCAGTTATTGTGGATTATTCAGTAGGATGTGAATCTGCTCAGTTGTAAATCACAGGAATGAGCTGATTTTGTTTCTTGATTAAAAGTGCCTTCTGAGGCAGAGGTAGAGTAACACTTTCTGCTTCCAAAATTGAACATGGTGCTGTTGAGGAGTGATCTTAGCCAATTTTTGGTGAAACACAAACAATCAGAGAGAGCATTGAATAGTGCTGGCAACTCGATCCATTCTGAAAACTTCTTAGAGTGACTGGCACAGTGTGCCTGATTTGCTCCTGGTCTGCCTTGGAAGTATTTACACCAGAGAGTGTCAAGTAGTCACCTTTTTTTTCAAACTGCTGTATTTATTCCATGCCACAAACTGTGCTGGTTGTGAGTAGCTACAGGCTTTGAAATCCAATGTTTGCTTGAAAGCAAAAAAGATGTGCCTTTTGTTTTATAATTTTGTGGTAATAGAGGAAGCCCCTTGTCACTCTGACTTAACCTGTGTTTGGAATTCACTCATCCTCACGTGAGCACTTGGGGCAGGGAGCATTTACATTTTGTTTTTGAGGATCTGTCTCATTGCTTTTCTGGGCTTGTTTAGGTTAGCATGTGTCATCATTAAACTTCATTCTAACGCCTAATTAATTAATCTGTACTGACTTACAAGTAATTGAACAACCATAGCTGTGTCCTGTTGGCCTGCCAGCCTTCAGGGTTATTGGAAGATACTTTGTTTTAAGGAATGAGCTGATACCCACCTGTTAGTATCGCCCTGGTGTTACTCGCAGGATTTCTCTTCTGTGATTTAAAAACCCAACAGAAGTAGCATTTATCTTGTATGATTTAAAAAGAGCAACAAAAAGAATGACTATTCAGTGAAAGGTCTTTTTACTGTAGTTACTGTAAATTCCATGTGCAGGATTTTAGCTGCTAGTTGTGCCAGGTACTCTGCTGTGAGTGCAGGGTGGGCATCTGGGGAGTGCTGGGCATCCTTCAAAGCAGCAGCTTGTAAACCTTCTCATGCTGATAGAGGCTGCAAACAAGCAACCTAACTTTTTTCTTGTGAGGAATAAAATGCTGAAATGGGACAACTCACACAGATTTTTAAGAATGATTTATGTAACACTGTGTATGGCCAGACTTCTCAAACGCAAATTTGGGCAGGGCTCTCCCCACGTGGGTGTGCCCTTCCAGCCTGCCCAGTGGATTCTTTAGGTGAGGCACAGCGTGC
>JAWWEV010000134.1:54593785-54660826 GCA_035583235.1 Hafferia zeledoni | reverse complement strand
TCCGAGATGTGACGGGATGGGATGGCAGGGAGGCTTGAACTGCCAGGGGACGGTCCCACTGAGACTCGAACTCAGGTTCTTGGGATTCTGAGCCCAGAGTGCTCTCCTTTACACTGCGGGACCACCCATGTAACACTCTAAAATGTATGTAAAAACGCCTAAAAGCGTTTAGTTCAATTAGTGGAAAATTATTGCAGGTTTTTCTGTGTAAAGAAGTCTGCTTTGGCTAATAATCTATTCATGGATGTACAAGCTCTGGCAGAACAACACTGCTTTGTTCATACTGTGTTAGTTGGTTTAGATGTAAGCTATAAAAATACTGCCAGCCTGAAGACTTTTAAGATTAAATAATGGGAAATGTTGTGTAAGAATTGCAGTGGTTGTGTTCTCTTCAACAGTGGGAGAGGTTGGAGGGGAACATCCCTAGTTCTCCCAGGAGCTTGGATTATTCAAGTCCACTGTAGCAACAGATCAGTAGAAAAGACATTTCTTCCTCATAAAATGCTAAATAAAGGTTAAATAGCACCTAGTGGTTTACAGTGTGGGTTGCTGGGTTTGAGTGGGTTTTTTTAGTAGTTAAAAGTTTTTAGTGGGACAGATATTCTTAATTTAGTATGACTTGATAGAGCAATACTCTTGATATGGAGTATTTCAAATTGTCAGATTAAAAGTTTTTAAACAAATGCAGCTAATATACTGAAGTGTATAATAATAATTTCACAGTAAATTATATTTTGTGGTTTAAACTATATTCTTAAACAATAGTTGTAAATAAGTAGGTCTGTGTGCTTTGAGACAGTTCTTCCAGCTGTACTTTCATGGATAAACATAAGCTTTACCAATGTCAAATGTAAGTAGATCAATGTAGTCCAAATTTAAAAGAGCAATTCAGGTCTTTTCTCTGCTCTTCTATCCTGAAATTTAGATGGAAAATCTGCACAGTAATCACTAGACATTATTCATGTCTTATGCAGACATGACAAATGCAAGATTTGCAAAACGTCCTTAGCAAAGCTGGATTAGTGTTGTCCAACCTGACCCCCACTCAGTGTATTTACTTTGCTTCATGAAACTGTATGTGGAGATTTCTTTTGGAAAAGGTCTTCTCAATAAAATACTGCTTTTTATCTTCCATCTTTTTTTTCCCCACCAGAAATGTTTGCTTTTCTAGATTTCTCTGAAGGGAATTCAAGTGTTGGTGCAGTTCACCAAAAAAAAGATAAAAATCCAACCAACCAAATGAAAAAATCCCTTTATTTAGGGTTTAATCTCTTCATATCACTTCTTGATAAATTCATAATTTGGTTCTCTGGTTGATGATTTGAAGATGAGTGTGTTGGTGGGAATTCAACACAAAATAACTCCTGAAGAGCTTAAAAGTGTCCTGCCAGCACTTGGACACAGCTTATCCCTGATGTGTTGAATTTGGCATGCTGCTTAATGTGCAGTTAGGTTATTATACAGAAGAATGATAGGGTGTATTGTTCTCTCAGTTCTCTCGAGGAATTGCTGTTGCTGTGTTTGAGGTAATTACAGCATTTATATGATGTCTGTCATTACACCGATGATGAACAACTGAAAGGTTTAAAAATTAAATTTTTTACCTTGTATACAGGAAGTAGAGGTTTTCTCTAGAAAACTAGATGAAACAGTAAGGTGAAGAATTTAACTTTTTCTTAGTATCTTCGCAACCAAAAGAAAACTTGTATATAAACACTGCACTGATTCAGTTAAAAAAAGTAAACAATTTGTTGTTGTCATGAGATACTAAATTGGTCATGAAGAAAATATTGAATTAATAAAGTATGTTCTAATTGAATATTCCTGGCATCATATGCTTGAAGTAGGACTTTGAACATGATGTAGTGATTGGCGCTGATACAATTTTACATCCCAAGCATCTTTTATTTCTGGAAAACACAGAAGTTGAAAATGACCACAGAGCCTTATTGCTGGTTTCATGCAGGAGAGCTGCTTCTTTTTCCTGTCTAATTGTCTTAAACAGTAAGCAAGCACATTTGACCCTGTTGGCAATTGCCTTTTTGGGTTTTCAGGTGTTCGGGTTTTGGGGGTTTTTTTCCTAAACTCCTTCAGTTATTCTAATTATAAAGAAAACCCAAAGAACTTTCAAAGCTTATACTGTCTTTTAATTTTAGGGAAGCAATGCGGAACTACCTGAAGGAGCGAGGTGACCAAACAGTGCTAATACTCCATGCGAAAGTGGCGCAGAAATCCTATGGAAATGAAAAAAGGTGAGTCCCTGTGCTTTCCTGAGTTCCCTCTGCAGCTGCCAGGTGGGGAAACTATAGTGTGCAGTCTGGTGCACAGTTTTCAGAGTTCCTCAGAATTCGGTGTAGTCTGAAGAAACACAAAACAAAATGCTTCCTCATAAATCATTTAATTCTATAAAAAGTGCTGCTGCAAACCTGTGGTATTGAGTGTGGTGATGCCACTTTCTACCAACAGGTTCCCTGTCTATGGGTGAAGCTTTTCTTCCGTTGAAGTAAAGTGGCTGTCATTTTAAACCTTGCATTTTTAAGTCTGGAGTAAATAAGATGATCAATGGTGACTGTTTGTAGAGGAGTTTTTTCCTGAATAATTTCAAACTAACATGAAAGGGAAGTTGGCAGCTTAAGTAAGATCATGTTCTGTAATAGGTTAAAAAGAGGGACAGGTCAATCTTGACCACAGTTATGATGGTCTCTTGCAAAACTCAATGAAGTTACAATAATAGGTACTTTTCTAAGGGACAGAATCTGCAGGAAGATGAGAGAATCAATGCTTTTCAGGTAAAGGTGCTTTTCCTGCAGTCTTGTAGACTATGTGATGTTTTTATTGCATGACTAGTAGAAGCAAACAGAATGATCCTTTGTATGCAGATTTCTAGTCCTCTTATGATGAAATAGAACGTTCTTTAATTATAAATTATGCTTTTCTACCTTACATTTGATTGAAATGGTGCAGTATTTGATTAGTTTGCAAATACTTTGTATTATTAATATTTGTTCACCACCCAACCACATGTTCAGCACAGTAATGGTTTTGAAGTTTAACTTTTCTTTTGCCCCAGCTGTGTAAGTCCTGCTAGTTACAGTTACATCATTATGTTTTTACAGCTTTATGAGCATCAGAGTTTAAGATACTTGTTTATGACAGTGTTAGAAAAACAGGAATGTTAGAATTAAACTTGCAAATTTCTCATTTATTGCTACCTATCTAAATCACACTTTTGATGAGATACAGACTATATTTTCAATTGTTCTTCAGTATTCCGTGCCTGAGTACTTGTCTTTCAGTATGTGCTGTCTTTTCTGTTGGCCAGTGTCTCAAGTCCTTTCTTTCAGGCAGTATCCACGTTCTGCAGCTCCATGGAATTGTTTTCTCAAAGTGCTTTTTAGATCTTAATGAAATTCTAGATGTGAATCAAGTAGGAGGTTGGTGAAAGAGGAAGAGCACTAAAGCAGACAAGTGTGCTGTGTGTCTGCTGTGTAGCTGTACAGCCCTCTTGTTCTCTGCCATGTGTAAATGCAAAAGGGTTGGAATGCCAGGCTGTACTAACAGTACCTGGTAACTTTGACCCTTAGAAGCAAACTCAGCAGCCCAAAAGATTTATCATGACAATATAGGGACCTCTGATTATCTTCTCAGATTGTATTGTGATTCAAGGGTTGCATAGTTAACTTGTCACTGCGGATGAGTTAAGCATATTACTCCTCAAAATTGAGGGGTGTGCCTGCAAAGAAGAAAGTGATTTTTTAAACAGTGTATCTGTAACTTCCTTCTCCTGATGCCAGAGCAGTTCATAAGGACAGGAACATTTTGCAAAGCTGTCCCGTGTGTGCAACAATTAACATCAAAATTGGGGACAAAATAAAAAGTTAAAGTATGCAATTTTGATTATTAAGTTTCATTACTGTTTGGAAAACTTATGTAAGTGTTCTGAAGAATCCAGGACAAAGCTTCAAATTGTTATTTGGTAATGGTTTCTGAAAGCTCCTGTATGCATTCCATGGTGTTGCTGTTGATTCCTGTTGCCTTCAGTATATGTGTATATTCCCCTTGGTGCTGTAAAGTCACTGTGGCACTGCATTGCCCAAGTACTGGTAATGTTTGCCAAACTGGTCATTGGTTTCTCATTGCTTGAAACAATTGCTGACTGGAATTAGGTGTTCTTTTACCACTTCTTGTGAGGTGCAGTTCAGTGTCCTATCTGAGCACAACTGTATTTGTTCATGAAAGGTATCTCAGATCCTTTGGAAGCAGGTCAAGTGAGTGTAGAGAATATCAGAGCTTGGCAAAGGATGGCCAGGAATGAAAATGGTTGGATGTGGTTATCAAATAGTACGATGATGAAATGCTTGCTGTTCTGGTATGGGTATGAAATGAAAGTGTGAAATCTGAGTCACAGCCTTGATAAGGTTGGAAGGGACCACAGTGGGTCATCTCATCCAACCTCTCTGCTTAAGCATTGTCATCCCAGAGCTCATTGCACAGGAATATCTCCAGTGAGGGAGATTCCACAGCCTCTCTGGGCACTCTGTTCTGTGCACGGTCACCTGCACAGTAAAGGAATTCTTCCTCATGTTCAGGTGGAGCTTCCTGTGCATCAGTTTCTACCCATTGCCTCTTGTCATACATACAAAGGTTTCATTTTTTCAGTTTAAATATTTTTTCTTAAGTTTTAGCTTTCCATGTATACAGTCTCTGGTACTGTTCTGCTCGTTCCCAGGCTGTCAGCATCAGTAGTGATTTCCTGGTTTTATCAGCATAAATAAAACTGCCAATTATTAAATCCTTGGATCCATAAGGGCCCTAAGGTACTTAGTGAAACTGGATGAGGAATTACCATATTCCTTTTCTCCTTGGTTTTGAGTTTTTTAATTGCTTCTGTTTTATTTATAGCAGAATGTGCCCTTTGTTTCTTCATATTTCTCTACTGAGCACAATTAGTTAAGGTTTAATATTGCTTTATACAACTGGCCAGTCAAGTTTTTACCATTTTACATTCAGTACCATTTCTGAAGTTAATTGTTTTGCATACATCTATCTTCTTTATGAGAAGAAACCTATTTCTTACCTGTTTTTATGGAGAAATTTCATGTTTTCTATGGGACTTCATTATGGCATGGATATAATCTGGTTAAGTTTTGATCCTTAAAGAGTAAGTTAATTTGTACTATTTTTGTAACTAAAAATTCAAGCTACAAAAGGAATTATTTCTTAAATTTGACATCTCTTACAAATAAGTATAGAACCTAAAAAAACCCTAAACAAATGTCCACCTTTAGTTCCAGTCTCTGAACCTTATTTGTTGCAAGGTCATGGAAAAATTCTTACCATTATTAAACTTCGCATGACATAATGCCACAATAACTACCTTTCAGTGTTTTGCTGAAGCTTAGTAGATGGTGAAATACTGTGTTGCAAACTCCCTGTAGATGGTGCAGATGGTCTGGTTTAAATAGGCATCACATAAGCACAATTCCAGGTTGTTGCCACAGGGATGGAGACTTTCTAGGTTGGTTTGAGAGTTCTTCATACTTGTCTGTAAGTAACAGTAATGAAAGGAGACGTCTTTCCTTTTTGATTCGACTCTTCATATTAGCCTTGCACTTCCCAAAGTTAATGGGTTTTAGTTAAACAAAGAAGCCAAGAGGTAAGAAGCTCAGGGTTGGGCTTTAGCTGAATTTAAGACTTTATGCCTCATGTTTCTTATTGGATGACTGTCATCTTTCAAAGGCATTCAACTGATAGAGACTCAGGGGATGTTTAGTCCTGACGAGTGTGGGTGTTTGCCTTGTACTTGTGTGTTTTTTTTCCATATTTACCAGTAATTGAGGCCTCTGTCTTCAGACTCTGAACAGTATGAACATGTAGCTTTTTAAAGGATTGACGTGTTTCAAATTCCAAGACACAGTTCATCTAAAGGCTGTGAGCCCAATTGGTGTATTTGTATTACATGCTGTTCTGAGTTTAAACGTTATCACTGCTGATTAGCATGAGAATGCTCTCCCTGCATCTCATTTTACAGCTGTTAGTGAAGGAGCTCCTGTACTTTTCTGATCAAATAACTTCCCTTCACCGAACTGAGGGTGCCTGTTCTCTGGATAATGCTCTGAGAGCACAGTCTTTTCCAGGGCTTACCCCATGGTTTCAAGGCTTCATCCTTAGCACCTAATGATTTTTCATTTGTGTTGTTATATTGAATTTCTCGGTGGATGTTGTTAGTTCTTTCAGCTCCTGAGAATGAGGAGTGCTGAGTATTTTAATTATCTGAACAATGTCGGTAATTGACAAACACACCTCCTGCTTGACCAACTTGGAATTGACCAACAGGTACAAAGGAAAAAATTCCTTCTCATGTCACCCTGAATTTAAAAACAACTGGCTGGTAGAAACCTCTGAATTCCCCTGAGTTCTGTAAGACGAACACAGGGAATATTTGGAGGATTTGAAAAAGCAAACCTTTGTGAACAGAAGCCTGTAATTTGAGGAGAGCACTGAGTGCATCAGAACTAGGTAGCAATAGCAGGAGTTAATTTTGTTTTGCTTTCTTCCCCTTGCTTCCTGACAAGTTCAGTTAGGGTAGCTTCTCTGCTTGAAATACCACATTTTCTCTGTATTGATTGGCCTGAACTGACTGAAGGAATATTGCTCTCTCCTTTTGTAATTGTCTGGTTTAATACAATATTCAAGGCACTGCCGAAGTTCAGACCTGGTTCTCTTTGTGTTACTGCAGTCAGAACTCAGAAAGCACTGGAAATTATCCTTTTCTTCCCTTCAAATTGTATGGAGTAAAGGGGAGCATCCTTAGACAAATCTCAGCTTGGTTTTCTTGCGATTTGCGATTTTCTTGCAGTTGGTCTGATGGAACAGATCTGTCAGAACAGTTGAGTAACAGCTTGTTTCTGTTTTTGAGTTACTGGGCCTGGAGTCTAACAGGAGGTTGGTCTTTCCTCATTTGAGTGCCCCATGAAATTACAGTGTAAGAAGATACTATGGGGATGCCCTTTACTTTTTGGAGGTTGATCCTTTGACCTTTTCTAGACAGTATCAGTGCCAATGTTAGCTTCATTTAAAACTGCCCATGGTTTTAATTACACTGATCACAAACACTTGGAAGATGCGTAGGAGGAGCATCACAGAAAGCCCCTTCTGAGAAACTTGAGTCCAGAATGAAGTGTTGCAGTGATGTGTTAAATCCATGAAGTATCTGCAGAGACCTGGTATCCCAAAGCCTGGTTCAGGCACTGTGCCTTATAGCAGCAAATAGGAAGCACTGAACCTGCATCTCATCATGCAGCTCTAACAAATGTGGAATAGGGTTTGTCCAGGAATGGCATTCCAGGTTGCTGTAATTCCAGTAATGAAAGAGCTCATAGAAAGAATCACTAACAGATACTGTGTGTTTTATAGATGAAGTTGTTAGATGTTCACCTCACAGAGGAACGTCCTGTGTTGTTTCACTGCACATTCAGCAAGGAAATGCCAGCCTGCTCATGGCACAGAGATGATGTATCAAGAGAATATGTTACAAATACAGTGAAGAAATTATATCCTATATGGTTTTCCACTGTTAATTCTTGTACTGAAAATTCTGAACAAGTTCAGAGGAACCAGACACAGCTGCCCGTCCCTGCAATGTAGTTTTCTTTTTACGTTTTTACTCATATTAATACTTCAGAAGAATTTTTGCCTCCTACTCAGTCTTACTTTAGTTTTGTGGTTAAAGAGAGGTAGGACTTGTAAATCAAAGGTCGAAGGAAGAGTATTTTCACTTGTTCCAGCAAACATCATCCTACCCTATTTCCCATCAGTAGTACTGGAAATTACTTTGCATAAATTACCTTACTTACTTTGGAGAGATGATTTTTCTCTTTTCCTCTTTATGGAGGAGAACTCTCTCACAAACATTTACATTCCTATTTACATCAGAAATATTTTATTAATGAGACAACTTGTTTCCAGCAGTTATTTTATACATATCAAAGGTACTTCCTTTAATTCTCTGTGAGAATTAAAAATATAATGCAAGTGATAGTTTACTCACAATATATTGGATAGAAAACTTATAGTTAATCGCTTCTATACGTGAGTTCCTGGAATTGTAAATATGAAGTAAAAAACTCCAAGACAATACTTGCCTATGTCTGAAGGATGAGTTAAGAGCCTGTTACATAAGAAAACACATTCAAATTGTGAATGTCCAAACTCTTGTTCATATTTTTAACCCAATTTAAAATTTTCTCCACTTCAACGGTTTGTTTCTTTGTTCAGTAAGACATAGTTTTTGAAGGTTTTGCTCTAATTTTAAAGTGCTTTAATTGTTGTAGCTTGTTTCCTTTTCATCGGCGAGTTACAGTTTGTTTCTTATAGGTCTTCATTGCCATCTAGTGGCTGTAGTTATTCAAAGGACTTGGTTTAGAATAAAGCTGAAATTAAAAAGGATATGGAAAAAGTTGGGGATTTTTTTTCTTGTGTTCTCTAACCAGTAAGATAAAAACAAAAGAGTGCATGAGGAAGAAAAGTAAATGTGTATGTGTGCTTTATGGTGTTACACTACTTGGAATACAAGGGGTTTTCTTTTTTGCAAAGCATTGCTCTGTTCATAAAGGTTGGTATTAATTTTTAGTCTGTATATAACTTCTTAATCAGAAATAGCTCATCACTGATGAGAAGAAAATTAGCGGGGTGCAGCCATTAACACTGAAAAGAGCTTATATTGTCATTTCAGTTTAGGAGTTCAGCAGCTCTGTGGTCTGTTACTTGAAAGCTTCTTCCCCTCAAAATCACATTTCTTAACCTTGGATTTAGTTCATAACCTACCCTTGAAATGTATTGTTTGTAGACAACATATTGTCACATCTCCCTGGTCTGGGATGGCAGAGTAGTTTAGGCCTCTGCTTTGCTTTCTGCAGTACTTGGGCATGGTCATGGCCCTCATTTGATCTCTTACCACTCTAATAAAAATGTGACTCCTCCTTATCTTGCTTTCTTCACACATACACACACATATAATATGTATACGTTTTTTCAAATGTTACTGCAATTGTCTACAGTAGAAGTTTTCTCAGTATAGTGCTAAAACTGTCATTTCTTTCTTAGTTTTGGGTTTGTTTCCCTAAAACACACTGAAAGTTGCAGCAACCAGTAGATGAGCCTCCAAGAAGTTTCTAACAGTTACAGTATTTACATCTAGATGTGGGGTGATAGAGGGCATAAAAAGTAAATTGGTCATATGGAAAGTACATATAATAATGGCCAACCTTCGTGAACGCAGATTTGGGAAGGGCTCTTCCCCGTGTGGGTTGTGCCCTTCCAGCCTGTGCAGTGGATTTTTTAGGTGAGGCACAGCGTGCACAGAACTGGCCCCACCGTTTAAGTCCTAAGGTCCATTTGCCACGGCCGAGCGAGCTTGGACAGTGACAGGGAAGTCCTCGGGACTGTCACAGCACCCGGTACTGACCTGGGCTGACCCTGCTGAGCATCCAAGATGTGACGGGATGGGATGGCAGGGAGGCTTGAACTGCCAGGGGACGGTCCCACTGAGACTCGAACTCGCGACCTTGGGATACAGAGACCGGAGTGCTCTCCATTACACCACGGGACTGTCCCGGAAAGTACATATATACATTGTGTTTTTAATAAGAATTTTATGATCTTGACCTGTGTCATTGCATTGTATCCCTCAAAAACTTCAGTCCTCTTGAAATAATTTTTTTCTTTAGGGTAGAGAAGCATTTGAGGGAAATTAGGTCGTGTCATCTGTTCTGTTTGAAATAAATGCAGTTGAAAAGTAGGAAATGCATTCCTGTTTCTCAAATAAAAAATTTGTAGTAGCAAGGGGAGGATTTAATTGGCATGTAACAGAAACTTGTGGGGTACTTAAATATACCCCTACTGCATCATTCAGCATCTTCATGAGGGAAGCTGTAACAGAGGTCAGAGAGCAGAAGCGGCAAAAGGCATAATTGCTATCTAAAAGGGATACACAGTGTGTGCTGTTTGATAATATTTGTTACTGCTCACTCTGTTCGTGGTGATTTTCAAAGTTCAGAATCTCTACTCTTAGAGCAATAAAGTTACAATTAGCCCTTCTCGTGTCAGATAACTACAAATTTTAGCTTTCTGAATCGTAAGTGGACTACTGGAAGTATTGTCTTGTGCTGCTACTGTCACAGTATTAAATTTTATTTTTCTGCTGATTTGTTGTGTAGTTTCTCGACAGTTCCATCAGGAAACATCTGCTTTGCAAATTGGCAAGTTTCTACCTATCACTTTGGTTCACTGTGTGCTGTGTTTTCAGTTGGAAGAAAAGGATTCCAAAGCCTTTATATGACCCATGATTACCCCCCGAAAGTGCAATACAAATAGTAAAAACTGATGCAATAAGCACATAAAAAATGTTACTTGTTAAACGTTGAGTAGATTATTTCTACAAGTGGTTTTCTCCTATTTCATAATTCTCTATCAAAATTTCTATGCTTCTATGCAAAGGCAATAAAAGGAGCAAATAATTGTTAAGTCTGTGCTGAAATGGCTTAACATCATGGAGGAAATACAGCATTTGTTTAGAATTAAATTTAAAACGCAGTCTGTAGGAGCAGCTTCACAAATTAATTTGGATGCCTCAGAAATGCAGAAATTGTGGATGTCACTTTCTACACATTCTCTTTTTTAAGTGTTCTTTTTTCAAACCAAACCACAGTACTTTTGAAGGATGTTCAGAGATATTTCAGCTGTGTGCACACTGGTGTAGCACCTGTTTTGCTGTGTTTTAAATAGAATGAATGTAAGTGAAAAATTTTTACTGCTGATTTATTGTCAAGAAGGTAAGCTTGGGGGGGTTTTGCTTGCAGGCAGTAATTTTTGTTCATTATCACTGAGACATTTTAAGTACCTGTAAAACAAAATCTGTTTGTTTGTTTCTTTGACAAAGAATATAAATTATTTGTGTCCATTAACAAAAAGTAATAAAAGTATTTGCATTTATTTATAACTCTTAATATTTACAGTTTTTTAATTATATGATTATTAACAGCACTTTGGTTTCATCTATTAAGGGTTCTGTTACCTAGAAGAACATTTTATATCTGTTAAATGAAGGTAATCTTACTGAATAGGTGAGATAAAGAAGTGTTTTAGGCTAGATTTTCATACTAAAGCTGACTTACACTAATGAAAGTTTATACGGTGTTCAGGAGAAATAACAGAACTGTAGAAACTTTTAGCGTGGAAAAGACCTTAAAGATCATCAAGTCCAGCTGGTAACCTGGCACTGTCAGAGGACTCCCACAGACACTTCAGAAACAGAGTAATTCTGTCCTCTGATCGTTTTCTCATGACTCAGACCTGCAGTTCAGTTCCCCCATGCCCTGCCTGCTCCTGCCTGTGCTGCACAACTGGCTGCTGCCTCAGCATCAGGCCTGCTCCCCCTGCACCGAAATTAACCAAAAAAAACCCCAACAAAACAAAACAAAAAAAACACAACCAACCAAACAAAAATCCTGCCCACCTATGTAAGGTAGGAGTCGTTTACTCTCTGATTTGAAGTAAGTAGATGAATTAAAAACATTTTCAAGTTCCTCTCCCTTCATGCCACCTTGTCTACCTCACAACTGGATGTACTCATTCTGCTTTTTTATCTTTGCTCCTAATGAAATGATGATAAAAACACCACAGCTGTTCACCGAGTAAAACCAAACATTTTCAGGATTTGGGCTTCACGATTTGCAAAAACTTCAAGACCGATGTATTGGATTATAATGCTAAAATTAATTTTGAACATGTTGCTACGAGTAGCATCTAGACTGAATACAGTCAGTGCTGCTGAAGGGGTAGGTCTCATCTTTTACAGTTACTGATGAAGATATAAAATCATCTGTTCAATTTAAAAACTGAGGAGGTATTTATCCTTGGATAGAACAGATTCCCTCCTTGCTAATGACAAAGCACTAAATGTTTAGGAATTGTAGTCAGCAATTGCCCATTAAATTAATTTATGGAACTGTTCTGTGTGTGTTAATGGCTGCATCATGTTAAGCACATACAAAAGGAAAAGACTACAATAACTTTTGGGACCTCTTTTCTTTCTTAATCTCTTCACAAGGGAAGAAAGCATTTTCATTTTATAGAGGCACAGACTGTCATACATTGAACTGGAAAGATAGTCAGGGACAGTGCATGTACTGCTGATTTTCCTTGCTTTTATTCTTTTTTTTTCTTTTTAATTTGCATTTTAGAAACTCTTCCAAGGCAAATGAAGGGGATTCCTGCATAAACACAAATACCAAGTGTGAATGGGCTGAGAGCTTTGGGTATGAATCAGTTTGTTTTCCTTGAAAGCTGTGTTTAATTCCACCATGTGTTCCTCATTTTCAGGTTCTTTTGTCCTCCTCCATGTGTGTATCTTATGGGCAGTGGATGGAAGAAAAAAAAAGAGCAAATGGAACGGGATGGTTGCACTGAACAAGAGTCACAGCCTTGCGCCTTTATTGGGATAGGAAACAGCGACCAAGAAATGCAGCAGCTGAACTTGGAAGGAAAGGTAGAAGAACTGTAATAAACTACTCAGATTACTGCAAAGGCTATTACAGATACATGGTGCATATTTCAAGGAATACCCTTGCTTATTTTTGGTAACTTTTCTTATGCTGTAGCAGATATTACATAAGTGGTTTAAAACAAAAATCCCTCAAAAATATGCAGGAGAGTTGCTTAAGTGGATTTGGTTTGCAAGGTCATGGCCAGGTATTAACATTTAATTTGTAGGTTCTTGATGCAGAGTCAATAAACTGTTGGGTTATTTGGTGGGCATCAGTGGCCAACTGAAATCTCATTTCTGGCCTACATTCTGTGTCCTCCTCCTTGGCTTGCATGAATGGATAATGTTAGCAGGGAACTGTGTGAGCATCTGCTACAGAAGTGGTCTTTAAGGCCCTTTGCATAAAAATGCGATTAAAATTGCATCTTAAGTAGTGGTGTAAATTGCTTACAAATTTTTTAAAAGGTATTTGTGATGACCTGAACAGTTGAAAACCAGCAGCAAAAGTGCTCATTTTAGCTAGTTGGTTTATTAACCAGTATTTTATAGCTACCTACTATTTCAAGCATAGTCTACCAGAAATGCTTTATGTATCACTGAATGGGAAATAATATTAAAAGTTTTTTTGTGGTTTTTTTGTTGTTGTTGTTTTGTTTGGGTTTTTTAAAATTTTTTTAAAGCTTGTTGGCACCTACTGTAAGCACTTAGCCAAAAGTAACTTTCTCGTGTTTCAAAACCCAATCATTTCCTATCCTTTGAAGGAAGGTTTGGCTCAACACAATGTTCTGCACAGGTGGCCTCTTGTGCACACCCAGTGTAGTGCCTCTGTGGCTCTACTCAAGTGTAATTTTCAGTAGTGCTCTTAACCCCTCAGAGAGGGCTTTGATGCAGTTATGCTCTCCAGTCATTTTTTCCAGTCCTGGTAAGGATCTTTACAAAGACCATAAAGTTATGAGTTTGGGTGCTAAACTTCGCAAAGCTAAACAGTGGTCATTAAAGAAATTCATGTGGAAGAGATGGAAAAAGCAGTTTCTGATCTGTTTTAGAAACTATTGCGTCAGATTTCCTATTTTGTTCATAATTAAATATACATAGTTTCTTGAATTGGTTTGACTTGAAAGGAGAAACAACAGTGTATTTTCACCTACAGAATTATTGCACTGCCAAAACATTATACATATCAGACTCAGACAAGAGAAAGCACTTCATGTTATCAGTAAAAATGTTCTATGGCAATAGTGATGACATCGGTGTGTTCCTCAGTAAACGGATCAAAGTCATCTCCAAACCTTCTAAAAAGAAACAGTCACTGAAAAATGCAGACTGTAAGTATTTTAGTTGTTTCTTTATGTAGCAATTCATTTTGCCTTCTGCTAATGTTTTATTATGTATTCCAAGATCTGATTACAAAGTAAATACAATGAAATGTTCAACTTCTGTTTTTTTACTGTATTTTAGAACTGTACACATCAGTGTATTTTAACGTATTCCAATATAGATAAGTTACACTGAGTTTTATACAGTCACAGCGCATTATTTAGTAAATATAAAAGGTCCACCAAAACCCCCTGTATTCTGAGGAATGAATCCTGGTAGACAAGTGTATAAAGAATGTTCTACCTCAGCTTTCTAAGCCTTTGAATCACTTAAGCTGCCTTGATCTGGTGCTTAGGATGTTTTGATCAGTATCAAAGAGATTGTGATAAATGAATAACATCATGTTATCCAAACTGCACTTCGTCCCATCACAGCCACCTTCTTACTCCCTCATGCCATTTTCATGTTGTTTTTATTTTTCTTTTGCATGGTTCCTTTTAAGTAGTTGATTAAGAAATCTGTATGGTGATATGTCACCCAGATTTATTTGCTTACCATGTTTTTCAACTAACGATATCTCTGGTGCTGATGTATAGTTTGGAACGTTTTTGCTTTTCCTCCAACGTTTTTTGCCTGCATACCACTGGAGCACCTCAAGAGATACCCTTTTTTTTTGTTTGTTTTTCTCTCTCTCTTCACTAGTGCTTTAAAAGGCTCTTCCATCTGTGTTGGGCTGGAACCCATTCACCTATGGAATGTGGATCTCGGGGCCGCTAGCTTGGCACATGACTAAAGGCAATCTGTTGCTGTGCAGTTCACGCCCGTGGGCTCAGAGTATGCACTGTTGAATTTGTATTCAGACAGATAGTTTTGATGGACAGTGAATATGAACCAAGTAGAACAACATGCCCATTTTGATGGCAAAATATTAGTTGCTGATTTTTTTTAGGGGAGCAAACTTTGCATTTCTCTCTCTTGAATGATCAGTAAGTTCAGCTCTAAGAACATTTCAAGTTGCATGGTTATAATTTGACATAGTTACATCCGTCTTCCTTCAATTGTTTGTGATTTTTAAGAATAATTTTTCTTTATACTTCAAATGATTGCTGAAAGTTGTCTAAGTACTTCACAAGGGCAAGCTAAAGCTTCTGCTCAAATAATCAGTTACTGGAGAACTATGAACAGGAGAAGTTTTCAGCTGGCAAGCACTGGCCCGGTGGGCTAAGTGGCAGAATTCTGTGAGCAAGCATGCCTACGGAGAACAGACACTATGTTTGTTATCCCCCTTGTAATTTTATTACTTTTTTTGGTCTGTCACAAATATAAATATTTTCTAAATTGACCAATATTTGGTAATTATTCATTGAGTTCAAGTATTCTTGAGTTTATTTTACAGTGTTTGTGACTCGTTGTTACTTCTCTGTGTAATAATGAAGTAATTTTATGATCTCAAGTGTCTGTGTGTTCCTTGCAGTGTGCATTGCATCAGGGACAAAAGTGGCACTATTTAATAGACTTCGATCACAAACAGTTAGCACGAGATATTTGCACGTAGAAGGCGGTAATTTCCATGCCAGTTCGCAACAGTGGGGAGCGTTTTACATTCACCTCTGTAAGTAAAAACAAAGCAATGTATGTTTTCACTTCCCACCCTCTAGCCTCATAAAAAAAAATCTGCATTTTTTCCTCCATATTAATTGCCCATATGGAGATTTGCTTTGTTAGTGAGTATATATATTTGATGTAACAGTGTGATGTTAATTGTTCTTTTCAAAGCAAATAATTCTGAAAATTTCTGTTTCATGCAGTGGATGATGATGAATCAGAAGGAGAAGAATTCACAGTGAGAGACGGCTACATTCACTATGGGCAGACAGTCAAACTTGTATGCTCAGTTACTGGCATGGCACTCCCAAGACTGGTACAGTTTTAATTTCTCCATTGCTGTAATTAATTTATAGCTGGCTCCTTAATGTAATTCCATAGTTGAGGTCGCATTGTTTACTATATTTGGCTTTGTATGTTTCCTTCTGTTAATACGTGTTTCATGTGGAAAATAGCATTCACTTTAATAAAACATTTTTTTGTATCTGCAGATTAATTCAATAAACAAAGAACAACTTGTAAAGTAAGCATAGGGAATTTTTCAGAATTCAAGCCTGCCAAAGTAGATTAATCTGTCTGTTTTAAAAACAGTAGGGCCCCTGTACCAAAATACTTTAAATATTGATATTGAATGGATCAGTGAAATATTTGCAGCCAGTAGGGCAATTCCAGTTGTTGAATTAAGTACAGCTTTAAAAATCCTTTGCTGATTTGAATCTAAAAGTACTTTGGTGTACTCATGAGGATACATTACACCAATATCAGCTTGCAAAAATATTTTTCTACATTTATTAATACTATCTGTTCTAATATGAAGCATGCAAAGTGCCTTTGGGATAACCAGTTAAGGTTTGTGAACCAAAAAAAAAAATTGCTTCTGGGTACACAGAAGTGGTTTTTATAAATACAGTGAAGTATAATTACAGATTTTTTTTCTCCTGTTTTTTGCACTTAATGCCAGCCTAAGTGGAATTCTGTGTGACTGATAATAAATAGTGCTTTGTATGAGATCTTCTGTGAAGCTGTGGTTTGTCAGCCCATTATCAATTTCATATAAGGCTTTGCCAATTCCACTTTTAGCTAGTAACAATCTTCAGAATGTGACCATGTAAAACCAGCCTTCCCTGCATTTTACTAGGACTGATGAGAAATTCTCTCCCAATATCAACCTTAGCTAAAAAGAAGATAATAGCCTGCTCAGTGTAAATAGAACAAAATTATAATTTCAATAGATATTTTGGTTTTTTTCTGAGATCACAATTTTCAACAGTAAAATCCAGACCTGGTTACTACTGATCTGGTTCAAGCATGTGAAATTCAGTAAGATGTTGTCATTTGTGGGCTTCCTGTTAGTATTTCTTACCAATGAAAGGAGATGCCATCATTTATTATTTCAGGAGCCTTATTTGTAGGTAGAAATAGATTAAAACAAATGAGGCTAAAGGTTCCTGGTTTGTTTGCCATTGGGAACATTTGTCTTGCTGCCTTACAGGACTGATGGAAAGTGATGTGATTAAAAGGTAACTTGGAGATGTTTTATTGGCTAATACAAAAAACTTTGAAGGAAAAGGTTAATTTTGAAATATCATCATCATCATAATAATAATCATGTTGTTATTATTATTATTACTGTTACTATTATTAGCAATATAATGCCTTCACTATCATTAGAAATTCTAGAGAACATAGTTGGCTTTTTGCTTGTCAGCTTAGAAATCTTCAATCACTTTGGCTGTTGCTGCTACTGATGTTGCCTAAAATGAAGTATTAGACTCTTTTCTAGGAGTTGAATTAAAATTATGAGCTACAGATTTTCACTGGCTATAAGGGAGTAAATTTTTTAATTTTCGTATTAAAACAGGAGGCATGCAAATGTAAAAAACAAAAATTACCTTTCTCTCCCTTTACTGACAGTACATATGTAATAAAGTATAGAAATTGTCCTAAAAATACATATGTGCAATTTCCCTTCACAGATAATTCGAAAAGTAGATAAACAAACGGCATTATTGGATGCAGATGATCCAGTATCTCAGCTCCATAAATGTGCATTTTACCTTAAAGACACTGAGAGAATGTATTTGTGCCTTTCCCAGGAGAGAATAATCCAATTTCAAGTAAGTTGTTTGAAACTCTTTCGGTAGATGAGAAGCATGCTTGCAGTTTTCCCAGATAGTCCCAAAATATGTATGAAATGCCATTTTTGCAGTAGGTTTTGAATGCAAGTCTAATACTTTGTATTGAGAAGAGAGGTTGGTAAGCAATAAACTTCATCTGTCCCTTTCCAATCTGTTTTTAATTTCCTCATAACCTTCTTCCGCGTCTATCTAGACAATGAATTCTGGTTTCTGCAATGGAGAAAGTGGAAACACACAGGGAATTTGTGCATGCAGTCGTGATACTGTGCCATAGTTAACACGTTGATGACATACACCAGTGGAGTTGCACCATTTACTTGTGTGTCCATTTCTATGTTACAGCAAATAGGAAATGAATCAGTGGGGGTTAGTCTCATTTCATGGTCGACTCAGCAGTTGCCATGTCTTGCTCTTGGCTCAGAGTGTAAACATAGACAGTTGTGGCAGTAAAGCCACAGAAATATGGTTTGTCTGTAAAGAAGTATTTTTTTCTCCAGCAGGTGGAGAAAAATACCAGGTTTTAGTCTCACATGTATGTTAGCCTGCTTTGAGCAGACTTCCTGCATGGTCATTCCGGCCAGACTAACAAGACTGTGACCAAGTTCAGGACTGACCAAGCATCGCACTTTTCTTTAATATTTTGGGACAGCTCAAATAGCAAAGGGTGAGAGATAATATTGTGCTCCAGGAAGATGGCCACACTTGGGAAAGACTCAGGACTTCCTTAGAACAGCTTCTTGGATAAGAAAAGGAGAGGTAGGAAAGTGGAAGCTAACTTTTGATTTCTCTTATTTTAAGGGAAGGGACAAGAAGGCTTGGTAAAGGCTCACTTGACTTCTGTCCTGAACTGGGACAATGGAACAAGAATATGAAAAGCTTTGTTCCTATTTCAGTAAACACATTCATGTCCTATGGTTCAGAAAAAAAACACCAAACTTTTCTTTAGGGTGTCAAGTCTCCCTTGGGTGTATGGAAATAGCCCTATACAGAGACCCTGGAGACTGAGAGCAGAAAGGCTGTAAGAAGTCAGCAAGTGAGCATGAACCTTGAAATTCAGTTGCTGAAGTACCAACCATATATCTCTTTTAACATACCCATTTGTTCTGGAAATAAGAGAACAATTGCCAGTAATGCTCTACTGGATCAGAGCACAGTCCATGTTGTGTCTAAGAGCAGCAAACAGCAGTTGGTGCTCATGGGAAGCAGGTGGGTCTGGTCACTTTTTAAGCAGTGCAGTGTGGTTGTACCCTGCTGGCAGCCACACTGCATGTACTGAGTGTTGTTAAAGGCTGCCTCCTTGACTCCATCTTTTAGTATCATTTTGCAGATGAGTACATCAGTTTGATTACTTTTGAATGTGCTGATGTTCTTTTTCACAGTAAGCTGTGGCAGAAAGTTCAAGAGGTTTCCTGTCCTTTGTGTAGTAAACTTTTGCTGTATTTGTTTTGAATGATGCAATAACTTCTGTGAGTGATTCCTACTTTCACTGTTCCGGGATTTAGTGAGCAAGAGTTCTGCATTCACTTTAGCCATCAACATCTTAATTTCTTTTCTCCTAACTGGAGAGTCAGTCTTCTCAATTTCTTCTTATAAGGTCAGCGCTCCTTGGTGATTTTAGTTGCCCTTTCTGTCCCTTTTCTTTTCTTCATGGTTTTCTTAGATGGGGAGACCATAATTGCACATAGTATTCCAAAGTTAGGTGAACAAAACATTTAAACTGGCAAAATAACACCTGACAGCTTGTTCTCAGTATTTTTTTCTGATGGTTCTGATGCTTCTGTGCATTGAGGTGGTGGTTTCAGAAAACTACCAGGATCAATATTGGGATCCCAGATTGTAACTTCTGTCTCCACTCCATATGAAGCCAGACAGTACCTGAGGTAGTAAGCATGATGTTAAGACATTTCAATCTTCCAGTGCCATCTGTTGAGAAAATTTAGTTAAAAAAGGAAAGAAAGGGGAGGAAACATCCCTGCAGGTAAACTAATGTATTTGGAAGTGGCAAGGAGGAATGCGTCTCCAGAATAGGAATCATAATCTTTCAGGGATTTCTGTGACAGGAGGAGTAATGTGTTCCTGAAATTGTTCTTGACATAGCAGGGCTTTGAGAACAAGTTCTATGGCATTTGCCTTCCACTTTGTGGGTTTGGAAGATCTGAAAAGTCAGTTAAGGATCTTTTATAGATTTGTTCATGTTTTTCTATCCGTATTTTTGTCATGCTTAAAGTACATCAGTCAATACCAAGAGGAATTGCAATCAGCCTGTAGGAAGAATATGCTTCAAAATAGTATGCAACAGTTCCTCTTTTGAATTTGGGCTAGTAATTTGGAAGCTCCATATGTTTCTGATGGAAGTATCATTTGGGTCTTGAGCTCGGAAAGATCTGTAGTTACTATCCATGCTGCACACTTCCCTTGGAGGCTGTTTTCACTGCTTTTTTACGTGATCATACCAGAATGAAGGGTCCACGTGAAACTTCAGCTCGGATTGTACCATCTGAACTGTTCAATTCATGCTGATTGGAAGTTTTTTGGTATTTTGAAGAGGGAAGTTTATGGTTACTTCCCTAGCTTAATGGAGGAAAATGAAATTTAGGTATTAGAATTTTTGAGTCCCATTTTTTGTCTGTGCCAGTGTTTAACCTATACACACTTGCCTTATTGGCTGCAAAGTGGTGGACTTGTTCAGAGAGGCTTCTGTTGCCATTAAAAAATAGTTGTCAGTGTATTTTCTATATATATGTGTTTGTGCATATATATACTAATTTGGTAATATTTAGAGGGACACAGTAGATGATCTTTCAGGTCCCTTCCAACCCAAGCTACTCTGTGATTCTGTTATTCTCATTTGCAAGGTTGTTGTTTCAGCTTCTCTCCTGTCAAACACTGAAATACAAGCTTGTGTTTTCCATCATTTTGTGGATGGTGAAGAACACATTAAAAATAGAAAAATCTTGATCAGGTTTAAATCATAACTAATGAAAAGTATTCTACTTCTTGGATTAGTAGAACAAGATCAATTTAAAAGCATCTACTTCCTGTTACCATAGTTTTTTTGATAGTGGCTGTTAAATAACATGAAGACTCTGAAAGTTGAACTAAAATAAAACTCAGACACAAGGAGAGGTGACAGTGTCATAGGTGAGAGTTATGGTGTTCTCAGAAATATTAGTTTTTCTAGTAGTTTTTCTGAAATGTGTGTAACTGTTTCTCTAGGTCATTTTGTTAGAGGAGAACATAAGGAAACATGTTTTTGAAATAATAGCCATCGTTACTGGCAGAGCTGTTTTTTAGGTCTATGATTTGACAAACATATACAGATCAGATTTAAAACTTTTCTTTCTTTCTAAGGCCACTCCATGCCCGAAAGAACCAAATAAAGAAATGATTAATGATGGAGCTTCTTGGACAATCATTAGCACAGACAAAGCCGAGTATACATTTTATGAGGGGATGGGACCGGTCCATGCTCCAGTGACACCTGTGCCTGTTGTAGAAAGTCTGCAAGTAAGTTTGTTGTTTGGTTTAATAAACTCTTTTTATGTGAGATTATTTTTGTCATGCTGATTTAACCTTCATGGTACCTTTTTGGAATACTCTAGAAAGCAGTCTTAACAGCTTTACAAATAGCAAAATCATGTTGTGGTCATTTGTTACCTACATTTCAGAATGCATGAGCCTATCCATCCTAGCAATAATACTAATATTGTTCTATACAATAAGACTTTTATTTCTTAAAATACTAGAGTAGTGATATCTTTTAGACTTCTACTTGTGTTTGATTATTTAGAAGTTGTTTTTGACTCTGAGACAATTACAGATCAAAGAGAGCTTTACTGAAAAAAAAGTCAGCGTTCAGCAGAGGAAAAACTTGAAGCTCTCGTAATACGTTTTCTGTAAGATTTTGTTCTCTATTTTCAAAGCCTTGTTGATATCTTCTCTTAAGTGGCCACTGTCAAAACTTGGAAAGTCCTTCATGGTATCACATTACGGCAGTGTCTTAAATTTGTTACTTTATAGTTCAGTTGGATAGGTTGTGTGTGTTTTAGTTTTGTCCAGCTGATAGAAACAGCACTGATTACAGTTCTTATTTACATGTGACTATTTTGGAGTTTCTTTGTCGCTTTATTGGGGGTTTTTGTTTGTTTTGTTTGGGCAGGATTTGTTTGGGTTTTTCTTGGGTTTTGGGGAGTGGTTGTTTTTTGGTTTGGTTGGGGATTTTAAAATTTTTTCCTGAGGGAGTAGTGCTTGTTTTTATTAATACATATTTGGGGGCTGGATTTTCTTCTCTTCTATTCACTCACTTTCCAGTTGAATGGTGGTGGGGATGTAGCAATGCTGGAACTTACAGGACAGAATTTCACTCCAAATTTACGCGTCTGGTTTGGGGATGTTGAAGCTGAAACCATGTACAGGTATGGTATTTTCTATTACATTCATGGTGATTACATTTTCCTTTGTGCTCTGAAGGGTGTAGTCTCATGTGTACATACTCAAGTGTATACTTTTCTGCCCTGCAGGAAGGGATCTGAGTGCTGGTTGCCAGCAGGCTCAGTAGGAGTTAGCAGTGTCCCCTGGCAGGAGGGAGGGAGGGCAAACCACATCCAGCTGGCCAGGAGTATTCAGCACTGGTGCAGCCTCAGCATGAGCACCGTGTGCAGCTCTGAGCCCAACGGTTTAAGGATATCCAGATAATGGAATGTGTCCAGAGAAGGGCAACAAAGCTGGTAAAGGGCTGGAAGACACATCATTGGAGTTATGGCTGAGGGCTTTGAGCTTGTCTAGTTTGGAGAAAAGAAGGTTGAGGGAGGACCTCCTTGCTTTCTGCACCTTCCTGAGGGGGAGAGGTAGAGAGAGGTGTTGTGCTCTGCTTCGTGCTATCATGTGCCAGGACACGTGGGAATGGTTCAAAGCTGCACCAGGGAAGATTTAGACTGGGCATTAGGCAACATCTCTTTACCAAGAAGTTGGTCAGACACTGGAACAGCTTCCCAGAGAGGTGGCCAATGCCCCAAGCCTGATGGTGTTTAAGCATATTAAGGCATTGGCCCTTAATAATATGCTTAATTTTTGGTCAGTCCTGAAGTGGTCAGTGTGTGGACTAGATGAGTGTTGTGGTTCCCTTCCAACTGAACTACTCTGTCCTGTTCTATTCTTTTCCTTGAAGTCAAGTATGTTCTGCTCAGTGGACTCTCCTGTTTTGCAGATGCGCAGAGAGCATGCTGTGTGTTGTTCCAGACATTTCTGCATTTCGGGAGGGTTGGAGATGGGTCCGACAGCCAGTCCAGGTTCCAGTAACTTTGGTCCGTAACGATGGCATCATTTACTCCACCAGCCTTACCTTCACATACACACCGGAACCGGGGCCTCGGCCACACTGCAGTGCGGCGGGAGCGATCCTGAGAGCCAACTCCAGCCTCATGGCTTCCAGTGAAACCAACACAAACAGCGAGGGAAGTTACACGAGTGTCAGCACAAACCCAACCAATGTCACATCATCTACAGCAACTGTAGTTTCCTAACTACTGTTGTTTGTCTGGACTTTAACTGACTTTCGTGTGCTACATTCAAGAGAACCGAACAATTTTTGTGGTTTCATGGGAAAACACCTTTCCATTTTAGGTGATACGATTTGAACCTTGTTACCTGCAAGTGAGATCTTAAAAACAGAAGCCACAATAAAAAAAACCCAACAAAACAAAAACAAAAAAACCCCCAACATCCGAAACATAAGAACTTTATTGAAAATCTATTTTTCAGCTGTTTTTTTTAGTGGGCAAGAAACAAAAATGTGGCTGGGATACATGTTGAGCAAACTAGAAAACATGAACACAACATAGTTTTTATGGACCAAGGAACTTGTATAAGCTTTAGTATAAAAGGTACATTTTCACCATACCTTTTTTGTATCACAACATATAGTACACTTTTGTTACCAAATAGTTTATATTTTTTTTTCTCTGAGCTTTTGCTCTGAAGTATATTCAGGTTCCAAAGCCTGACCATGCTTGTATAATCTAATTACCATACTCTTCCAGTTTAAAAAAAAAATATATTTTTGGTCTGTGGCTGGAACTGTTCCTTTTTTTAAACTGAAGTCTTGTGACTTTTTATGGACTGAAATTGTTTTTATTTCAGCAAGTAGAACCTTGTAAAGGCCAGCATATTTTTTTTAAGATTATATGAAGTCTGTGCAAAAGCTTTAAAAAATGCCTCTGCCTTGCCTGCAATACATGCAATGTATGTTAACTTTAGTGCTCTGTTTTCATTGTTTATAGTTATTTCTGTTTTTCTTTTTTAAATATGTATTTATAGTGATAATTCATGAGGTTCTAACATTACATGAGATTTTTTTTCCTAAAGTGGCATCTCAAGCAGTCATATTAATGATTGTTCATGTCACAGGCATATGTTGGTGTTTTTGAAGGGTTGTTACTGGGTTACTCCCCCTTTTCCTTGCTCAGTCATATTACATCTGAAAATCTTTCAGAATCTATTCAGGTTTTTCTAATCTTGTATATAATTTGTATTAAATGTAAGTTAAATGTTTTATTTCAAAAGTGGAATGTTCCCAATAACTTCATTTGGCAGCATGTCCTCTGTCTTGTTGGCATGTAACTAAAGTACCATAAGAAGTATGTGCTACAAATGGGATTGGTAGGTGATGCCCTTCATCACTTGAGAATCACAGCAAGCATGTTTTTCTTCATACTGTTCAGTAAATTAGGCCAGACTTTCATGTAACACTTGTATTGAGAACGTGCTTTCATTGTGCAGTGATCATACATAATAACTAGAAGTAAATTTTATTACTTAGAAATGGGCAAATAGAAAATCGTAAAAGCACTATGAAGATGTCAACTCCTTCCATCCTTGTTTCCTGTGCGTTTCCCTTTCCCTGCCAACAGCTTGTGCAACATTCAAGTCTTCTCTCCATCATAAATTCAAGGCTCATTTGCACTTTGACTTTGTTGGTTGTTGCATTTTTTCATTTTGACTTTGTCATGTTTTGTCCCTCCTTGCAGACCTGCCTGCTTGATTTGTATTTGAAAGTATACCCCAGTAGTTCATTTGTAGTCACAGAGCTAGGCATAGACTTGTAGGACAAGTTATGATAGTGTGATCTTCTCTTTAAAAACCAAAATACAAATTTCCAGACACCTCAGCCTTTTCTATACCCTGAAGCAAAAGTCACAACTGCTGTGTAAATGTGAACCTGTGGCTTCCTACAGCAGTGCATTGCTTACAAGCTTACCTGTTGACCATTTTTACAGGGTTTTAATTTCTGACCACTTATTCCAGTTTCAACACTCACCACCGTTTTAAGGCATCAACTGTGCACCGTATTTGCATACTCTGACGCTCCATTCTACTTGTTTGCTTTAGTGCTCCGCGCTGCGTGTGAAAATGATGTGTTCAAACGAAGAGATACTGCATATTTAGCAAATAGTAAAATCAGTGCCACTGTCCTCCTAAAATGTGCTTGTATTCTACCACAGGCCTTCATGTTTGCTGTTCTGTGTTACAGAAGTTGTTCCATGACAGTCGTGGTGCTGGTTCCCAGCACTAGTGAATGCTGCCTCACCTCATCTCCGTTTCAGTGACCAAGGGCAGAATTCATTGTGGCCTTATTTCTGTTTGAAACTGTTTACTGGCATTTACTTGCAAATCTGTTTACCTTTGTATGTGCTATAAAATTTTGTTTTATTGTGTTGTGGCAGGAATCATTTCACAGTGTTTTTGTTAGAAGGACATAAGTATCTTACATATGGCTTAGTTCAAGAGCCACAGATTTTCATCACTAATTAGACTGAGAATCAAGCAAGATACATGTATCAGATTTAGAGAGTATTAAAGAAACCATGATATACACACAGCAGGCAAACCATAACAAGCCTTTTAACTTTCGAAGACTATTTAAAATAGCTTTTCAGAACTTGACATGCGCTTTTATACTCATTATTTTAAATTTTTTACATATAAATGCAATACTTTTTATATTCATTTTCTTTACGTGCAGTAATTTTGCCCAATAGATATAATATCCCTTGACTTGTAAAGATTTAGTGTAATTTCTGCTGTTCTACACACTACAGCCAAGTGGGTGAAAAAAAGAGCCTATTAAGTTCTGCTTACAGGACCATTTTAAACCCCGTTTTCCCATTGGGCTTGTGGCTCTGTTGTTGCCAGTAGTTACTCTGTAGTACAGAAATGGTCTTCCAGGTCCTTACTGTTGTTAATACGTCCAGTTGTTCAGATGTATTATCTTCCTGAACTTTTTTCTGTGGGGTGATATTGTTGCATATATTGGCCTTGTGAGCTGTTAATCAATTTCCATGATATTAACAATATCTCAAGATTTTGATAAAACTACTTATAGAATGTTTCGGTATGAAACTCTTATAACTGTTCAAGTCTAGGTGTTAAGTCTGCTGTTAATTCTGTATACATAGAAATTGAGTCTGTGTTCAGAACGTTGTTAATAGTTTCAACTTTAGGAAGAAAAAGCAAAGTGAGTGCTCTAATTTAGCTATGCCTTGTTTTCTGTTGTTTTGAACTGCATTTCAGAATTCAACACTAGCATAGTCTTTAATAATCTGCTGCTGATGTTTTTGCTAATTATTTGCCCTGAGGGCATCCCACAACTGTGTTAATAATGGTATTCTGTACTTCCTTTCATTGCACAGACCTAGAAAAACAGAATGGTTACCTGAAAAGACATGAACCCATGACATAAATTACTGAATTCCCAATATACAAAATATTAATGTCAAGTGAAACAAATTATCTGTTGGAAGTAAGCTACCCACTTGTAGATTAAATGACTCCATAGAGGTGTCCATCTTGAAACTAAGATGCTCTTCAATTATTAACCATATTATTTACTTTCTTTCAAAAGCAGCTGTGTTTATGAGTACTGAACAAATGTGTATACTTTCCTGTGCCAGACTTTTGACTTTGTTTTCAAGCACTGTACTGTGGGATTGAGTGGCAGCTTTGTTAGAAAAAGAAGTATATTAGGGTTTCTACTTAACCCTTTTAGGACTGAACAATTTCTTCCCTTTAGAAGCTGTAAAATAAATGAGCAGTTCTAACTTCGTAAACATTCTGTCTGTGTTCAGCACTGCGTTTGCCCCATCTGGAGGTGCTATGCTAATGGCATTTTTTTAAATCCTGTAGCATGTGTATACATTCAGTCTTAAAAGGGTTATTTTTACAAACTGTGCACCTGTAAAGTTTCTTAGCAATAAAGGTAGAAAAATGAGCAAGTTTTTACCATAATTTTGTAGAATTAATTGCTCAGTTCCATATTTCATCCAGAAAACCCCTGCAATATGGGCAGTTTTGAGGATTAAATAAAAGTGAAATGTAAACCACATAAAAGTGTTCTTGTCAAGTGTACTCTGTGTGTGTATGTGCATATACTATTGGGTTTCAATTTTTTCTACAAGGCTAAAGATAAAATGCCATGTTACTGTTGATGTGACAACCATGACTGAACATCTGTATGATGATACAAAAGTACTTACAATTTGAACAGGTGTGGAAACTTGCAATATTTTTGCAGATTTTTTTCAATGTTAACCAAGAATTATGGTTTTGTTTTTTGTTTGGTTGGTTTGGTTTTTTTCCCCCTCAAATGAACAGTGAGGTCATCAGTGGAACCAGAACAACACAAAGGAAGACCAGCTCTGTGAATGCAAAGTCATCAGTAGTTGAGGCTGTGCGCACTGGACCACTTAAACAGGATATGGAATGTCCACCCAAAAATCTAAATCGGTTTCATTATTGCTTGTATTATTGCTGAAGTTAGAAAAGAAACTGTTTTTTAATAATGTGTAAAAAAAAGTTTCACTTTTTTACATAATTTATTAAATAAGAAAAAATGAACTGTGTTTAATTGTTTAACTTTAGCAACTTTATTATTGCAACTGGCATACCTGACTTCTTTTCATCAAATTCTTGGTTGCAGACTGTCTGACATTTCTTTTAGTTGGTTGATAATTGGAGCCAGGAGTGTAGCATATTGGCTTATTTCTTGTTTTGACAGAGTAGTAGGGCCATGAGGAATAGCTAGAAATTATGTACTCTGCAAGCACAAGTGACAGTCACTTGAAAAAAGTTTCTGAGACAGGAAGCAGACAGAGCAAAGAGAGAATATAGAATAGCAGAAGCCTCCCAGTACTGGTTTTGTGTTAAACTAATACTAAAACTACTAATTTACCCACAAGACTGTGAAGGGTCCAAAAGGGAATGTTAAGAAGGGGTGCAAGAGCAAGAAAACAATAAATCACTTTAAGGAAGGCTTACAGATCTGTTGTTACTAAGACACTTAAAAGAGTCAGAAACTCATAGTTGTGGAGCTTCTGCTGTTTGAAACAGGGACAGTATGGACAGATTGCATCTCAAAATTATTTTAAAGACTTGCAGTCATTTTCTGGAATTATAAATTGATTCTTCTGGAACAGAATAGAAATTAGATCTGAGGTTTTGGCAAAGAGAATGGTCACTTTCTGAACTTTAGTGTTGGTATCATTGGAATAAACTGCTTTGGATGGCACTGGTCTTAGACAAAGAACTACAGATACAAAAAAAAAATCTCTTCATCTAAACTTTGGTAATTTGCTACAAGGATAATCGCAATAATAAATCCTATTAAGATGCACAGTAGAGGATTAAAAGGAGAATGATGTGAAATAACTGGTCTGAAAGCAAAGGATTGATTTGATGTTTATATGTAATGCATGCCACTACAGAACTGGGTTAAGTAGTTTACTTTTCACAGTGACCTGTTTAGATTGGAGTTGCTGCTTCTGAGCAAGGTAGAAAAAACTGTGCTCAATTAGTGTCTCTGTAAAGGTTATATATTTCTGATAGCCAGTAGCACAAGCTTGGTGTGAGGCCAAAAGCATGAGGAGTTTTAGCCCCTATTACTTATTTTAGATTATTTTTGTATTGAATATCAACATTAATTATGTATGCTAACAAGAAGTTGAAGAAGTCTTGATTCTCTGTAGAAACAAACTTGCTAATTGCTGTCTGAGAAAGATCTGATAAAGTCTTTTGAATCTGAGATCTTCCAGGTTCTGCATCTCCTTCAGGTGTGGAAAGGGATGGGTAGAAGTTTGATGTCTTTTCTGTGTGCTGTTGCCTTTGTATTCTGTCTCAATTCCTTTACTTTTCATGTGTACTTTTTCAGATCCTTAATTAGTTTGCAGTTTTTCTCAGAATGTGTAAATTTTGCTGCCTAATTTAGGAGAGGATTCAGTGTTAAGTAAAGTGAACTATAACTTTTGAGGCTACATGCTGGTGTTGGTGCCGTTGTGCTGTGGGGTGGGGAGAAAGCAATATTGGTTGATTGTTTAAGCTGTTTGTAGCTACATGGAATGGAAGGTTCTGCAGACCTGACCTTAATGATCTACAGGCCTCTGTTTGAGGATGGCACATGTAATTGAGAATAGTAGTTGCCTGTGAATATTGTCTGAATTTAGAAACACTTTGCTTATTATTTGTCTTTTAATATTTGCTGTTATATTGCCCCCTTCATCTGTGTTCATTCAAACCTTCAGTCTTCTCTTTTGTTCTATTTGCTGATTTGTTCACTGGGAAATTTGTCCATTTCCACCTCTGAATCCCCATGGATGTGTGCACAGGCAAGATGGGGCCCTCCCTCCATCTCACCTTGCTACTTCAGCTTCTCCTGAGTGACTTGACTTTTGAGGCCTTTGACATACAAATCACTGGTATCTGCATTCATTTTTCCTTGCTATACAAATACATTATGACGTTTAAATAAACTGCTGTCCATTGGCCATCCTTTACAGAAGGGAGGATTTTGTTATGGAAGCTGCAGCCTTGCAGACCACATCATCAGAATCCTAACAGCTTCGTAGTTCTGTTTGAAGAGTAACTTCAACAAGTGTATAAAAGATAGAAGCACAGATCTGTACATACCATGTTTTCTCTCTTGAAATTGTCTGTTTTAATAGACAACTGGTCGCAAACATAGAATTAGTTCTTAAAATCTCCAAGTGAGTTTAATTCTAGTTTGAGCCCAGTGACTTTTTTACTTTGAGACAGTTTGTGCTAGTGGTTCACACTGAGATCCACATTGATGTGTTCATTGCACATGACAAATGTGACAGCAGTGCCTTCAAACTTGGCTTCTGCCCAGGACAACTTTGCATGGTACTCCTGCATGTGCAGTGTAGTGGCAGAGTTTAGTTTGGTGCTAACTACAAATAGTACTTTACCTGCATGAGCAAGTCTTGTGCAGCACTGCATCGATGTAGACACGTAAAAAACAGAACCAAAGACACAAGTAGTTGGTTTGTATCTTGTTAGCCTCTATTGTTCTCTTTCATCCCCAGTAATCTATTACTAAAATGTCTTAAGTTATATCCTTTTTCTATTCTTGCACTTTTTTCTTTGTTTTCTTTTTGTTCTGTATTAGGTATACGTTAAATTCTATTTCAGTTCTCTCACTGCCAACAATTCTACTTTATGGAAATTGGGAATTCTTCCAAAATGTGAGATTCAGCAACATCATATTAGGTTTTAACACCAGAGAAATCATTACATTAGGAAATGGTCTCATTTTTTTATGTACTCATATCTTGATCTTAATGCTATTTCTATGCTTTGCCTTTGAAAGCAAGAATTTTAAGTTTCACACGTTGTTTACCATAATTCTGTGGAATTCCTGGTTTGTAAGATTGAGAAAACAAGCACCTCAGCATACAGACAAGGCCACTGCAGATTTGAGTCTCGATGTCAATGCAGTTTCTCCACAGCATCTGCTTATGTCTGAGGAAAGAGAGTGGTCCCATTGCTCCTTTATCCTGCTCAGCTTTTACAGGGGTTGCAGCCTGATCTCTCTAACTCATTTCCAGCATTGTGCTTAGGTATCCTTGCTAAGGTGGCACAGTCCAGCAGCCTGCAGGAATACAAAGCAGAATGCCCTACAAAACAAAAAAGAAAGGTGTTAAGTCCTGCATTGACCAAGTAGGCAACTAACACAACATTCTTGATAAAGGAGACGTTTGGTTTCTTGGCTTATTTTTGTTCCAAATGAAAATGTCTTGTGACAGTGCTGTGCAGCTAACTGACCAATTACTACAAATTTCAGAAGAGAGTTCCAAGCAAATTAAATTCTTTCTGAAGGGGCTGATGTGCATTAATCTTTGTGTGGGCTTGTATATCTGTTTTTACAATCCTTGTGCTGCTCCAAACTGCTTTTCCCAGCGTGCCAAGGCTTAAGGAGCCATCTGGCTTTTGGGCTCTGCTTGATGTGGTGGCTGATGTTAATGTCATCTTCCCAGTTTCACACATTCAGAAAGCTTTGGACTTACAAATCAATTTTTGGTAAACAGTTTTAGCTTGGAGATTTAATAGACATGCAAATCAAACTATGGCCTGAAAAAATGGTTTATTTTTCATTTAATATAGAAATAATGTTGATAGGGAAAATTCCTCGTTTTGGGAGGATAAATGCAATTGGTGAGTGTTTAGACTTTTAAATAAAACTGCACTTTTAACAAAGTAGTTCGTTTTTCAAGTTAATGACAATTTTGTGCTATTATTCAAAGAAAAAATGTGATTTTTATTGTTGTTTTGTATTTCTACCTTCAGGTACCTTAGCTCTTGAGCTGTCATGAGCCACATGTGTTTCATCCTAAAACTTATGATCTGGGTGCCTTCATATCCTGAACATCTCCAAAATCCAGACCTTGAAGTGATACATTGTTATAACATTCTCCTTTATACAACGTTTTTATGGTCAGCTTACAGGTAAATTTGTAGAAAATAAATATTGGCTACCAATATAAATGTGTTAAATTAGAAAACAAAACCCGCCTCCTCTCACTGGGTGTTAGGATGGTGAAACACTAAACTAAGCTTTTGACCTACAGGGAGTGCTCTTTCCAGCAAGGACAAAATTTAAATATGTCATACAGTCATAGTTTTTAACAATTATGTGTAGATCTCTGTTTGCAGCTTGTTATTTCAGCCACCTTGAGGGATATAGTCATGAAATAGAGCAGAGTTTTGCTGTTCATGTGCTGGGCTCTGAAAAACCTTTTATTAACCAGTTGCACGTTGTATTACAACCTAACTTGTTTCTCCCACCTGTACTTCCATTCCTGTTGTAACAAGTATGTTCTTTGCAGCTGGTCATATTGAAGTGAACACGAACAATCTTGATATTTTTCTTGGTTTTCAATTAATTTGGTATATGCCTATGAAAACTTTCCAATCATATAGTCATATATATATGTATATATAGGGCAAGAGGATATGCTGTTTGTTAAAAAATCATACATGAAACTTGCCTGTTGAATATTAGATACTGCCTTGATGGCCAGAACTTATGAATCATTTTGTTCTAAAACAAAGTGATGTAAAATGGGAAAAACTAAATAACAGATGAATGAATTCCAATCCAATAACCTGCTGGACTCTACCAGAACTGGTTTAAGAACCTGTTCTCTAGTCGTTCATTAATTGTCATTGGTATGTGGTCAAGAACTCAGATAAAATATGAAATCATATACAAGATTTCTACTAGAAAGGCTCAGGCATGTGTGCCATCCAAGTTGAAGTCATCTTGAATTTACCTAATCTTAAGCAATTTGATGTATTTTGCCAGGGTTACAGAGAACAAGTTTTTAAAAAAGGCAAAAAGGGTAAAGGGAAAAGTGTGGTCAAGGTAGTTTGGATGCAGAGCTGGGATGCAAGTAGTTCTCTTGCATCTCACTGAAATAATTTCTCTGAATATTTATGTTTTCCTTATTTTTCCAATAAAGAGTAGTTCATAAGCATTGATAAAACCTCAGACCAGGGAGGCTCTAAAGGCTGTCTTTCATGTAACCATTTAGTGAATCCATCTTGTCTGGAATGGAGTAAACTGAGGTTTAATCCCTTTTCTGAATCAGGAGGAATTAAAACCTCATTCTCTCTCACCTTAAATCAGAATTTCTCTCTTGGTTAATAGGAGCTTTCTCTCTAATAAAACCCCAAAAAGAAACAGCCCTCCACAAAAAAAACCCACAAAAAACCAAAAAAACTCCAACAACAACAAAAAACAACTCTGACATTTCCATCCAAAATTTTTCTGTTATACAGTTTAATAGAAAAGCTCCTGACAAACTCTCACTTCACTTCCCAGCTGAAGTTGAATGGTGAAGTTCTTCAAGGAGTGAATTATATTCCTGAGACAGAGAAGTGTGAATGATTTGATGTGCACAAATGAAAAGTCTTGTTAACAGAGGATGCTGAAGAATCAGCCTCTTTAGTATTTTCAGGTCCTGGGTAAGGATCTGCATGTGGCAGACCTTAGGCAAAATGCAGGGGGTGAGAGTGGAGTTGTGTATAAAGCACGCCCGGGGACTATTGAACTTTAAGCTGCAGCTGCTGCCCAGAAAACCCCTGCTCTGGCAGTTGTTTGATGAGGAGTATAATAATGTGTTAGGTTTCTGCTTGCTAAGCCACCTAAATAAGTCAGTGTGGAAATCAGCTGAGCTTTGAATGGAGAGATGCAGGAACCTCAGAGGCAGAGCTAAAATTTCAGTTCATTAGGAAAGTGAAAGAACTGTTTTCTTGTAAATGGTGCAAAGCCTCCAGCACCTTAGTACAGCACTAAAACTGTTCTGCCTGCCCTAAATAACATGAAAAATAATTAATGCAGCCTGCACTTTGACTAGTCCAATGGATTCCCAGCTGCCGTGGCCTCACACCAGCCTCCATAGATGGGTGTTTGGGGTCCTGATGGAACCAACCCAGAGTAGGAATCTGGGCAGATGTGTTTGGGACCAGTGTGGACAAACACTTGAATACAAACACAGTTTCTTCTTGGATATCCAGAGAAAACAAGTTGTGCTTTATGAATGGAGTAGTTTACACCTGCAACAGAACCTGCAAATGTAAGTCCGAAATTGTTTACAGCAGCTGCTGTTTGGCAACAAGATTAGATGGGACTGACCCAAAATGGGTTTGAAGCAGAACTAGCCAATGAACTATATGAGGTTTCTGGGTCATCATCATCATCTCAGGTATTTTGCATCTTTATTTACACCATTTTCTGCAAAATTTTTCTCTGTTCCTTTCTGAGTATTTCTGTTGCAGGTGCAAGCTCCCTCATTGACTCACCCAGGCCAAAAGACATGAATTGTCTGCCCTTTAAACTAATTTCCTCTCCAATACAGACACAATTTATGTACTGACTCAATGGCCTGAAAATGCTGCTCCTGCTTCCTCAGGTGCCAGAAACTTTAACCTACTCTTGCCTTGCTGCCCAAACCTCCACCCTCCTTAACAATGCTTGTGTATGTGCTGCCACTCCTTAAAATGGATTGCAGAGTGAAATCTAGAAAACATATCTGTGTCTCCCCTTATTTTCAGTGCTCCTGTCGGCCACTCCATAACAGGTAATTAGTTGTCACATCTCACTTCAGCCCAAGGGAAGAGCCCAAATGCAAGAAACTAAAATGTGCATGATGGTCCAACAATTTTCAAGTGTCATTGGTCAGCGCAACCATGAAAATCCTGAAATATTACTAAAATTAATTTTTAAATTTCATGAAGCCAAACAATGCACCAGGAGAAGCATCAAAAATTGCTTTAGTTTCCTGGATACAAAAACACCAGTAGTTTTTTTGGTGACCTGTCTGTGAGCTACTCCCCAAGGAAAAGGGCAATTGCCAGAATTAGACATGAGTGATACGAGGTGAAAGAAGAAGATTCATATTAAGCTATAAAACAAAGTAAAGGGGACTCAAGCCATTGCAATATTAATTAAAAAAAAAAAAAAGTGAATGTAAAGTTCTTTGGTTGTGTAACTACAGAGCAGGAGTTTCCAAGTGTCGCTCCTTCAAAAGCCCTCCCGCCTCCTATCTATGACAACCGATCACACAGGTGGGGAGAGTCTCACACACAGCAAAGTACTCAGAAGTACTTGCACAAATATGTTCCTCCAGAGAGGACCAAGGACAAATGTAAGTAAATAACAATTCTCAGTGCAGAGGCAGAGCCTGAAGTTGCCCAGATGGCTCCGTTTGAGCCCACAGGCGCATGGAAATAATATCAAAGTTACTCAGTTTGTTTTATGTAGTAGTAGATTAGAAAACATTATTCAAACTAAATTTGGAGGAAGTGCAGACACAACATGAATCAGTTATAAAATTGCATTTTGGTAAGTTTATATTAATTTAAAACCATGTTGCTGTTGGTTAGCATTAGGAGAATAACTGAACCCACAAGGCACTGTAGCCTAAGCAGATACACAGGTTTGAAATTATCTAATGAAGCCAACTGGTAGCACTGAGATGCAGAGCAGACTGCTGCTGTCAGTCATCAGAGTGAGGACACAGGAGCTCTGTGGTGTGGTGAAAAGCTTTAGAAAGGTGAGCTGGAGGTGGGGCAGCAGAGGCATTACCTGTTTACTTACAGCAGAAATTATTTTTTAATTTCATTTACAGGATGCTGGTGAAGGGTAGTCTGTTTCAGTTACTGGTAACCATTAAATGCAAACACCACATTAGGGAGGGGGTTGGTAGTGGGATTTTTTTTGGTTTCTTTTTTAGAGAATCTCTTGCTTTATTAGGTAGCTCTCTTTCTACTTACCAAATGCAACTGGTTTTTATGGTTTCTGAAACCTTTGTCACTTCTAGCCGTGCCCAGTGGAGTATCTGGTCCCTGTAGGCTGCCTCCCACCCGGCCAGTGTTGGCTGGTGGACAAGATGTGAAGCAGTTTCCATGGATGGGCAGTGTTCTGGGTATTAGGCTTTGGGACAGAGGAGCACAGGTTATGTTTTCTCAGCCCATCAGTTAGACTAGAACATGATGTGGCAGTGTGGTTTGAACTCCTCATGTGAGAGATGCCCAGCCCCTGCAGGCATAATGCAGCAGGCTCTGCTGCCCGCAGTGCTGTGCCCACTGCAGGTTCTCCAGGCCCTGGAATCTCTCCTCCATCTGGCTCCTCTGCTTGGGGCACACTGCAGAGACCCCTGGCTCTGCTTGCCTGGGTCTGTCCTGCTGCCAGAATCCCTTTAGCAGCAAAACCCTACACAAAGCCTGTAGAAAAGAAGTTAATTCCAGAGTAGTTTTCTCTTTAAATCTTCACTTCCACCTTGCCTAAAATGAGTGCTTTTCTACCCAAAATAAAATTTGATTTTTCCTTCAATCTTGCTGTGTGGAGAAACTTTACTCTGTCCCTTCCCAACTATGTACCTCCTTCCTACACAGGGCACAGCTGCCTTTTCCTCTCAAGAGGACAATCCAATCGTAAAAAGCATTTGTAATGATTTTCTCTCTCCACAGACCTAAATTACGTTGTCCTTTTCTCCTCAGTATAACTTTCCTCTTCCCTCCGCCGACTCTACAGGGCCAAAGTGTTTCCTGTTCTCCTTCCCTTCCATTGCTATCCCAGCCTTATGTTTGGGCTCTGCAGAACCATGTTTCCAGCTGCAAGTGCATCAGACTCAGCTTTGTCTTCAATCACCATCTTCCTAAATATTGACTGTTCTGCTGCTGTTATTAATCTCTTACAGGTCCCACAAAAGCAGTATTGGACAAAGCTATTCACTGGCAGCTCACTCTCTCTTCCTTTCCATTCCTACACAGCCTCTGTCATCAGAGGCTTCTTAGTCTTGGCTTCACTATGTAGCAAAAAAAGTCTATCCTGGTTTTAATAAATATTCAACAAATCAGCACAGTAGAGGAGTCATGCTGGAAGTTAATAAACATTTGATGTCTTGTGGAAAACCCTGCTTATCAACAAAGCTTGAATTCTATGAATTTTCACCAGCTTTTACTTTTCCCAGCTTGAAAAAAGGAGGAAATAAATGCAAAAGGAAAAAAAAAAAGGCTTGAAAATTACCAGGGAACACAGAGCTATGCCTGACAAGCTCTCCTGGACTGTATTGTTTTGCTTCAGTCAGTTAACAGTATTTAAACAGATTTCCTATTCAATAAACACAAGGGCCCTGAGATATGTTTTCTGGATCCTTCTCCTAGATCTGCAGTCTCAGTGAAGTAAAGGCTTTGATATTAGCAGAACTTTCTTCTTGTTAAAAATGCACTGTGAGAGCCTGTCTTGGAGCTGCAGATTTGGCTTTGGTCACTGCTGATTTTAGTGTAACTCACGTAACCACTGACCACATCTGGACAGCAAATGAAAAGCTCTTTGTTTTCAAGATGCAGCAGACTCCTTATCCTAAAATAACCTCTGTGCTTCCCCATCAGATGGTCAGAGTTTTTTTAAATCAGTCATAACACCCTGGGAAGCTAGAAAGGACATGATGCTGGGTTTCCAAAGAAACAACAGCTGTGCCCTCTGATAGGATGAATTAATTTCAGTGCCTGTAGTGTTCTTTCTACTGCTTGCATGTGGACCATGGCAGGAACATCTTTTGGGATGGTAACAGAAAAAGCAACTCCAAAGACAGAGTGTCTTGGATGACACTACTGTGCTTATATTCCTTTACAATAATAGCAAATCAGCCACAGCAACCCTACCAGATGTCCACATAAGGATGTGGGCTGAGTTTTGATCCAGTTTCAGAGCAAGGAGCAGCTCTGGTCGCTTCACATCTTCCTTCAGTTTAGCCATGAAATCCTGAAGATCTCAAGTGATAGAAGGCCCATAGCAGGTTTGTGGGAGTCAATGCAGAGTTCCCAGCCAGCTGGGCAGTTCTCTCTTGGATATTGCCATCTGTTTAGTGCAGTTTCCCCTGTGGTTTCACCTTTGTGTGTCATTCTTCACTTGATCATGAGTTAGGCCTCTTAGCGGTTGCTTAATATTCTCAGAACAAGGCCCTGAGCCAATGTCCATTTAATAATATTGTCTCTGACAGCAAGCAAAGAGCATGAGCAGCCCATCGTCTTTCCTGTGGATGTAGGTTCTGTATGTGTGACATTTTTTATGCCTGTTTTGTAACACTGGAATTTGTACAACATTCACAGGAGCTATGCAATGATTAGTCCATTGTTTCAAACTAAACTTGGTATATAAGTTGCATTTCTTCATTCTATCAGGAAATATTTTTAAAAATTTTAATAACTGTCAAAAGAACAGGACATCAATTAACTGGTGTTTACCCCATAGGGGATGATTCCTGCTTGATGTTTACTACCAGCTGATGCTAATGAGTATGTTTTGTTCCTATCTCCCCATACAGTGGAACAAGTGACATCTCACTACCTCAAAATCAGTGCTTTTTGGACACAACTGGGAATGGAAGCCAAGAAAACTCTTCATGACATAGTTATCTGTGGAGATGCAGACAAATAGCTCCTAGCAGGGATGATTTGCCACTAGGCAAGGAAAGCAGGAGCTTTACAATTCATGAACATTTCCTTTGCATTTTTTCCTTTGGGAGGTGCCCAAGGCAGCCTAACAAACATTGCAGAAGGAAAAAAATAAAAAGGTAATGCTAGAAATCAACCTTTTTATACAGCACTGAGACAGAAATTCTGGCACGTTAAAGGCATACATTACTATGCTGGATATAACCCATGAAAGAAGATCCAGGGATGAACTGTGAACAAAAAGCTGAAGCTATTTAAACCAAACAAACAAAAGAGCCACCCCCTGAAAAACCCCTAAAAATCTCAACTTTCATTGTATACTCTCTACCACTCTGGTGCTGTAAGAAGACTACAGCCTCTGTTTTAACAAAATCCTTGCTCAAAATCAAAACAATTAAATTTTATCTTTCTTCACTTTCCTTCTGAGAATAAACACCTTTGGCCACTAGAAACGTTCAGTTTAGCTCAACATCCATTCTGTTTAGACTGGGGAAAAGAAAAGAGACGTGTACCAAAGCCCTGAGAAATGACAGAAGTGATTACAAACCCTAAATCTGGAAATATTTTGTGAGTTTTGATTTGTACAAAAAAGCATCAGCTGTAGAAAAATGGGTATCTGAGACAATAAAGATGAGTAACTGTCCAAATCCTCTTAGCACCTAACTGAATACTTTCAAGACTAATGCTTCATGAGGAAAAGAACATTTTATAAATTGCATCCACCATTGCAATTTTAAGGTTGCAAGGCAGTTAAATGCCACCCTGACACCCAATTCCATCAGATCTTGGAAGCCAAGCAGGGTCAGCCCCGGTCAGTACTTGGATGGGAGACCTCCTGGGAATACTGGGGCCTGTGAGTTCTAGTCCTGAGGACTTCACTGTCACCATCCAAGCTCGCTTGGCTGTGGCAGATGAACCTGAGGATTTAAAGGGTGGGGCCAGTTCTGTGCACGCTGTGCCTCACCTAAAAAATCCACTGCGCAGGCCGAAAGGGCTCACCCACGTGGGGAGAGCCCTGCCCAAATCTTCATTTGCAAAGCTTAGCCATCATGATGATGATGATGATGTGAGGTTGCAAGATAGTTTGACTGCAATCAGTAAATGCCTCCCACGTTCTGGTCTGCACAGAGTGTGAGTCTGTATGCCCACAGATTAGCTTTGATTCAGAAACACTATCAGGGTTATACCATGTGCTTACATGACTGTTCATCCAGATCTTCCTGGCAGCCTCTATCTGTGGGGTCCCACAAAAGGCAGCTGTCTCCAGATCTGCCTTCTGCCCTAGTGTGGCTGTGCACGTGCACTGAGCAAGTGCCTGCTTTTAAAGGAAATACTGATAAATTAGATTAGAAAAGAGGGGGGAGGGGGCTGTGGTTATTTATTTGCTATTGTTTGGATGCAATATTTTTGTATTGTATTATATTATTTCAGTATTAACTGACCCTGAAATAATTTATTCCAAGCCAGAAAAGCATCATGATGAGCCATGATGAGGGCATGGGGGTTGCACCATCCCTGAGCTCGGAGGCAGGAGGAGCAGGAGGGCATGGAGGAGCAGGTGGGACCCTGCACAGCCTCACCACCTTGCCAGGTAGGGCTTGGCAGCCATGGCCACTTTTCCATGGCCTTGGAAAAGAGGCCATGGACTGTGTAAGAGGGTGTAAACCTTTAGTGGCTTTGGTAGTTCCAAATCCACGTGAAGCTTTTCTTTAAAAGCGTTGGGTTTTTGCCTTGGCAAGAGTGAAATATCTTTCACCCCTCACCAAGTCCTGTATTTGGCAGTATTTTAAGGCATGAGTCTTAAAGCATGCCCTAATAATAGAGGTTGTAATAGTGACAAAAGTAGCAAAGAAGGAATTGGATGCTACTTAATGCTACACTTTTGTTTTCTGAACTAGCACATACGGCTCGTGGGAGCGTGCCAGGAGCTGTGGCTCCAGAGATGACGTGTGAACTCAGATGTTGGGTTGTAAGGAGCGATTGCAGAACTTTGGAGTTGTGGGCAGGATATATTGCTTGGAGCAACGTGTTTCAGGAGTCTGTCAGCCAGAGATGATAGGGCAGAAATGAAGATGAGAGTGCTTTCTGGGAAAGTAAATCTGGGAAGGAAAATAAACCTGTCAAAGAGGAAAAATCATCTAGCAGTTGGGGGGGGGGGGGGGCGGGAAGTAACCTAGAGACTGGGAAGCATACAGGAGAAAAAACAGATGGTGTCATGCAGCTGAAAGAGATAAGAAAAAGACAAAGGTAGTGGGGGGGGGGGAAAGCAGGAATGGGGAGAAAGGGAAAGTAGATAAAGACTTCAGAGATTTATGGGCATTGTACACCTGAAATTTATTGGTTTGCCATTCATCTGCTACATCTCGGAAACAATTTGCTTTCAGGGACTGCTCACTGTAGAAGCAAACATCTAGGATAGAATTTCCCCCCACAATCCCTCTAAACTATTGTTAAAATAAGATTTCTTGAACTCATTTTATTTTGATATGTTTATTCCTCCCATATTTATTGCTGAAGATACATTTTCACTGCCATCAGTGTCTGAATTAAAGGTTCTGGGAGGATGCCATGCCTCTTTGGCAATGGAAGGGCAACATTTGGACCCAGGAATGACTTCTGCAAGGCACAAATTAGGGAAAATTTCATTAAGATGCAGAAGGGGTGAAATTTCTTGTGCTAGGAGACCAGGGCAGAAGACAGTAAAACTACTGGATTGCAATATTGTATTTTAAAAACTTTTTCCCAGTTCTTGCTGGAATTTGGCTTAGGGCTTATGGCTTTGTGAGATTGATCAGAAGAGTTACTGTGTTGGTTTAAAAGGAAAATAAGTGAACAGGGGGCAATGGAGGGGAGGAGTGACTCACACAGAGACGGGCCTTGGACAAAAGGATACATGTCCATTCTGGCACATTTCATCCCTTCTCTAATTGTATCCCAGCTACCACTCCATCAGGATCTTCTCCTGTCTCCCTCATTTCATCACCTCCAAATTGTGCTCCCTGATAGTTATGAGTGGGGAATCAATCAGAAACTCTGCTCCTTTCAGCCGCAGTTACTGGAGGCCACAGGGGGCTGAGATCTGATTAAGGTATTGTTGAAAATAGCTTTGGCCTTTCAGCTGAAACCACTATCCTGGGACTAAATCAGTGGGAGCAGGTGAATGGTCCACGTCCTGTTACGTCACTCTAAAGGTACAGTAGAATCTACATCTGCAAAAAGGAGTTTGCTTTTGACAGTGCAGACAGCTGTGAAGGCAACTGCCTTGCCATACAGCACATAGCCAGTAGTAGTCACAGCCAGTATATTATTAAAATGTGAGGGGGTTTTGACTTAAACAACAGTTTTTAAACCATGACCTATAATAGATCCGGGCTTTCAAATGTTATAAAATACTCCACAAATATGTTTTCTGCTGTCACTGTTACACGTAAATCCCAAAGGAGCTAAGTTTGTTCATTCAGTTTCAACACACAGGACAAGTTTGTGGAGGGTCTCAACTGGCATCCTTAAGTAATATTTTCATTTCATTGTTATGAATTAAATCCCATAATTTGATTCACTGGGTATTTGCAAAAGGTCAGATTGATGTCAGTAGTCTCAGCGCCGCTCCAGGAATAGTTCCACTTTATTAACGTGGCAGGTGAAACATTGTTTCTATGGATTGTGCATAAATAGTGTTGAGAATCTATTTTTTTTAATTTCCTGTCTGTGGACAGGCTGAACACAAAAAAATAATAGCCAAAGTTGTGTGCTAAGTTGTAAGGGTAAACCATTTCAGGCAATAACTGAGTGCAGAACATGGATATGGGTGACTGGAACCCACAGTATATTTCTAATTTAAAAACATTCTGTAAAGAGATCAGATTTTCATGATTAAAAACCTTGAGAGAGGCTATATTTAATATCCACATCTACATTCCATGCTGTGCTCCAGTCTAATCTCTGTCTAATAACAAGGTTTTTTAATGATATTGATTCAGGTAGAAGATAGAAACATCTCCAAGGGGATATTTTCACAAAACAAAATAAGTGATATAACTTCTCCATCTGAGTTCCACAGAGCAAAGGACATGACCTGAACACCCGCACTCACCTGTGGGCTGCATAGGAAAGAGACTGGATTCCTTGCTCAATAAAGTATGAATAATTACATCATTCAAAGCTGGGTTTTTTCTACACTGAGTCTGCTTACAAGCATGTGTAGTTGGAAAAACATAGTTGCTCCAAAATTTAGAAAACTGTTTTCTGACAAAGTCTGACAAAGCCTTTGCTCATTGTATCAGCTCTCTCTGCCATTCTGTACCCAATGGCTTCTACTTCCTCTGGAGTGACTGGGAAGGTACTTGTGAAATGTGGGACTGCTGCAGGCACCGACCTGTGTCTGCAGTCCTGCATCTTTTGTAAAACACCTCTTTGCCTTATCCCAAGCATTTATCCCTGTGCTTCCTGGTGTGGCAATTTCTCCATGAGCCTTTGGAGCTCATCTTAAGACGCTGCCACTTGTCTGAGTGCGTGCTTACAGCTGCACAGAAGAAAGCCCCTTCTCTGTGCTTATTCCATGGCATTTATTTAAATGAAAAATATGTTAAATAATATTCTTTTATGTTATTGCTTGAATTAAGAATGCATTCCATCCACAAAGTCACCAATATTTGTTTTCATTTTGTTTTCATTTTATTAAAAAAAAGAATTTATTTCACTTAAAAGCATTATTTCCACATAGACAAGCCCATCCTTCCCAACCCAGAACTCCTGTAAGTAAGCATGACATCAAAATTGTCTCAACATGTATTAGCTCAGCTAAAATAATGTGAAAATATACTACTAATATAACAGAAATGTTTTTGATTATGATGCATAGCTAGTGAAGTGAAGACTGCAATACATTTATTCATGTTTGAGGAGAATCTGTTAGCATTGTGGAAATTTTAAGAGATACTCAAACTGCAGCCAAAAACTGAGCAGAACTGTTAATATAAAGGGCATTAATATTTTTTTACAGTGGAATTTATGGCAAATAGAGCATCTTCTAGGGCTTTTTATGAAGTCCTTTATCTTCACAGTCCCGTTCCTCCTTTATACTTTTGAAGGGAAAGTGATTTAACACCGACACTGATAGCATCCATTTCCCTTAAAATTCTTGCTGTGTTTACTGTCATCTGAAGTGTTTCATTAACTCAGAACTCAATCATGTTCAGCTGATGCCACAGTCACTCTCCAATACCAGGCCATAGACACTTGTTGCCTCCTCTGACCGGGCTCAGGGGGGTGCAGATGCTGTCATGTGTGTGTAAGAACATTTGGAGAGTGAAGCCCCCGTTGTCTTGCCCTCCTCTTCCTCACCAACCTCTCCCCGTATCACAGGGGGCTTCTGCTTTGTGCAGCAGGTGAAAGTGGCCAGGAAGCCCATGCGGAAGCGCTTGTTCATGAAGCAGTAAATGATGGGGTTCACGCAGGCAGAGGTGTAAGACAGCAAGTGGATGAAGGAGATGGGAGCCCCTGAGAGACGCTGGTCTGCCGAGGCAGTGTCGAACGCGCGCCAGGCATTGACACTGAAGATGGGAGTCCAACAAATGAAAAACAAAATCACTATCACCATCAACATACGGATGACGAGTTTCTTGGCCATTAAGTTGGCAGAAGAGCTATTGCTTCTCACTCTCTCTATTTTGCTGTGGCTCATAGCAGAGACCTGTTGCAATGGAATTTTCCTTTTTCTTTTGGTTTTGTTGAGGTAGCATCCATCTCCATCCTCATATTTGGCACTGCAGGTACTTAGTTTTCTTTCTGTACCTATAAATTAGTGTTTACAGAGTTGGCAAAATATCTCTAAACAATGATTCAAAATAAAACCTGAAGAATGCAATCTAATTCTAAATAAATAGCGTAATTCATAGCTGAACAACTTCTGCAAAGAAATCACTGGCCTACATCTGAGTCAGTCGTTATCAGATGCTCTGTATCCACTGCCTCCTGATATTCTCACATTATATCTTTGTACAAGCTGATGCAAAAGGTGTAAGAACACCTGTTGAGTCCAGTATTGATGGAAGATAGTTTTCAAGATTAGATGCTTCTATTTTATTTTGACAATTTTAATTATGGCATTTATTGACAGAAATGGTCCTCACCCATGGCCAGAAAAAAAAAAATCTAGTTATTTCCATAACAAACAAATTAGAAATTTAATGTATCCACCCCAAGTCTTTGCAAACAAGCCATAGGAGAGGTTTATTTGCTATTGAGTAACAGAATAACTTCAATCAAGAGACACAGCTGGCAAATTCATGGACATAACTCACCATAAAGATGTTTGCAAATAGAAAGTTTTCCTTTTACTAGTCTCAAGATGACTGCTCTTATCTTCAACTGTAACTAAAAAACCACCCCAAACCTAAGTGTATTGTTACCTTGTGAAGGCTTTCTCTGGCTGGCATCAAATTTTATTCCTCTGTAGAGTTCTAAAGAAATTAGGCCATATGCAACCATCATTATAATCCCAGGAATAAGAAAGAGTGTGAGTAGCAGGAAAGTGTACCTAAATAGCAAAAGGACAAACTGAGACCAGGGAGCAGCATAAACCCAGAAAAACTTTTTATCCAGCTAAGAACTGGGAGGGGGGGGGGGGAGGGGAGCGTGGCTGCAGGATTTCAAGATTTCTCTTACATTTTTTCATGCTAATACAAGGTATCATTTTGGCGTCTCTGGAAATTTGAAGCTTCCTACCTCTTTTTCTCCTTCTTCCCTCAGAAAAGTACAGTAGGAACAAGCCTGTGCATAGCTGCAAACCTGCTTCACCCCACTTACACAGGCCCAGAGGAGATGGGCATTCCCATAATGGTTAAAGGGGGTATTGGATGCCCTGTAGCTTTGCACAATGTAAAAATTGTCTTCCAGAAGCCAAAGGAGCCCCTGGTACATTACAACTCTTTTAATGGTTGGACTTAGTGATCTTAGATGTCTTTTCCAACCTAAATGATTCTATTAGTCTGTTCAAGGAGATCTAACTTCCTGAGGGCCATGGCACATACAGGCAGAGACAGGGCAGTCACAACCTGGGCTTTCACACCTGGAGCCATGCAGAGCCCCTGAGAAGGGATTGCTTTGCTAAAGGAAGCAGCTTTTACTTGGTTTCACATCTGCTACTCTCCTAGTCAGCTTCTCTGATATGGTTACATGCTGGGGAAATAATGATGTTTAAATGCATCCTTGAGCCTGTGTCTCTTCTGATCCCTGTGACTTTGGTGCAAACTCAGTAACCCCAGGAATGTGTAACAACGCCACTGAGAATTTTGTCCTGTGTCCTTTCCCCTCATCTGCCAACTATCTGAGACTACAGAAAGCACTAACACAAAGTTTCTCTGTTTGTGGATGCACCACACCAAAGTGGTGCATACTTCAACCTTTTTCCCAGTTCCAACTAACCTTCAGTATCCAAAAAAATAATCGTACATTTTCTCAGTGCCAGTCACTGTTTAGTGAACGTGCAAGGACATCATGTCTAAGTACTATTGCTGCTTGATAGTGCTACTGTTTACTTACTCTGCCTGGATGTGTAGGACTTGGAGCACTGTTTCTCCACTCTTCTCTCTGCCCCTGGTTTCCATAAGTGACCAAAAGGATTCAGTTCTCAAGCAAGACATTTGCAATCTCCTATTCTACTTTGCTTCAGAGGACGTTCAAACAAATTAACAGGCAATGCAGAACACAGAGGGTGCTTGTATGTGTCTGCATTTCTCAAAGATTAATCAAGGATTTCTCTGAAAACGCTGAAGTTTATGTATAAATGATGAAAGCAGTATTCCTACTTAATGTGACAGATGCTTTCTTACAGGGGCAGTTGGGGCTTAGCAGACCACAGAGTGAGAATAATTGCCATGTTGGGTATCTTTCCTATGAGAAGGGAAAAGCCGTGCAAGTGTCAAAATATAAGCAGCTTAAAAATATGGGGGTTTTTTACTTCTTAAATAAGCATGACAGAGTGTAAAGGTTTGCTGAAGGTTAATACTTGATTTTCCGTAGGCTTAATGCTACCATGAAATCCTGTTTTCCACAAGATAATTATGCATTTGCTAACAGCAAATGCATAATGTCTTACCAAGACTGCTGAATGACATCACTTGGCCAAATGAGCCGACACATATTTGCTGTGGTGTTGTTATACTTGGTGAAGGGGATCAGTTTGCTGTAGATTGGGTATGGTGACATGATAGTGAAGGAGACACACCAGGTGGCGGCAATCACTCTCAAGGCATGAGACTTTGTCTGCCAGACCCTGGACTGCAGCGGTTTGCAAATGGCACTGTATCTCTCCAAAGATATGGCAACCAGGTTGAATGTAGATACACTTACAGAGACACCTGTGTATATAAAATAAAGCAGAAGGTTACTCACTTGTCTTAAAGGTTCATGTTATTTTCAAATGGTTTTGCTAACTTTCTGTATGCACACAGAAATTTAAAAATATAGGAAACTGTTTATAAGCTAAAGTATTTATGAATGCCATACAGTTTGAGTCAGTGAAGAGTGTGTGGGCAATGGGTCTGGGTCTCCAGACTGTTATTCCTGCACTGCCTTTCTCTACCTCCAAAAGTCCAAGACAAAAGATACACTCCCTCAAACCATAAAATTCTAGTAACAGGGGAAAAAGATACTTTCTTTGCTGCTTTGCAATTAACTCCACCAATTGCACTGAAATTCAAACAAGTATTTGAAATCAATGTGGTTATGCTATTAATTACTCTTTTAACACAAATGTTCACAGTCTCTTTTCTATTTTTTAAATTTTTTTGAGTGTCCTGCTTGACTGGTGATCTGATATCCTTATTCAAGAGAATTAAATATGCTACAACTTTTTAAATTAGATGCTAATGGAGTTGCAAAGAAGGAGAAATGAAGTCATGAAAGCAGAATCTTTGCCCTTCGAGTGCCCTTAATTTCTCCTGTTCATATATTATAAAATACAACACAAGGGTCTGTGTTTCTGTCATAGAGGTGCCCAAGTTCATCACAGCAAGATTATAAATATTTCTTCTTAACTTTGTCACAGATCTTTCTTTCAGTGAATGAGCTTTCATTTAACAGTCTTTGTGAATGTTCTAATGTGGGTCAAACTATAAAATTCCAATATCCTTACAGTTTGCTTCACACAAATCATCTGTAATTTAAAATACGTCTTTCTATGTCTTAAAATGAAAAATTGAATGTAGTTGATGCAATGGTTGTCAGTGTCTGTCACTTGAAGCCTCTGTTACCTGAACCATTAATGAGAAATATCCACATTCCAATACTTAAAATAAAACAGCTTCATAATGAGTAAGTTCCTGTTTGATCCATTTCACTGGATTAGTTCTTTTTTTATGAAGTAATTTATACAGTGAATAAGAGAAAGATGACAATGCTTCAGTAATTTTTTATGGTATTTAGGGCAGCAATTCATTATAATTGTTTAAACATGGCCTTTAGTTTTATTGGTTTTATCTGCTAAAAGGTGTCAATTTCCCATTCGCACACTTTAGGTGTGTACTTTCACATTACATCAAAGTTCTCAAGGGCACGGGTTGAAAGGGGACCTGAGGTTTCTGTAATTAACCAAGGGGCTCCCAAAGTAGCAAAAGCTATACATAATGTTCTCCTTTCTTTTTTTTCTTTTTTTCTTTTTTTTTTTTTTTTTTTTCCTGTTTGTTTGTTTGTTTCCTTTTAAGAAACCAGTAAAGGCACAGGAGATATTGGAAGTGAACACACATACATAACCCAGGCATTTTGAAACTCCTGGCTCCTAATTCCACAGCAAAAAAAAAGGAGTACAGCAAGGCACACAAAAGTGATGCTTCTTAGAGTCAGTCTCTAAAACCTATATCTGTATTTTATGGTCTCCTAGCAAGCTCTGATCATACTGGTCTGTTCTCAAAAAATGCTGGCTCTCACTTCCAGCTCTGCAAATTACCCCTACTTTGGCCTATTTTATTTTTTCATGTGTCACGGCTACCAAAAATCTGGGGGCAAAATACACCTTTAGTGAGTATGAACAACTCCAACGTTTCTGCTGAGTGATCAGAACACTGCTAACAACTTTGTGAGGGATGGGTAAGGCAGTGTATGTGCTGGGTTCCTGTTAAAGGCATGATGTTGCAAACACACGTCTCACTTAATCTGATCCAGCAAAACACTTCTGTATGTCATTAAAGTTAGGTAGGTGTCTTCTCTGAGTTTTGCTGGATCAGAGCACAGAAACCAGAACCGCAAAGGTTTGCACTGCAAAGATGTTTCTTCATGATATTGGTAACTTCAGTGGCAGAGGGAAACAATCAGCTTTTCATAGGTCTTTAAATACCTTCTCACCTGTCTCATTAGTCAGAGGTATAAAATTCCCACACTTACCCATGAAATAAGTGGCAGTTTTGCAAACAGCACTGCCAAAAATAAAATCTTTCAGCAGGTTGGGAATGAGGGTGAAAGGCATGCAGAAAAGGCAGAGCATCAGGTCACTGACTGCCAGTGACAGCAGAAACGTGTTGGTGACTGTTCTCATCCGCTTGTTTCTTATCAGCACTGTAATTACCAGAATGTTCCCCAGAATGCTGAGCAGGAATATCAAACAATACAGCAGAATTCGAATAATCTGATGCAAGTCTGAAAATTGTCACAAGAAAAGATCAGTTATGTAGTACTTAATTTAGATTAGTATTATATATTTCATCCTTTAATAAAAAAGTAAAAGCCTTCTGTATTAAATTTTTCTCAGGTCTATGTCTTTACACCAATGCAAAATCAGTTAAAGTGCTGAAATTCTTAAACTTATTCTGATGTACCTGAATTGCACAGCATTAAGCTACAATACATGCAATACGATCTACATTTGAAGAGTCAAACACAAGTTCTTAAAGCATGTTCTGCTCACACTGCTTAGGGTGCAGCACTCACTCACTGCAGGAGTTCCTGCTTTATGCAGAAGTAAGAAATGATACAGCAAACAAAAATATTCTATATACATGGATTTTTTTGAGCCTCAGAGTGCTATTATGATTTCATATTTAATCACTTTCACACATGGTATGAGATCTGGTCACTCCACTGTTATTGAATTGAGTAAAAATCATGTTTTTCCAAATCCTTAGCAGAGTGTTTATATTTTGTGCCCAATAGTGCTACTGTTTTAATTTTCCATTATATCAAAATTTTTTTCTAGTTGAATTTTTAACTTTGAAACCAGAACAGACTAAATTCTTTGCTGTTTGTTTCTCATCCTAACTTACCAGCAAGCAGTGGATTTTGCACTTCCTCAGAGAAAAAGCCTTGCATAGCTCTTTCTTTCCATAGTATCTCTACATCCAGCTACAACTAAAATTGCCTGAAATAAATCTATTTTTCTATACATACCTTTAGAAGGATATGGTGGATCATCCACACAGAAAAAAGTGTCATTTTCCAAGATATCACAGAGGAAAGCAGTAATGTTGGTACCGTTCCCAAGGAAGCCAGCATCAACTATTTCCATTCTTCAGTATCCACAGGTTAGCTTTGATGAAGAAGAGGGTGGGTTTGTAACTATCTGCCCATTCTTTCAGTAAACAAATACATTTCTGGATGAAGTCTTCAGGAGAAATGCAGGAGAGGCAGTTGTGCAAGGAAGCTCTTCTGACTGTCTGACAGCAGCACCCAGCACACAGAGCCCTGTTCAGGCTGAACAAGATTTATTCCAGGGGTGCACAAGGCAGTTCAGAAAAGCAAAGCATGTGTGCACATCCACACTCACGTGTATGCACACACACACATCCCTTCTGGTACTTTTTAGATCCACCCTCTTCTGTTACTGGACTAGTGTTGGGATTATAAACAGGCTAGAGAAAGATTACAGAATTAACCCATTGCAAGATCACTTCTACTCTCGTCTCTGCAATATTTCTCAGAGGACGCCTGTTATGCCACAACCAATAAATGAGAGCCAGTGAGTGATGAGAGTGATAAAGCTGTCTCTCAACCACCAACATTTAAAATGGTAAGGGTAGCTGAATAGAAGGGCAGAGGAGAGAAAAACATGGTGAAGATTTTCATTCCTAACATGGAAATGATTCTTATCTTCATATTTTTCAGAGCAAACTGAAGATAGGAAAGGCTCAGAAAAAGAAGAGCAGTTACATTTAGCTCATTTGGTGAAGTTTTAGCTTCATATGAAGGTGCTGTATGTGCCTGATTCAAACCCCAGCAAACCAATAGAAAAACTAATTTCAATGTTCTTGGATCAAACCTTATGAAAGCATATTAGAACTGTTAGTTAATATAAGCAGAAGCCTACACATTTCCTCCATGCAAGGACTTGTATATGACTTGAATACAAACTTGATTAAACTGATAAAATTAGTTACACACCGGTGTAAATCACAACGAACTTGACTGGCTAAAAGTTCTGCTTTTTTAATACAGAAACATCATCCTCACTGGTGTTTTCACAAAGTCATGGGCTTTATACAGCTTGTTTATAGACAGAAATTTAAATTAATATTAAAAAATAATCTGATATATCTTAATGGGAAACAAATTTCACATTTAAAAGTTCTTCCACTTGAACTGGCAGAGGAAAAACAGGTTCTTTAACAAATCCTGACCCCTTAAAGCTGATATACACAGACTGGAATGCCTGGGTTTCTTTTCCAGTCTTGCCAACTTTGCTTTATAGTGTGAATAATGGTAACAAGTGTTTTAAGGGGAGTAGATTGAAAAGTTACATCTACAGTTCTAATTTCTCAACCTTTTTACCTCTGGGATTCCCGGATGCAGCAGGTCATCAGTGGTCCATACCACTAACTGCCTTGCTCTCAAGTGGGGTGAGAGGCTGGCCAGGCTGCAGGGCAGTACGACAAACACCACAAAGCCAGTGCATGTCTCTTGCATTAGTCTCAAATGTATGTAGGACAGTGTGAAGGACCAGCTTTCCCAGGACAGGAGGAGACTCTGACTGAGCCCCATCCCAAGGGATGGGCCCACTACAGTGTCAAGACCTGTTTCCTAAGCACATGCAGGAGGGATGAGGCCAATGACCAGCAGTCATGGCTGGAGGCTTCATGGAGACAGCACAAAGGCAAACTGAACGAGGCTGCATTGGATGCACAGCCATGTACTGTGCAGACAGAAGTGAGCAGAGAGCACAGTGGTGAGAGGCAGCATGTGCAGCACAGACTTGAAGGGCTGAGAAATAAGTACTGAGCCATGATTGAGTCCAGAGGGTACTAATTTCAACAGAAGCAAGTGCAGAATGAGTGAGGGAATGCCACCTCCTGCAAATCCCGACAAGTGTGTAGTTACTGTTGAAACCAAACTGGATCATCCTGTTCACATGCTCAGAATTCTAAATCCCTAAGGTGCAGTTTTCCTTGATAGATTTGTGCAGACTGTGTGCCCAGAGATTTTTATCTTTTATTATGGTCCTCACCAGTTTTCCTTCTGTGAGAGACAAGCTTACAGACTGGCTCATAATTCCAAGGGCTTAGTTCCCCTGGAGTCCTTTTTCAACACTGTCATGTCATGTACACTATTTTTTTTTTTTGCCTGGCAACAGTGTAGTTCTAAACAATAGATTGTACATCATATTTAATAATTTTACTATTTCCTTTAGAAGTTCTGGATAAATACCATCTGGTCCTGGGCTGAGCTGGATTCAGCATCTGCTGGTTAAATTGCCAGAGTAAATGAGTAAGAATTTGCTATGAACTCTTGACTTCCCTCTTGGACTGGATTTCTCCATGAAACAGATCAAGATCAAAGAGTTTTGTTTTTCTAGGCATTTATGTTTTGTATAGATTGACTCAAATGTACAGCCAATAGTCCTCATGTTTGGACAGTTCTGAGTTGCCTTTACACTTCTCTCCACTACTTCTGGCTAATTTCATGATAGATCATTCTCCATGTAGATCACTATCATCTCGTTGTCTCCTGCAAGCTTTAAGGGAGGAAAAAGAAGGAGGTGGTTTTAATGAAATGCTTGGCAATCACAGATGTCTTTTTACGATTTAAGAGAAACAAAACCTGAATGTCTGTCCCGCTTGAAATCAGTCATGCATTACTTGGGATGTTGGAAGTTTTAGGGAAGAACTTCCTTTGAGCTTGATGCCTTATTAACTACAGTAATTTATTAGTAATATTTGCTTTGTTAAGAAATAATTTAGATAACCTAATGTGTCTATGTAGATAGTTAGGCAAGAGTATACAGAATTTTTTTTCTTTATATTCAAAGGAGACTTGCTAATCCATGATAACAAAAGAGTCTGGCTTTTTGTTTTGTTTTAATTTTAGCCTTTTTTCCCCTGTAATGTGAAATACTGAACACACTGGCTTTGCAGCCAAAACAGTTGCTGTGGTCTGTCATTTTCTGCTGTGTGTATATATTTTTCTCATCCAAAACCAAGCCACATCAATTTGCAGTTGCATCATTTTTTTCCCTGAAGAATAAGCTGTTCCATTTTTTCATTAATTTGACAAAGATCTTTACTTAAATTTAAATAGAACTTCCACTTGTAAAATTACAAATTTGGAAAAGCTTATCTTTATCTTGTGTCCAACTTTGGGTTTGTTGCCATGTGTTTTTTGTCCTGACAAATGAAATGAAATAAAATAAACTAATTAGAAAAAAATCTATGAAAATTCATGGTCTGCTTCTCTTCTCACTTACCAAGTTCATGTTGGCATTAGGCCACTGATTCAGTGTAATTTTCACACAGGCACAACCTACAGGCAGATCAGGATTAGGCCACAGTTTTGAAAAACACACAAAATTCCCAGGAACACATTCATTGTAAGCTTTTTCAAAGTGATCTGAGACTGAATCCCATCAGTGTCTCACAGTAACTGCAATTAAACAGTTCATCATGCCCACTGGAACTCAATAAAATAATGATGAAATTTACTTCAGAGCATCTTGTTGTACCATCAGTGATTTCTGAGACACCATTCACCGACTGTAGATGGGATCAAAAGCACACAAGGTGCTCCTGCTGCCTCTGCAATGCTTCTCCAGATGTCACATATTACGTGGCATGCTGTTTAATAACTGCCTGGAAGACTCCACAGATCTTCAGTGATGATATTCTGTCTGGACATATCTCAAATTGTCTTTTAAATTATTTGGGGGTGATCACTTTCCATTTTTTTGAAGTGCCAATTCACAATGTTTCGACATTTTGGATGTTTGCAGTACCATCTACCTGACCTGCCTGTGAGATGCAATACAGGTGACCCTTGGTGCCTTCATGGGCATCCAGTCCTCCTGTCATACCACCTTTCTCAGATGAGAGGAAATGAGGCCTCCTGGGTGATGGCTGTGACTTCTGTACAAAGTTCAAGGCTATCTGGTGAATAGAATGAATAAAGCCAATGGTATGAGGTTCAACAAATGCCAAGTCCTGCACTTTGGCCACAACAATGCCCTGCAGCACTACAGGCTGGGGACAGAGGGGCTGGAGAGCAGCCAGGAGGAAAGGCACTTGGGGGTCCTGATTGACAGGAAACTGAACATGAACCAGCAGAGTGCCCAGGTGGCTGAGAGGGCCAATGGCATCCTGGCCTGTATCAGGAAAAGTGTGGCCGGCAGAACTGGGAAAGTGATTCTTCCCCTGTACTTGGCAGTAGTTAAGCTGCACCTTGAGTACCGTGTCCAGTTCTGGGCCCCTCAGTTTAGGAGGGATATTGAGCTGCTGGAGCATGTTCAAAGAAGGGCAACAAGGCTGGTGAAGGGACTGGAGCACAAATCCTACGAGGAGCGGCTGAGGGAGCTGGGGTTGATTAGTCTGGAGAGGAGGAGGCTCAGGGGAGACTTTACCACTCTCTACAACTACCTGAAAGGTTTAGCCAGGTGGGGATTGGTCTCCTCTCCCAGGCAACCAGCAGAAGAACAAAAGGGCACAGGCTTAAGCTGCGCTAGGGGAGGTTTAGATTAGACATTAGGAAGAAGCTCTTCACAGAAAGAGTGACTGGGCATTGAAATGGACTGCCCAGGGAGGTGGTGGAATCACCATCCCTAGAGGTGTTTAAGAAAAGACTGGATGTGGCACTTACTGCCGTGGTCTGGTTGACAAGGTGGTATTGTGTCATAGGTTGGATTTGATGACCGCAGAGACCTTTTCCAACCTAGCTGATTCTGTGATTCTGTGATATTGTCTCTGTAAATCTTCAGGTCCAATTTCATAATCATGTTCATCCAGAAACTCGCTTTTTTCCCAGAGATTTCTATGGAAGTTGTATAAAATCTAGGGAAACATTTTCAAAGAAATACATGTAAATGGTTTGTCCAGTGAAACATAAGATCACATAAAAATCCTTCCAACACTCTGTGACAGTCAGTAAGATACCATTACTGAGGTCTGGGATGAGTTATTATCTACTCATTCCTCCTACATGGTTTACTGTGCATGTTGTGACTCATGTTGGCACTTCTCAGCCTGTCACTGGGCTCAGCTGCATCATCTCTTTCCATACACCTGACCCTCTAAGTAATTATTAAAAATTGAGGGCAGAAGTTAAAATCAATTCTTGCCAAGCAATGAAACCGATCCTTTTCCTTCTCATGGCTTACCATAACTGATGCTTAAGTGCTGTGAGGAATGAATACACACCCCTGAAAGAGGAATACAGATATTTTTAAAAGGTGCCTGTTTTTTTTGCAGGTCATACATGGGGTTGTATGACCAATTTTTTTCCTCTTCACCCTGCGAATATTAGTCTGCCAGAAAAAAATCCAGTTCAGGAACGAAGCTAGAGATGCAAAGAAATAGTCTTGCATACCCTTACAGTGTGGGTGCCAGAACCCTAGGCCAACTGACCTGCATCAACACATGTCTCAAGAGGTCACTTTTTTGGATTATTATAACACCCTCAGGTGTTGGTATCATTAATGGGCTCCTTTGAGCACAGCTTTGCATGCTAGGCCAGCATCAGTCAAAGTCAAAATCCATCACATGTTCTAAGGTACAAGGTCTGTGATACTTTTTTGAGATAGTCTTGACATGATTTGTAACAAACAGATAAAATATCAGAGGTTGCCACCAGAAACAGCTTCCATAGCTTATAATGTCAGCAACAAAGTGGTATAACTGTTCTTGACAGTACTCAACTCCTTAGCAAATCTCAAAACTGCAACAGGCTGCTAAATAAACCCTCACTTGTAATAACAGAGAACCATAATCTATTCTTTTAAGATTCTAGTTAGTCACATAATAGAGTCAATATTATTTTACCACAAGAGGTCTTCATTAGTAGATCTCACTGAGGTATATTGAAGAAGTTAGCTGTGTTAACTGCAGCAGCTACGAGTTTCAATTTAAAGATAAAAAATGAAGCAAAATATTTGGCACAGGCCACACACTGTGAGAGTGGAAGAGTCAGGAAAAGAAAGGCAGCCTTTTCAGACCACTGCTGTCAGACACTCTGCTGTCCAGACAAGTCATGCTACCCTCATAACATTAAGGTCAAATAGATTTCCAACATTTCCACAGGATTGGATAAAGAGATGTTGGTTTCACAACACCAACTAAGTCATTAAGGGATTGTCTGTGCAGTTGGCAGGGAGGAAATAGAGAAAGTCCGATGATGAGTGAATTGGTACCAGCATGTCTGAAGCCAGGGTTTAATTTAAGATTCCAAAGTTTGTATGTTTTACTATGTACAGAGAGAAATAAGTTTGTGTTTCACAACATTTCACCTAACATCTACATTTTTAGAGGAGTATCACTTTCTGTTTATTATCTATTGATTATAAATACATTTAAGGTATTAAGTTCACTGATTGAGTTCCCAAGATTCACCTAAGTGTTATCTCAAGGGAACCCAAGCTACCGGAAGCAAGAAAAGCATTCTCTATTAGACAAATAATGAAAATTACACTTATGTAAGAAGAATTAATTTAATCAGCAACAGTACTTCTTGAAAGCTTCAGTGTTCTATGAGCAGGCATCAGATTTGAGGTAAATTTGCACAAATTTACATGAGAAATGGAACATACAATTTTATCATATTTCGATGAATTCTCTGTTATTCAGTAGCTGAAGAGGAGCACACAGCCACACTTTCACAGGGTAAAGGGCTAAATCTCTTCTCAACAACTGAATTCTGAATATGAATTTTAGCCATTTGAGACAAGTCAAATCATGAAGTGAGGGTAAAAAACAAAAATTTTAGAAGGTGTTACAAAATGCCTCTCCTTTAGGAAACCTTTTTACCGTTACTACTGGTACAACATAGACAGCTCCTGTTCTCTATAAACCCTTACCAGCAAACCCCATGAGGAAACAACACCACCTCATTTAAAGTAATTAACAAAAGTAGGATTTTGATGTAATAAAAAGAAATGAAAAAGACTGTGTAATGACTAGAATTTTACTGGTTTCTCACTGTCTTGATTTTGCATGGAACAATACTCAGATGTCAGGTTGTCCCCTTCAAGTTGTGGGGCTTATATAATGAAAGTAAGATTTTAAATTAGGCTCAGGGCCTACATTTCATTGTACACAAATAAGACTTGTATTGTTTGACTCTTGTTCTTTTACTGTGACAATCTCCAGGCCAGTTTTTTTGTATAAATGGAACTCTGTTAGCTGCCACTTTGGACTAATTGTTGAATCCAATAAGATGAGCTACAGGGAGAAGTTCAGGAGCAAAGGCCATTTACCCCCACTGAAGTTCTACTATAGGACTTAATTTCTGGAATGTTTATGTCTGTAAATTAGCTAAAATCTCTTTGCTTTTTGGAATTCTTTCATAGGTAAAATGCTGTCCAATAGCTGGATGTAGAAAGCTGTCAGTTACAATATTTTGAGAAACTGAGAGAGGCAAAGCAAGTCCATAGTGATAACAACACTGATTTATTTCAATTGTGCTAAGCTGTCCTGGAAGTATTTGATAGGGATTTCCAAACATTATTCAAATTCTGAAAACCTGAAAATAATAATTTCCAGAGTTTCAGCACAGACGGGCTGTTAAAGGATACTATTGTTGGCCTTATTTTCCATGCTTTTGTCTATATAATTCCTAAGAAAACATATTTTGAGGAACAAATTGCCATTGTTAGTTTGGACTATTTGCCCATGTTTATACAAGATTACATTGTGCAGGGAGTTAATGTGACTGAAAGTATGCAAGTTTTGAATTCATTTTCATTGTTTAGTCTTTGCTTACATTACAAAACTGTTTTAAATCTGCCAAGAAGGCTCAACTCTCAACAGACAGGAGAAAGAAGAGTCGAAGGACAAATTCTGCTCTGAATTCTCTATGCTCACATTTTGATAGAGCCAGACTCAGTTAGGCTGCTGTGGTGTCCCCAGATATCCAGGTCTTATAAATCAAACATCAGAAATTGGATTCTTGACATGTAATACTTTTGTCTAGTAAAATGACAGAATACACTCTGGATTTTGTTTTAACAAACATTTGAAAATTTGCAGCTAATCTAGATGATTTCTTCTAATATTTTTCTGTGTGTACCTGAAGTCATCATCTCACATTTGCAATTTCATGCATGCTGGTTTGGCCTTTTCTGTAATCAACTGCACTGCTGCTAAGTGTGTTTTTTGCAGGCAAAGCAGTGCGAAACAGTCACAGATCATACACAAATTGTGCCTATGTCCCTTCTAGGATACCTCACTTCATCCCAGTTCTCCTTTTATTCTAATCCATTCATTTGGCTATCTTGCAATGTGGAAAAAACTAATAAATTGAAGTAGGAATGGTATTTCTCATGAGATAATGATAAAAGATGAGTAACAATTTGTATTTTGTTTTTACAAGCTTGGTTTACTGAAGTTACTGGAGCAAGTAAAAGGTTTTTTAAATATTTTCAATGATGTGCTAGTGAAGTTATCCCAGATTCTACTTTAACTCACACTGGTTTTAAACCCAGCCGTACTTGAAGTATAATCTGCTCAAACTATAATCTAAGAGTGATCTTCTCCCTTTAATTTTAATTTACATTTCAGTTAGAAAGCCAGAAGTGTCAGTCGCAATTTTATACTTTGTAAAGACAGACCTCCCCAAAGTCTTCACTTAATTCTCAAAGACTGTTCATAAACTTGTTATTAGAATTCAGATGGGAATGCTCTGGCAAAATAAGAAGTAGCACATTATTTATTTCATTAGCTGTTAAACTGAGTCATTTCATACCAGAATACCTTGTGCACAAGACCTTACACAGAGAAGGCTGGAAATTTAAAATTGGATTCTGTGGAAAATTTTCAAATAAATTCTGAAAAATCAGATCATGATATAAATTGCTAAATAAATTTTGATTTTCTGTTTCAAGAGGAGTATCTAGTAGGCCCTATACAATATTATCCAGCCTAAAATGACAGCAAACTTTTGGTCTTCTGGTCTGACGTGTGTTTCTACATATCCAAGGCCCTACAGATTTAATGCTGTTTGAGAAGCACTGACAGTACAAATTGGTACTTTTTATGAAATCCAGCTTACTTATCAAGAAGGCAGCAAATTTCATTTCCTCTGATAGAACAGGGGAATGAGAAACAAAACAAGGATTTTTCCTTGCTTACACTTTTTCTGTAACCCTGACATGGTGGCTTATTTGGTTAGTGACATGGTAACGACTTCTTTCCCTCTGTTTCTTCTTCAGTACATTCTCATGAGTGTTTCTTTACCTATTGCCCATCCTATCTGTGTGCAGTTTTCTCCTTCTTTAAGCCAGATTAACAAAAACTGTGAATTGGCAAATGGCACCTCAAGTCCAGAGTGTTCTTCCCTTAGGCCATGCAACCGAGCTGGGTTCAGTACCTTCAACAGTATTATTTCCAGTTCTAAGGAGGCAATAAATGGTTAAGTCTCAAAGATCTGTGCCTTTTAGATAAAGTTATGAAAGCTAGTAGTACCTTACTCCACAAGGATATTATTTTTAAAATACTTTTAATTTTTTTAAAAAGGATATTAGCTCATTTCACAGTTAAATTTCACTGAAAGTTAAAGCCATTGCATGGCTATGTATATCTGGGGACTTTGGTGTCCTAAATCCCTGCATAACCACGCCAAAATAAAGGGTTTTTCTAAGCAAATATTTAGTTATAAAATCAATATCCATATATACATTTTCTCCACCAAATCCCTTACCAAATATGCTCTATAGGCTATTTTAAGTCTTTGTCCCATTCACATTCTTGTTGCAAATCTTCACAGCTATATTTGGGAAAGAAAAAAAATAATGCCATTTTGAAAACAACTTCCTTCAAAGACTCAGTGTCATGAAGCTGAGTCGGGGGAGCTTTAGGTGAGATATCAGGAAAAAGTTTTTCACCCCGAGGGTGGCTGAGCACTGGAACAGGCTCCCCAGGGAAGTGGTCACAGCACCAAGCCTGACAGAGTTTAAGAAGCATTTGGTCAATGCTTGGGTGTCCTGTGCAGGGCCAGGGGCTGCACTCAATGATCCTTGTGGATCCGTTCCAACTCAGGATGTTCTGTCATTCTGTGATGATCTCCTGCTATTATTTCCCTATATGTTAATACATATGTGGGGGGTACAGGCTTATGTGTCACATCTTTGATCCAAACATTTATTGTGCTGCTTTTATTATTAGCCTAATTTTGACAAAAAGAAAAGCCCTTCCGCTCTTGAACAACTCCAATGAGATATTTTAATTCTATAATTTGGGCAGGCACTATATACTCTCCAGCAGAAATTTACCCTGCTCTACTCGCTATGAGTGCAAACCTCAAGATAGTTTCAGATAAAGACCAGGAAATTTTTATCCACACTAGCTACCAGAGTGTATCCATATATTTATTGAAGCTGGGAGCACCTTTTATCCCATCTGCTCTGGGAAATGTGTTTTTTGGTAAACAGTGGGCAGGAATGTTGGCCACAGGGGTCCTTCCTATGAAGAACAAAAGTGACCAATAATAAACTACATTGCTATGTGGCTGCTTACTCATATTAATGACTCATAGTCTTGGCTAGGCTGTACAGTTTTTGGTTTATCAGCTTCATAACTTGTCCCTTCACTTTCTTTTTTGCAATGAATGCAAATTATTCCAAACCTTGAGGAGCCCTTGAGCGTTACAACCTTTGTGAATGTTTTCTAATTTTCCTTTCTGGTCTTTCTGGGAACATGTTGCAATACAGACTGTAACATTCAATCCTGTATCCTGTTAATTAACAAAGTAATACAATTTTTTATGTGCTACCACTGTCCTTTTTTTGATTTACCAAATTTGTTGTGCATTTCAAAGATTTCTTCACAGAGCTCTAAATGGTAATGCACAACAGAAAACTAACTGCATTAGTATATTTAAATATTTTTGCTTTCAATGTGCAGAGCTTCATCTGAAATCAAATCATCTGGGTTTGTCTGTGCTCCCTAGAGCTGTGCATAATATTTTTGTGTCATTTTTCCTTTAAGCAGATGTGTATATTTATTTGTGTGTTCTGAGTTAGTGAAAGCAGGGTAGCCTGCTACTCAACAGCTCTGAATCCAGCCTTCAGAGTTGTGGTTTACATAACTGTGCTCCTCCATCTCACTGTTCCACACTTTTTCAGGTAAATTCCTAAGCATGCTTTTATGATGAACTTATTCCACAGTAAAAACTTGATCATTTAGTTGTGTTTTATATAAGCACAACAATTCTTGTAACAGGCAGTAGTAGTCAAAGTTTCAGATAATTTTCTACAAAAATATATTCCTGTATGTAAACAGAGAAACAGTGTTTAGAAATGAGGGCTCAGTTTCACATTTTGACTTAATCTCTTTTGAAGTAATACAGGACAACTGCAAGTATTCCAACACAGGATTCTTTAGGCCCCTGCCATGGCCTGAGATCTATCAGAGAAGACTCTGTTCCATAGTTGGTGATGATATTTATTCAGTGCCCAGTGCTCCTTTTCAGTGATGTGAGGCATTTGCTCATACAGGGAAAGGAAAGCACCATTAGTGGAGACAAAATGGTAAGGATCTTAGGAAGGTTCTGCTTGCTCTGTTCAGTTCATTCAGCCTTTCCTTTTTGTGGCACTTTCAGCTATCTTTGCAACAGAGCAGACATCAAGTCAAGGAAGCAAAAGGCAGTTAAAGAATATCTGAAAAGTCCTTGTAATGGATGTAAAAATCCCCATTACCAAAATTAAGAGTTCTCCTTTGACCAGCTAGGGTTGCTGGTTAACCATACCATCAGGAAAGAATTACAAAAACCCTACAAGAGTTTGTTTCTAGTTCCTCTTAGTTTGTTCTTAAATTTTGATTCTTTATTTGAAAATATTTCAAAGAAGGAAACCAAACAACCTACTAATCATTCACATAAAAACCCAAACCAAATCAACCACAAAAAAATCCACAAAAAAATGAAACAAACCAACAAACCAAACAAAAAAGAAACAATCCCAAAACAAACCAACTAAAACCTGAAAAGAGAAATCCACTGTAATTGTCATGAAATATTACTTGGAAGAATAAAAGGTACCCAAGAAGAGATCTTTGTTCTGCCACTGAAGTTCATAGTTCTAATTCTTAATGATTAAGGAGAAAGCAGTTATGATCTAGATGCTAAACAGTATATCCAAAGTGGCCTCCTGGTTGTTGAAGACTTGCAACACACACTGATATGACTCTGTAATAAATTGTGTATATTCCAAGAAGTGAACAAAAGTATAACAGACTACCTTAACACATTTATTACATTTTCCACAGAAGAAGAATTCCCTTACTGCAATAAGTAGGATAGAGCATCAAGAAGGTATTTCAGTGGACTAATGCTCACCACTGTATAACAAATAAACAGAAAAACAGAGGGTTTGATATTTTTAAATAGTTGATATAAAACATCACCACACTATTTAGATATTTTCATAGAAAGGCTTGGGTTGGAAAGGATCTTAAAGATCATGTAGTTCCAACCTCCCTCCAAGGACAGTGATGCCACCCACTAGACCAGATTGCTCCTGTTTTTAAAAAATGAATACTTCCTGTGACAGAGAAAACTGCTTGTATTTAGATGACATAGACTCACTGGTGTCAATAGGTTTGAAAAGAACATAAAATCTCACTCTAGCATACCCACATCCTGATAAACTCTGACCTGGAGATGTTAACTAAGAATCTACTGACACAGCTCTTTTTACTGCATTTCTTGCTTACAGACCAACTGGTTAAAGTTTACAAAAACGTTAAAAGAAGTAGTTGAATTGAGCTGTTATGTGTGAACTGGGAAAATGCTTGCTCATGAATGCTGAATCATGTCTTTTAAAAAGTTTGGATAAGTACAATTGTTGTATAAATTTCCTGACAGACTAGCTGTTGGGTGAATATACAATTTGAAATCAAGATATAAAATACATGCCATGTGTGAAGCACGCAAACTACCCAGTACATAAACTGCATTTGTGACTCAGCAGGTGTTTCTCTTCAATGTGTATTTAGATTGAAAGCTCCCATTTCTGTTTTAAGCCCAAGAAATCCTTCATCTGCATAATTATATCTTAATACATTGTTAGTGTACACATGGGATTTTACAAACCAGAAGATACAGAATGTTACTGCTAAAACTCATGTCACTTGATTAACAATAAAACACTTGAAAAATGGACTAAATCTAATAACACTAGAAAAACCTGTGCATGTTAGGATTTTTACATATCTGAGAACTCACAGTTCCCGCTATGACTCAGCAATGCTATTAAAATGTACCAGTAATAGATACCATGAACTGAGATACATGATCTTCTCTAGGAAGGCTTATACCTATCTAAAGTCATGGTCTGGTAGGAAATTACCTAAAATCAGGAATCTGAAGCACTTGAAATGCCTAAAACTACACTGAAAATTCTTGACATCATTGGTAGTCAAAGTCTAGCTCTCAAGTTCAGCCACATATTAGATAAAATATATTACTTCTCATGAAAACTGTCTGCAATAAAAGATGTTTTCTGTTCTGATAAATAAGCTTCCTACATTCTTCAGATTCCATCAGTGTTATTGGGGCAAAAGAAAAGATCTCATTACTCCATGGGACCTGATTATTTTAAATAAAATATTGAAACTTTTAAAAATATACACTCTCACTTTTTGGGCAGTAATTTGAATAAAGCTTGAAAGTGATGAGGATGAGTCACTGGCAAAACTTTCTATCTTGTCACACCTCTCTGTTATCAGCTCCAAACAATACATCGTGGTTCTGACTGCACAAGGAAACCAGTGGATGTTATAAAGGGGAGCTTGCAGGATTGACCCCTAACTGAGATTAAGGTTTGATATATATTTGTGTAATATAAAAAGTGAGCACACTGAATAACAGACTGAATGCGATGTTCTCTGAAAGAACTCGCTTGGATGAGAAATCCAAGGAGTAGCTGTTGGAACCCAACACTTCAGTTTACAGGGGAAGTTCTGCTAATGGCTTGAGATGGAGGATGGGAGTTACGGATTTTAAAACCTCAGGAATTAAAATGTTCCAAGTGGAGAAAGAAGAAATGAAGGTTTGGGCGGGAATAGCTCTAGATCAAAAGACCCACAAACCAACAACATAAAAATCCGATTTATCTGAGAGGAGATAAAAATGCTCTGCCTGAAGAAAGGCAAATTAGGAGGGTTTTGGGGGAAGGGAGGATGTGTGTGAGTTTTCTTGGAGTTTGTTGTTTTTTTCCTCTAATGCCTTATCCTTTTGTTTCATCAGAAAATAGAAGGTTGTTGGGCTGGGTTGTTTGTTTGTTTGTTTTTGTTTTCTTTAAACACAGGTTTCTGTGGCACTTGGCTGATCTGGGACATGGCCATCCTTACACCTTTCCCAGGCTGCCATTAGGGTACACACATGCTGTCATCCTCCTGCTAGTGTCTCATGCAGCACAAAAATAAAAAGGAATAACTTGGAGATCCACACTGTGTTTATGCTACATTATCAGGGTGAACACAATATGTAGGTCCACCTGGACAGCATTAAACCCCTTGGCAATCAAAGTGCCAAGGAAAGGTAAGTGACTCACCTACAGTAATAAGTCCCCAAAATTGCATGTTGAGTTCTATTCTGGACCATACCTCATTCCTTTACCCTGCACTGAGTGCATAAAAACACCTGCCCTCAGCACAGGTAAAGGGACAGTGTCCCCCTTCCCCCCCTCACCCATGCTCCCCCAGCAGAGAAAGCAGCCCTAAGAAGAGACATCATGACGTGGCATTTCTGGCAGCAAGAGTGTGAAATGTGACAGTGGCATCAGGGCAGCCGAAGTGTTGAGAAGTGCTTAGGGGACAAGTGTCTTGTGAGCAGTTGACTGGAAGTGCTGGGATTTTGTTGACTGCTGGGATTTTTTGACTGGGATTGCTGGGATTTTGTTGATTTCCCTCGCCCATTACTCTGTTATCCAACACCACTACCTCCTTTGGTGATACCTGCAGACAGCCCTGTTTGGCTTTTTTAGGTCTACTAACACATTGCATGGAACAAGCCAAGCAGACTGACTGTAATTTTTATTTTCCATTACCAAATTGTTGATGCTTTCCAGACCTGCAGTGGCAGATTAATAAAAGACACTTGGGATACCAGTATCCCAAGTGCTGTAACTTGACATAAAACACACTAAACAAAGATATAATGCTGTAGAGCACTACAGTTGCAAATGCAGGAGGAATACAACGGGGAAGAGAATTGGTGTTCAAAGACTGAGAGAATGAGAGGGGAAGACCAACAGCCCAAAACAGAACAATGATGACACCTACACTAGACCTCCTGATAAAACCAGCAAGCTACCTCTGGTATGTGGTACTGGACATCAGAAAACCACTCTATGCTGACTGTTCTGCAGTTGCTTATTTGCAATTTAAATATGATAAAAAGCAGTTAATTGTCCAAAACATATCACATGAACCAAATCAAAACAGTCAGGTGACGCCAGGGGGACAGTCTAAAGAGCTGGTTGGGATTTCTGCCAATGCCTGTTACTTAAGTGATATTTTTTAACAATGGCCCTGTATCTCTCAAGCTGCTATTCAGTGATCTCCTTGTAAGGAAATAAAAAATGCAAGCACTTAAGCACGCGATTTCTTAACTGGATATGGTGAGGACACACAAGAAGCTGTTACCAGCGCTCAGTGAGATACTGCAAAGATTCTCTCTTTGTATTGCCTTGCTTTTTAGCTTTGATTGGCATTTACAAGAAATAAGTTTTCCTACCCATATGGGAGATATAACTGACCAAAGAGAAACCCAGTGCACAGGAGGAAGGAAACCAGACTAGAAATAGCCTAGCAAAATGAGGAATGAAGCGTGACAGATGTGCACATGCAGAGGGTGACCAAGGCAGACTTGGAGAAGAGGTGGTCAACTGCAGGAAATTACTCATCTGCAGCTCACATTAGATTTTTCTCCTGTTTTCTTGACCTATAGAGATAAGGGTGGCTTTTGCAGGCATGCAAAGTCTTTTGCATTGCACGTGAAATTCAAAAGCAAGGTAAGATTGCCATCCCTGTGGCAGTCCACAGGTGTTCACAAACACTGCAGGGGAAAATGCTGCTGAGGACTTTGCCAGGCAAGGAGGGAGGGCTTCCTCTTACACTTGCAGCTGCAATGGAAAAGGCCTGGACTTGAGGCAGTAACCTGCAGAGCTTGGTGTCATGCCCTGGTTTTCTGCTTGTGCTTGTCTTAGCAGGTGAAGTTCCCACACAAACAAATGATCCTCCTCATTTTATTTTTTAAATAAAACCCGGCAAACAAAATAAAACAAACAAACAAAAAAACATAATGAGGAGGGGTACTGTCTCCATGGGAACATTTTGCAGAATTTTTTTATGAACTAGCACAGAAGGCTATTACACTTTTTATGCTTGTTCAGTAGGGAACATGGACAAAAATTTCATTAACTCTTCATACACAGAATAAAAAAATGTGCTCACTGTTGCCCCTAACTTCATATGTGCATGTAAGAGCATAACTGACAGAAAACTTGATGTAGATCACAATAGACATTCAAGCCATTGATAGACAACTGGGCACTTGATTTCTCCATACTATCCATGAATTGAAATGCAAGCTTTCCTCAGTATTTTGGTTAGCATAAGTGATATTTTCAGGTTTCTCTACAGTTCATTAAAGAAATTTTGTCTACGATCTTGTGTTACCATTCTTCTTTAAATTTCGTTTTATCCAGAAATTGTCACAGATAAGTCAGAACAGGTTGTAGACAGATGAGTTCAGATGTGTTTTTATATCTATTATATCTAGCTGGTTTTTTTAATCAACATAGCTGATGACAACTATCATTTCTTCACGTCTGTCACTCACAATGGTGACAAAGTTACACCTGACGTTTCAGAATTTTGAAACATTCTTTGCTTTAGAGAGGCCATCCTCAGAGCTGAAAGTGGGTACTGATGCTTGGCTTTGGAGGTCAATGATCAGCTTTTCCATGTTACATCCTTTCTTAGCTTATTTATTAATTGTTCTGGGACTTCAAAAATTAATATTTTGACTTAGTAAATTAGTTTAAGTAAGAATTTTATTACATGGTTCTGTTACTGATGCACATAGGAATAGATTTTCCCAGAAGGACTAAGTAGATGAAAATTCCTTGCATTTACATCACGCAGCGAGGTGTCCATAGTGCCACATCTGCTCTGTGCAAATGAGGGCTGGGCCAGCTCTGGAACTGAACCTGAATTGCTGAGCAAGGGTAAAATATTCAAGAGTGCAACAAAACTGCGTCTCAATACAGGCTGACTTGTATTCCTCGAGAAGCACACGGAGAGGAGCCTTGGGACTGAATTGGCTGCTCACACCATTTGGATGTGATACTTCAGGACCAGAAAAGCAGCTTTTTAAACTCTCAGGTTTTAATTATATGAATCCTGTTACCTCACACTAGTGTCAAGCCACTTAAAACACAGCAAAAGGTGTTTTTAAGCTGCTGTTTCTGACTGCAGTGAAATGGGTTTGAAGCCAATGCTCTGTCAGCTCCAGCTGAGAAGCAACTGGGAAAGATGGTTGGCAGATTTTGATTGCAGCAGCTCAGCTGAGGTGCAACAGCTGACTAAGGGAAAGTTGAGTTCTTTCCAAGGCAAGGGCAGACAGGTTAGTGGAAGTAATGACAATTATTTCAGCTGAGGGAGCTGGGGTTGTTTAGTCTGGAGAAGAGGAGGCTCAGAGGTGACCTCATCACTGTCTAGAACTACCTGA
>JAWWEV010000134.1:54543809-54593685 GCA_035583235.1 Hafferia zeledoni | reverse complement strand
CCTTCCTTCCTTCCTTCCTTCCTTCCTTCCTTCCTTCCTTCCTTCCCTCCTTCCCTCCTTCCCTCCTTCCCTCCTTCTTCCCTTTTCTCTCTCTCTCCCCCTTTCCCTCTCCTCCGATTTAATTCATCTCCTCCCTTTCATCCTAACCCTTCACCCAAGAGCCACTGCTTATACCGTATGTCAGGGACTAACATACCAATTTCCAGTAATTTAGTAATAACACTCCCTGCCTCCTGCCATTCCTTCCCACCACGGTGGGGGGAACCTTTCAGTGCGGCGCCGCTTCCCGCCCGGACGCAACCGCGGGAGCGCGCCCGGCGCCGCCGTTGCCGGGTAACGGGTTGGTGCGGCGGCGAAGGCGGCCCGGCCGGGCGGGGGCCGCGATGATGGACCCGGACCGGGGGCTGTCCCTCACCATCGCCAGGGTCGTGCAGCGCCTGCAGGGCTCCAGCCTCCACTCACAGCTGGAGCGACAGGCCCGGGTGAGCCCCGACCTGCCGCTGTGCCCCCACGCCCGCCTCCCTTTCCCGCCCCCCTCCCCGGCGCTTTGTTCCCGGCTGTGGCCCCGGCCCGGCCCGTGTGGTCTCTGCCCGTGGCCTCCCCCGCCTCTCCTCTCCCCCTTCTCTCCCTCCCTGCCTCCCACCTCGGCAGGCCGAGCGCTGTGCTTGGTTTCTCGAGCCGTGGTTACGGTGTCTCCCCTTGGGACCGGAGGATTTCGCAGTGACTATGAAGACTATCCCTGTAAAATCTCACTGCTTCAAATATAGGTCCTGAAACGAATTGCTTCTTTAATCTTTCATCTGGAAAGCTTTAAATGCCGCCCCCCCGCTCCCCTGGTGCCCCGAGAAAATGAGGATTTGGTGAAAGGAAGTGAAAATAAATGAAAAAGCACGCATGAAAGTACATTTTAGTAGCTGAGGAAACAGTTGGGGTGTTTTGTCTTTAGTAGCTTATCTGCACTTGAAACCAAATTTTCATATTTCTGCTGAATTTAATTTAGGATGTTTCAGAATAAAATCGCATCAGTTTTAGTGATCATAATAGCAGAGTCATGGTGCTAAAATAATTATTGTGCATTACTGAAATATTTCTGTGTGGGTTCTGTAAAATCTTGCAAGTTGTTTGGGTTTTTTTCCCAGCAAACATTGCTTAAAAGTTTACCTTTTTTTGTTTGTTTGTTTAAAAGGATAGAATGTCCATTATCTGCCTTAGTTTTTTTATGTTTTTGAATGAAACATGATTTTCCTCTTTGAGTGTCCCTAAAGCTTTCCATAGCAAGTGACATCACTGCCTGCCTTTTGTGTGTTTTGTTTTGTACTTGAATTTGCTGATTTGGTCTCTAAATGCTTTTGTAAATGTGTGTCTGCTTTGCTGCTGTTGACATTGCTCTCTAAACAGGTGAGTAGGGGAATGTGCATGACTCGAGTGGGGCTGGAATTACAGAGGAGTTCACGGGTTGGGCTCTGCTGAGTGTTGGGGGATTCAGCATCCCAAGGAGCCCGACGTGAGAGTGGAGAGGCAAGTTCAAGGTCTTGTCCCCAGCACAGGCAGAGAACAGGGCTCTCTTCTATCAGCTCTGCTACTGCTTAAATAAAAGCTGTATTTACTCACCTCTGCACTTGTTCTTCAGTCCCTGTCCCTGCTGAGACCTGGTTTCACAGTCTTTTCGTACTTGGCAGATTTGTTTTGAGACCGAGGGGAGCTTGGTGTGGTCAGGACTTGGTGGGGTGTTTAAATGCTGCTGCTGGGGCTGTTTTACAGAGCCATTGTGGACAGGTGGGCACTGAGAACCTGAGCAGTGCCTGCCCATGGTGGTGGTTGGTGTCTGAAAGGGCAGTGAAGTGCCTGAATTCCTCCCTGACTCGATAGTGTATCAATTCACTCAGTACAAGCACAACCTCTGTATAATCACAGCATAAAAGTAACCTGTAAAATAAATAAAACACAGTATGATGACCACAGCCAAACCTGTCAGGAGAGCTTTGCAGAGCCCTGTTTCACAAATGTCTTGTGAAGAAGAAAAAAAGTATTTATGTAGGTCAGAAGATCATTTTAGTCACATGAAGACTAAGGGGAAGGAAAATAATCAGGACAACAAATACTCAAGTTGATTCTCAAGAGTAGATGTTTGAAGAGTTTGTAGTAGAAGGTTAAATCAGAGCTATAGTTTAGTGATCTGAAAGAGTGGGAAGTTTATATATACTATATACATATTCTCAAATGAATTTGCTTTTGGACCTTGTAGTTTAAATCAGTAGGGCCAAATTAGATGAGTAGGGCTGTGTTTGTCAGGAATGGATGTGGTCTCCCTGGTACAGAGTTTTTTATACTGACCTTGCACACATTTATGTTTGTTCTCTTTGCAATGCTCGGGTAGTCATGTTGCTGTTCTGTGCAGGTGCAAAGGCCATGTTAGTGGGGGCTTCTCATCCCTTAACGACTGTACACAATTCTGAAGGTTTCTGAATTTTATTTCCCTTGGTATTAAATTAATGCTGGATTTCCCTCCCATTACAAGGGGTATTTCTGAGGTTGCATTGTCAAATATGAACTCTTTGCCATTGCATCACACCTGTATTCTGGTTTGTTGATGGGATGTGGTGGGGTTTTTGTCTGCTGGTTAACACTGCTTGGTCTGCACCCATTGCTGTTTTGATCTATGGGTGGTCCCTTTTTAGGCAATTCTGGGCTGTTTGGGAGACACATCCTGTGTTTTGAGAAGTCTTTTGAAGCAGGGCATCAGAATGAAAATTCCATATTCTTTTGGATATTTATATTGCAGTTACATTGTACTCTTACATTCCTCTTCATCTGTTAGTGTAGAAAACTTTGCTGATATTTGTTGCTCAAAAATATTTACCCTCTGAAAACATGAGAGTCAGAATGGATCATGAGGTCCATTATAGTATTGCCTGAAAATTTGAGAGGCCATGAAGTCTCACAAACAGTATTTTAACTATTAACAAAAATTATGTTTTGTAAATTCATCTCTTATTGTCTAAGAAGGAGACCTTAAAATGAACAGTTTCTTTCATGAGTTAATAGAATTTTGGGAAAACACAATATCCTGACGTTATTTGTGAGAGGTGATAGAGTAGCCCTGTGGTTATGAGCTGATCACACCAGGGCTGTGCTGGGCTGTCACGGGGAGCCTGAGCTTGTCAGGGGCTGTGATACACAATCTCTTTGAAATGACTTTGGTCTGGGCACCACTTGATTTGCTGTCATGGCTTTACCTCGGGGCATACCAAGTTAATCACATTTTTGTCCCACGGACTAAAGTAGAGGTTGGGTCATGTGCTTGTTAGTGATGATTTGGTGAAAAACAGGTTAGGTTGATTTTGGTAGGTTGAGTTTTGGTATATTGATAATGTTCCTGCAGTTAGTACAGAGAGAATAATGCAGGAAGGAATGTTAATGTGCCTGTTGTTTGCTTTGGAATGCTTTGAGCATGTTTATTAGTGTGTTTGAGAGGAAAGAATAACCAAGAGCCAAAATATTGGATAGTCACTTTTCAACCAGGAGAATTGCTGCTCGAGTTGGTGGGGTAAAAGAGGAGAAATCTCATCTCGGTTTCTGAGGTGCAACTCTGCTGGGCAAGTTTGTAACCAAACTTGTTTGCTTTTGTCTTGATTTTTTTCCTCCCTTTCTGAATTGTAAATGTCTTTAAGGTAAGAATTAGAGGTAGTTAGAATATCTGAGACACTGACATCTTCAGTGACAAAATGTAGTTTTAAAACAAATTATTTGTGTAATCTTACTAGTTTTGTTTTAGGGAAAATCTGTGTCAGTGAACTGACAATAAGAGTGTTCACAGACATGAAAAAGATGCTGGATTTTTAGTATGTTTTCATTTGGAGACAGTTCGGAAACTTTGTTTTTCATCATGTTTGAAATAAGCTGAATGTTATTAATCAATTCAGATTAATCCATCTTCATTTTTGTCTGATGAAAACCTCTAATAGAAACCAGTCTGACTCAGGGTTGCCCAGAACATCTCCTGGCCAGGGGCAAGGAAGTAAAGTGAAAAAAACCCTCAACAAAACCAACCAACAAACAAAATCCTCAGAAGTTTATTCCTAAAGAACTTTTCTAAAAGAGGAAGTGACAACAAAATGAAAGATAAAAGTTCTAAATTGTGTTTTAAATTGAACATGAAAGACTCGCAGTGCAAGGAGTCCCTCCAGGCCTTGTCTGTGTCGATGTTCTTAGTTCTGTTTCTTGCAGTATGTCTGTAGTTGGGCAGCTGGATGGAGAACTTGTAGAGAAGCCTGGGAAGGGCTGTCAAAGTGGGCTAAAAGTGGTAATGTAAGTGTAAGAATCAGCCCTGACACCTCGTCCCCACTGGAGTTTGGAAGTGAGAACAGATTTTGGGAGGTACCTGAAGGTATGAAGAAGGTGTGGGGAGGAGATGGGATCGTTGTCGGGGCAAAGGGCTTTGCTGTCGTTCTTTGAGCAGACCTGTGATTGCACCAGAAAGGTTTACAGACAATATCAATCTAAGTGAGAGGTGGGAGTCTTGACCAGACTTCAGATGGGGCACAGGAGGAGAGGAGCTTGCTTGGGAGCACGAGGAGTGTTGCAGCTGGAGTGTCCAGCTGTTTGCTTCCAAAGGGAGTGCAGGTAAACATCCTAGAGGAATTTATCTGGAGTGAACGGTTTGCAAGATATCTGAGGGGATTCGTTTCATGACATTTTCCTCCAACAGTTAAAAAAAAGAAATTGATACTGATCCCACCTTAAAAAAAGATCAAATTAAGGGGGAGAATGTTTCTGTGCAATGTAGCATTTATTTAATAAAAATCAGCAAATAAATCTGTAGGCTCATGAGTCATCATAGATAATTAAAGATTCATTTCCATGCATCGTATTTAGCAAAGGAGTTACTATCCTCTCCTGACAGAGCTTGTGCTTTGTTTGAAACGGTTCAGCAGTAACATTTGCAGTCCAGTGAACTTTAAATGAAATGCAGTTGAGTATATGTTGAACAGATGATGGAGTTCAGAAGCAATGCCAGCTTGATTGGCAGACTATTACTTTTTTAGTAATGTGGATTCTGTGTTTTACCTTGTATATTTTATTTTCAATAATCTATATTCAAATAAAACCTAGAAAATTTATTAAAACATCAAAATTACATTATTAAAATATACCCTGCATGTCTTGTAGCACAACATAACATTTGAAGCTGTTACTCCTGTATGAGGCTAATTGGAGCTCTCTGTTTACAATGCTAGGTTGTTTTTACTTATATAAGAAAGTTCATTGTATTTTTTCCCTTAGTGTAATTAATGTAGAAATGTAGAAGGGTTGGAAAATTGTCGACGTAATCAGGGTTTTGTACTTAGTGAAATTTGTTTAGTTAAACTCAGAATGACTATTCTTTCTCTTGCAGAAATGTATAAACCAAGACCCAAATCCCTCCCTTAAAGTTATAGGATTTTAAATTTTGTTAGAGAGTGTTTGTATTAAAATTGTTGTGGTTGTACTTGAAGTGGTTTTTACCAAGTCAGGTTGATCCTGATAAAGTCCAGTTATGGCAGAATTGAGTGCATAAGGAAAGGTGAATATTTATATTAGTTTTCATTGAATTTACTTCTGCTAAAGTTAGACTATATTTGGGGAGTATCCTTTATTGTAATTTGTGAAATGATAGCAATAAAAGGGAAAAACATTGTGCACTTGTGCAAAATTGTAATGAGCAGTAATAAATGCTTTGATAGGGTACATGCTTATCTAAACCAAAAAGGCTTTGAAGGGAAATGCTGGTGGATAGCCTGTAAAAATATTTAGATTGTGTAAAGTTATTTGCAGAACTGTTTGCCCCAGGATAAAAATATGTGTTCACCTGATGCAGTTCCACATTTCAGTATAGTTGGATCACTTCTCTGCAGTGTTTATTCTTGTTGAGAAAAGAAATAGTTTAACACAGGAGTTATGCTGGAACACTTTGTTCTGTCAAGCCTCCTCTTTGCAGTGTGTTTCTGGTCCTCTAGTTATTTTCCTTTACTTCTTTGGGTGCTGTGGTTGTTGGGTCATCTGTCCTCTTGCTTGATCATTGCTGCTCCAGCCTGACTGAATGCCATTTCCAGTTTAGATGCAAATAGGTTGATCTCCATGTTCTGTTGCCCTGTGAATCAATTTACTACACCCACCAACTTTTTTATCCTAGTGCTGTGCTGTCCTTTTGCTTCCTTTCAGCCACATCCATGTTGAGTGTCTGGATTTTGTTCCATCTTGACATCCAGGCATGGAGAATGTACCTTTAGAGCATCACTTACAGTGGGAACTGCCCAGCTCTCCGCAGGACACCTTGCCAAAATGGAAGGCAAAGAAGATGTGCACAAACAATTGCAAGTGCCACCAGAAAGTATGGCAGAATTTTTAAAGTCCCCAAACTGGCCTACTGTTCTGTGCAGCTGAAGAACAGAAGGTGCCAACAAATGCTGTAATGGGAGCTTGTTTTATGAATGTCTAACAGCCATTTGCTTCTTTATTTGCAAGAATATGGACACCCAACACGTGGGCCTCAATGCCCCATCCATAAGATTATGCACAATCCTAGTTTTATGGGAAAACAAACTGTTAGGCATTAACATTTATTAAAAATAATTCATTATTTCTTGCTGGAATGTGCTACATTCATCGTTTGATTCCTTTCAGGGCTCTGGGTTGGCCTGACTCAGTCTCTGAACATTGTGACTTTTTTCCCTGGTCTGGCTGCCACCCTTTGTCGTCATGGAATGTTCCCCTTATTGCTCACTGTCTTTGTGATAGTCTCCTTATAGTACCAGATATTATTTTCTTCTAGAAGTAAGGTACTCTTTCATCAAGATGTCTGTATTGAAATTGGAGTCTGTAGTTCTGCCTGTAGTGCTGCATTTTGATCATGCAGGAAATGAATTCAGTTCATCAGTACAAATTTCATCAAGGTGGGTTTTTTCCCAGTGAACCCTAGCCAGGCATTTTTATTTCCAGAATTTCCAGGAATCCACCAAAACCCCCCCTGAGAGTTGTCAGTAGAAGTGTCAGACTTTCCTTAATAAGCCAAGAGTTCACAGATGTGTGAACAGCAGAGAATTAACACAGTGTTTTGGTTGCACTTCCATCATTTCTTGTGCTGTTTACAATGTCAAGAAAATTCACCCACTTTTTAGTAGATTGTACAGAAGCTTTTTTTGTGTGTGATTCGTTACCTGTCAGTGATTGTATTTGTAAGGGGGTTTTTGCATATCTAAAAAGCAAATGTACAGGCCTGACAGGTGAGTGCCCCGTGGACCTTGAGGTTAAAATTAGCTATATTTAACCCAGAAGCTGAAGTTGAACATTTACAAAAGGGTGCACAAAACCTGAGGAACAATACTGCAAAATCTGCCCAGTTTGATGTGTGTTACTTTATTTAAAATTCATACAGGAAAGGTACAAAACTGCTGCCTTGCTGCAGAAAAACCCCTCAGCCTGACATACGTTGGTCAAAAATGAACACAGGACTTTCCACTAAAGTAGGTTCAGGAGGAACCCTTCACAAAATACTCCTCGAGGCTGTTGCCTAACCGGGTATTTTGTGAGCTGCTCAAGAACTCTCATGGAAATCTTTGTTTCCCTACCCTTTGCAGTGACCCTTTGCCAGCTTTTAGCATTGTGCTGAATGGAATATGTGCTTGTCCTTTGACATGGGAGTCATGCAGCTTACCATTCCTTGTGGTCTGTGCTTATGATGGCCTTTCTTTCTCAGACAGTATCCTTACAGGCTCTTTGCTATTGCAGTCAATAAACCAAATAGAAAAGCCTTCCTTTTCTGTAATGGCAAGGTGACTTAAATATGAGCAGAAATGCTGGTGCTGTCAGTCTCCGCATTATGGCCATTCCTCTTTTCAGGTAGGGAAAATGGAAAGGTTTCCTTAAAATTCTGCATTATGAGTTCACCTAAACCAGCTTTTCTGGACGCTGTGCAGCACAGGAACATCCTTTGGCATGTATCAATTGTAAGGCAAATTATAGGACAGGGATTTAGCTGTGTGGGGCCTAAAGCATGCTGTGCAGTCTGCAGTGCTGTCAGGGCAGGCACACTGCCCAAGCTGGTGCACAGTTTAGCAGCCAAGGTTCTATCTTTTTCTAAACCTGTAACTTTATTGTCTGATGTTAATCAACTATTGCCACATTCTGTGCTCAGAAAAATACGTATTACAAGTCCCTTCACAAAGTCTTCTGAGTTTCAGCCTGTTGTCCTTTTGGACCTTTGTGGTGTATTTGTTTTCTCCTCTTGGTCTGGCTGTAGAAGGAGATGCTGTAGCAGCTGGTCCTGCTGTTGCTGAAAACTCTGTAGCACCATCTGTGTGGTAGTGACATGGTGTGGTTGTAGAGCTGGTTGGTGCCTCATTGTCTGTGTTGGGTACATTTGGTTGCAAGAGGTCATACATACCCAGCAGTCACAGCTGCAGTTGGGTTTTTTTGGTTTGAAAATCACATACCTGAAAGAGGTGAACTGTGGGAGGTTAAGGGAGGATTTATAGAATGTTTTCAGTTTGATTCAGGTAAAATACAGTGAGTGGCTTCTCATTTTTTGCATGAGTTTGAATATATTTATGACCAATTCCTTAATGTTTATAGTCTGGCATTTGTGCTAAGTATGTGGGGTACTTGCTCAGAATATTAAACTGATATGTCACTGAGTACTCCTGCTCTCTTCTCTCCTTCCCCACATACAGCTTTTAGCAGTGATGTGAAAGACAGAGACATGGAGTGAGAAAAAAGTTGACTGATTTTTTTGGCCACAATTGCAATTGCTCAAGGAAGCAGTTTGGTTTGTGTAACCTTAAGTATGTATAGGTCCTACTTCAGAACTTAAGTCATGCAATTTACTTTCTTGTTGGTGCTTGGTGCTTATTTATTTATTAATTTATTCATTTTTCGTGATAGGTTAGCCTACACAAACCAGAAATTAAGCTGGAATCACTAAAAGAAGATATTAAGGATTTTCTGAAGACATCAGGTTTGCAATACTTTTTATACATTTGTGGCTAGTATAGATCTATGTAAGCACATTTATATCATAAAAGGTGAAAATAGTACTTTGTGTAGCTTGGTGTCTTGTCATGGACAGGAGCCAGAAGCAAACTTCAGTGATTCCAGATTATTATACCAGATAGAGAAATTTAAAAGGGAAAATGTTATTGCATTGTCAGCATCTTGGAAAACATTTTTATAAGATACTGGTAATTTTTTTGAATGTTCTGAGTGATATGAGAGTTTAGTCACTTCTGAAAATGGAAATCATGGAGGGACTCTTGAAAATTTTAGCTTAGTTAAATTTCCAATTTGCATTAGAAGTTTTAGGCTATGTAACTATAATGTGAAGATTATATGATAAGGGATTTAAGATTTATAGTCATCAGGAACACTGTGTCTATTAATATATGTTTTAATAAAATTATGGCTTTGGAAAAATAGGATGTAATTTTTTAACCAAAACTGTGTTGTAATTATTTGAACAGCAGATGGAAATAAAGGATATTCAGTCTTTATACAGGTCTCAACTTGTAGTTTTCCTGTCTTAATTAGATTGAGGTTTCTTCATCCCTTCCTGTCTGTCTGGTAGGTAGACAGGAACTGAGCACAGACAGAAAACTCCAGTGACTGCAAAGCAAACTCTGATTCATGTTCTGTTAGCATTAATTCCTGAAGCTGTCTTCTGCTCATTTTTTTATTTTAACAGGTTGGGAAAAGAAGCTTCAGAATGCTGTTTATAGCGAACTCAACGTGTGAGTTTATTCAATAATTTTATTTAATGGGTTCTACTCACATGGCACTTTTAATTTATTTGTTTATGTAGTCGTATAATGTGTTACTGTAATCTGCAGGATCTGTCATACCAACCATTTCTGTTTTTAAAGTGCAATTATTTCTGTTTGGTCCTAGTGAAAATACTGGACCCAAGAACATTTTAAAGAATGAGTGAAACAAATACCACCAAATCACCAGATTTTTTAGTTACTTTAGTGTTTTCTTTGTTGCTTTACTTCTAAAGGTACCAGCAGTTACGTAGATGAGGTAGTTGCTACAACTGAGTTTTAATTATTTGCAGATGTTTATCACAGCATTGCATGTATTTGTTATATTAATTGTTTTTAAAAATCTTGAAGATATTGAATCTGTAGGCTTACAAGGTCAGTGCTCATGTTTGGGATATGGTTATAAACACACTAAAATTTGTCAAGTTTCCTTTTTATTGTTGTTCAGCAAACTTTAGATTAGGCTTCTGGGGAGCAGAAGTTGCTGGCACATTCTGGCACAGTGGAAAGGTGAATTTCATAATAGATGAAGCCATAAGTGCAACTATAAAGGAAGAAATGTGTATGGAAATCTATTTGTGCTAATTTATAGAAGCTTATTAGAGTTACCTCTTAGTAAGGATTCATCTTCATCATGTCTTTCCAGGCACAAATATTTACCTGTCTCTAGGGCTGATGCTTATGCTTTCTTTGAGTTCAGGGAATAAGGAGCAAAACAATGAAATTAACCCTGGAAAACTGAAATCAACTGAGAATACCAAGATTTCATGAGCATTGTGGAAAAGCTGAGAAACAGCATTGCTGAAGTCTGTTAGTATTGATTCCATTTTACACACAGGGACAGAGTAATCCAGAACTCATTTGCAGCAAGTCAAAGAATGACCTTATCAATTAAAAATGGGAAGAAATTTGGGAAGGATTTCCCGAAAACATATGGTAGGAACTGACTGAATGGATGTAAACAAGTGAAAATTCAGGCTAACTATTAGAGAAGCTGTATGTAAATTTTGTTTCTTGAAAGACATTTGAGACTTTAAAATTAAACTGGTTAAAATGTTTGGCAATAACTCATTGGAAGTAGTCTGCACTGCTGGAAAATAAATTGGTATTTTGTGGGGGTGTTTTTTATTTTTAATTTTTGCTTCAGGTTTTATATTTTGGCACAATGTAATTAATGAGTGGATATTCAACTTTGCTTGGGTTAACACCTCAAAATTGTATTTGCTCTAACTGATGTACATGCTCATTATTGATTTTTCAAAAGAAATGCTCAAAACAAAAAAATTGTCTCTTGAAAAATGTGATGGCCTGGAGAGTGAAAGTTCCAAGGAATCATAAAGATGGCATGATGTTGGAAAGAGAATACACTTTTAAAATACCTGATTTTAAATATTACTTGATCTTTATTTTACAAATATGTGAAATTATAAGGGAGCATTATTTTAATATAAGAAAAACGAATGTTGAAATGCTGTTAATTCTTACATTTTGTTATATTGTTTGTATCCATAGAATGGATGAGGAAAAAATACTTTTAAAAATAATTTTAGTTTTGATCAACATGCATTGCGTTTTTACTTGTGCTCTCACGAAAGAAGTTTATGTTTACTTTTACAGATACAGGATTAATTAAGCAAAATAAAAAATCTGAACCTTTAAAGTATATTGTATTTTCTGTATTTTCTGTAAGGTTTCCTTCGCTCTGTCATCCTGCAGCACCACCTGAGCATATTAAAGAACCTTTAGCCTATATGAGGAAAGCACAGGTAGGTGGTTTTCAGTTTTACCATTCATATCAGATCTTTAATGAGACTATTTGAAATTTACTCTGTAGAATGTTATTGTGCAATTTCTAGGAAAAATGCTTAGAAAAAACACAGATTTGTAATTGCATCAAAGTTAATAGCAATATTATGTGACATTTTACATACATACAAATCTGCTCAAGTAATTCTCCAGCCATGAAACAAGTAGAATATAATGACAGGTGGGTGAAAAATGTAGAATAGAGATGATGTGAATATATCAAAGAGGAAAATTTCATTTCATTGAAAAGAAGAAAAAGAGTAGCTATAGTTTATTTCACTTAGGGTTACAAAAACATTTTTTTGAAGATACGAAGGCACTTTGCAGTGAAGGGTAATGGGCTGCAGAGATAGTGAGATCTTCAGAAAGCAGAGATATATTTAGTACTTAAAAATGTGAAAGGAAGATGAAAAATATAAAGCTAAGGAGCTTATGGCATATTGAAGGAGAATAAGAGAAACTGGACCATAAAGATTAAGTGAGGATTTTCGGTGTCAGGAAAAAAAAATATTTTTTGCTTCACTGGTTTTATTTTTTGCCAATGTATGCCATTTGAAATAAATAAAAAAATTCCACATAAAAATGAAAAAAAAAAAAAAGCTTCAAGAATATGGTCTAACCAAAACATCTGAGATAAGGATAAAAATGTATTTAATTCAGCCGTGCCTAGAAATACATTGCTATATTCTTTTACAAGGTATTGAACAAATTGTGTTACTTTTACAATCATACTGTTGTTTATTCCAAGAAGTCTTACCTTGCTGTCCAAGGTTTCAGTCTTTAGCTTTGGAGACAAAGATTAACCAGTTTTTCTTGTGTGGTGTGAAATGTAATGCCACAATTTGCTGCCTGAAAATAATCACTCTTATGAGTTTATTAATGCAAACCCCACAGAGATGTATCTATCTATGTGTATGTTTGTCGACAGCAGTTTCACTGGTTATTAGTTTATAAAATGAGTATAATACTTGGAGTAACCAATATTTTTGGCTTTATGTAGAAAGGCCTGTTATTCCAGTAATTTAAAAATGAGAAGTCCTGTCTTTAGCAGTTTCAAAATTTGATTGCCCTGTTTCAAAGGATATTAGTCATCCATGTCCTCTGGGGTGGGATAACCCTGGAAGGCAGCTCAGCCACTTGCTCACTGCCCCCCAGCAAAATGGGAGAGAATTGGAAGGGCAAAAGTGAGAAATCTTGTTATCAAGACAGTTTAATGGGCAGAGCAAAAGCTACACAGGCCAAGAAAGCAAAATAGGAATACATGCACTACTGTCCATCAGCAGGCAACTTTTCTTCTGCTTTTTTATTCAGAGCATGAAGTTGTGTAGTCTGGAATATCCCTTTGCTCACTTGGGCTCATCTGTCCTAGCTCTGCCCCTCCCAATTTCTTGTGCATCCCCAGCCTCCCTGCTGCTGAGGAAGCATCAGAAACAGAACAGACCTTGGAGCTCTGTATGTCTGTATGTGGTTTTCAGCAACGGCCAAAACATTGGTGTGTTATCACCTATCACTCTTTTGGTCCTGACTCCAAAATACAGCTCCATACCACCTACCATGAAGAAAATTAATTCCATCCCAACCACAACCAGTAGATGCTCTTTCAAAGCCTTGAAAAACAACTCTCTGATAAAGACTTGTGAATTCTTTCCATTGAGAAATACTAGTAAATTATAATAGTTGAAAAACAGTAATAAATACAGTGTTAGGGAACTAACATTATCTTTTCTAAAACCAGAGGTACCTGCTAGTGTTTGATTTTCAAGGTGACACACATTTATTACTGTAGATAATGGGTCTGTAAGAAAACAATTGTCATCAGATCAGTTGAATCACAAATAGCTTTTGGTTTGTTACTCTTTTTGATTAAAAAGCAATAAACAATGTAAAAATCTTACAAAGTCAGTGTTTGGATGATTTTGTTTGTTGAAAATATTTGAAAATAGCTAAAATGCAAGCATACAGGTTTCTAATATCTTTTTGGAGAGAAATAAAGTGGAAACTTACTAATTTACTTCCATAGGTGCTGAAAACCTAAATAATGTTTTGAAAATAGAAGACTGGCTTTATTTTATTTGTAGGTATATTTTTTTCACTTTATTTTAGCATCACAGCAGCTGAAAAAGAATGTTTTGGTAGAGAAATGTTGTCCATATTCTATATTTATTAGTCATAGTCACCATTTATGATGCTAATTCCATTGTTATGAGTTTGTTGACAATTTCTTTATCTTCTATCTTAATTAATTTTTTTCTCCTTCAGAATTCTGGAAAGAAGTGTAATACTGCCAGAAAACCATCTTTGATATCAGTTATTGGAATGACTTTGAATTAGTAATTAAATCTATATTAGGATTTTTCTAGAGTAGATACTAAAATGTTCATAATTAACCCTTTTTCTCCTCAAAATGGTTCTGTTTTCAAAATGGTTCTTCCACCTCAAAGGTGGCAGATTGTACTTGTTATATTGTTTTCACTACCTCGAAAGAAAAACAGATTTCTAGTAAAGGTTAGAACATTAGTGGCAATTACTAGCAATGCTGTAAGTCATAGACTTATAAAATGGTTTGAGTTGGAAGGGACCTTAAAAATCATCTAGTTTCAACCCTCCCTGCAGGGTCACCTTCTACTAGGTCACGATGCTGTAAGCCCCATCCAGCCTGACCTTGAACACTTTCAAGGATGGGGCATCCACAGCTTCTCTGAGCAACCTGTTCCAGTGTCTCATCACCCTCACAGTAAAGAATTTCTTCCTCATACCTCATCTAAACCTACCCTTTCAGTTTAAACCCATGTCCTTTTGTCCTGTCACCACATATCCCTTCTGAAAAGTCCCTCTCCAGCTTTCCGATAAGGCCCTTTTAGGTACTGGGAACCATTCTGTGATTCTATGAAGTAGTTTTCAAATTGCAGTACTGCCTTCCTCAGTTTCAACTATTTTATTGAATGTTATAACCATAGCAATCCTAATACTGTGTTTTCTTAGGGTTAAATTTCTTCATAAAACTAGAGGAATCATCTTGTAAAATGTATTGTTCCCATCAATAAAATTACTTTATGAGCTCTGCCTCTGCCTTTTATTTTAGTCAAGGACAATGCATGGTTTCTACTCACTGCAGGTGACTCCACTGTCCTGGAGAGAGAGGAGGATATCTTGCTTGGAAAGGCTGTATAACTTACTTTTTTTTTCACTTTTTTGCATTTATTTTCACACTTTTTATTTGACAGAGTCTTGAAGGCTGAATTATGGCACAGCTTAAGAGTATCGTAAGAGTTTTATTACTAACTTGTTGCATCCCCAGTGCAATAAGTGGATTAATGTCTGGTCTGGCAGTTGTCAGTCACACCAAGAGTACTGACCTCCATTGCTCCTTGAATTGAGCTGGTTCTCAGTTTTACACAGCTGCCATCTGCTTCTTCTGGGCTTCTTTTGTAGCTTTCATATCTTGAAGCATATCCATGGTATTCCCTTCCCCCTGCCCCCTGTCCTCCCTTAATTTTGATGAAGTTTTCCAGAGTGGGGAAGTTGCCATTTCTGAAGGTAGAATCACCTTTCAGAAAGGCCTGGATATGCTGGAAGAGTGGGATAACGAGAGCGTTATGTTTTGCTTGCGGGAAAACATAACCAAGGAGTGCAGCACAGGCTGGGATCTACCTGACTGGGGGACAACTCTGTGGAGATGAACCCAAAGGAGGTGGTGGAGAACAAGCTCCATATAAGTGAACAGTGTGCTATTGTGGCAAAGAAAGGCAACAGGTTGATGGGTTGCATCAACAGAGGCATCACCAGCAGAGAGAAGGAAGTCATTATCCTACTCTACTTCATGCTTGTCAGGTCACATTTGGAGTACTGTGCTCAGTTTTGATCCCCAGTGTACAAAAGAGATGTGGACAGGCTGGAGGAGGTCCAGAGAAGGGCCACAAAGGTGATCAAAGGACTGGGAAGTGTGCCATAGGAGGAAAGGCTGAAAGATCTGAGATTGTTCAGCCTTGAGAAGAGAAGGCTTAGGTGAGACCTTATCCATGTTTCAGTATTGAAAGGGTGGCTACAGAGAAGATGAAGATTCCTTTTTTTTACAAGGAGTCACATGGAAAAGATGAGAGGTAATGAGGAGATTCTGATTGGACACAAGAGGAAAATTTTTCATATTGAGAAAAATCAGCTATAACAATAATCTCCCCAGGAAAGTAGTGGATACTCCCAAACTGGACACTTTAAGATTCAGCTGAAGAGGGTGCTGGCCCATTTTGTCTAGACTGTGCTTTGCCAAGAAATGTTGGACCAAATGATCCTTGAGGTCCCCGTTCAACCTGGTGTTTTGATCCATAATTGTGAAATACATGCTTTCTTTGACATCTGAAATATGAACAACTAAATTTTCTGGGTTTTTTATTGTGTTGTAAATGATGTAATCTGTTTGATCTACTGTTTTCATGTAAAGAAGAATGTAAATATTCCCTTAATATTGCTTTAGATATCAGCCAGTGACTCTTGCTATTCTTTCTTATGCATGACTTCAAAAAGCTGGTTGTTATTACATGATAAATGCAGTTTTCAGGAAAAAGAAATTCCCTATAATTTATTTTTGTATGTGTTTTAGGGAAGCTGGGAAAAGCGAATTTTAAAAAGTCTGAACAGCATGTGCACAGAACTCAGTATCCCACTAGCTCAGAAGGTAATGCGTTGTTAATTTTATGTTGTCAGACTGACATTTTTTTTAAAATTAGGCCTTGTCTTGCACACTTGTAGTGTTCATTCTACACATGATTATCAAGACCTACAGGCTTAATAGCCTAATAATTTTAATGCAGAATAATTTTTCAGGGATAGTGGAAATGAATGTGTCAACTCAACTTGGGAGAAGATGAAGGCCATAGGTAGATTCTCCTCTTGGCTGTTGCAACAATTATTCTCTCGAGGGAGCGGCATGATGGAAAGCTAATTACAGCATTCATTGCTCTTAAACAGAGCCTTTTGTGTGCAGACTCACCTGTGTAACTTGTAGCTGTGCAGCTTGTCTGTGATACAGATGTGCTCTGTGTGCTGGAGAAGGCTGTACCTGATTTTGTTTGTCATTCATTCTGGTCCATTTTCTTTTGTTTGTTTGTTAGTTTTTTCATTAATTTAGAGGCTTTAAAGATCATGGAATTCGGAAGTAATGTTACAATTTTTTGTTTATTCTACTCTTACACCTCTGTGATAGGTGGCAGAATGTCTGTGGTTCATCATGAGATAAAGGATGCAGCTGTGTTTGCTTTTCATGACTGCCAGGGAAGGAATAAATCCAACAGCTCTATGGAATGGGCAGTAAATCACCAGTAGAATGAAACTGAGTACTAGATAAGCTAAAATTCATTAGTAAACACCTGAAACTATTAAATGGGTTTCTTTCTCCCTGGAAGTGGAACCTGGGCTTTCTACAGTAGAATATACCTTCAGGCTGGGGATAATTTGTAAGCAAATAAGATTGTGTTGTTATTTTTTATAGTGTTATATTAATATATACATATTTGAAAATAGGCATGTTTTTATTCATTCTGTTAAAGAAAAGAAGTGTTACTTTTTGTGCCTTTCAGAGGCCTGTAAGTGAACAGAAAGAACTGCTTAATAAATGGAATGAAATGGGAACTGATGAGCCAGGTAAGGTCAACTAAATTTACATGCATTACATTTTTGTCTGTAGAAGGGTAGAATGCACGTTTTACTTACCAGTCAAAGATTAATCTCTTCAAGGCAAATTGATTTCAACCTCTTTTCTCGTTAGTAATATGTCATTATGAATAAATAAGTATTTATTTCATTGTTATTTCAAGTTATCATACTAATTGAATCATCACCGAGAGATTATGGTATGACACTCCATATTGCAGTATTTTAGAGATTTATACAATTAGGACACAGCTCCTCTTAGTGTCTAAATTCAGGCTATTAAAAAGAAAATGTTCAGAATTATGGATAATTAAGATCAGACTTTTTCTCGACAGAAGATAAAAATAACTCTTGCACAGAATAATCAGGGATATACTTTTGGAAAGCAAAACTAACTGCCTCTTTAGTTCATACCTGAGTTCCTTAAACTAAAGGATTTTGCAAAGGTAGTAGTTTCTATCACGGTACCACCTGTCTGATGGCACATACTTTTCATGGATTGTTTATGATGACTCCCTGGTTTTCATTTGACAGCAGTATGTGTAATTCAACAATCTAAGCTGTTAAAATAATATCTTGCTTTTGAATTTCCTATCTCTCCCATGTCTAAGAATTGTTTGGTCTAAAGACTTAAGAGGATTAAGTAAAAGCCTTCTCTGACTGCTGTTCACTTCATAGAATGGTTTGGGTTGGAAGGGACCTTAACCCTCCACTTACTTGGGGTTTACAAAACTGAGGTACTATCAGCATAATCCTGAGAGAATATGTGCTGGTTGTAGGCATGATATGTGTAATAAGGTTATTTTGATCTTCACTGTAACATGTTATTCAAATTGCTACATGGTGTGACAGATATGGTGTGTCTTTTTTTCATCTTTTGTTTTAACACAGTGTCATTGAACTCTTATTTCAGATCTAAGCCTCTTCCGGCCTGTTTATGCACCTAAAGATTTTCTTGAGGTAAGCAGTTATCAAACAATACTCAGCCATTAACTTGTATCCATTATAGTCTTTTATGTGAAGTGGGAAAGATAATTGTTAAGTGTATTGCATACAAGTTGTCCTTTAGAGCAGGCGAAATTTGACATATTTTTTTTAACAGTCCATGTTTGGTTTACAAAACAACATGCTATCGTGCCATTATTTTTTTTTGCTGCAGTTTTAAATTGTACCTGTGATAAACTTATCTTTCTCCCAAAAAACAGTCTGGGGCTAACTTTTTTACTCTGAGAGCAATTCTCTGGCTGTAAATTATTTTACAATTTAAATTCCAGTACATTAATCTCATAAATGGCAGTATGTGAAGCTGATACACTGTTCGGTGGTTGCAGACCTGTAAGCAGTTGAAACTGTAGGTCATTATGAAGACTGTAAAAAATCAAACATGAAACAGGACTGTGTGGAATTTGGAGGCTTTTCTCTGTAATCAAACTGAACCATTAAAAAATTGGTGACTGTGGATTTAAAGTCACAAATTACAGTAATACTCATAATTTTGTATGGCTCCAGCACAGAACATCTTAGTAAAACAGAACTTGCTTTACCAGCTGTGTCTAGAATAGGCACGGAATGATAAACAATAAACATGACAACAGTGAACTTAATGGTGACACAGTAGGAGATTTTTGGATTAAAATATGATTGGAAATAAAATTTTTTAAATTGGTGTCTGTGAGCTATACAGGAAACAAATCATCTAGAGCGTGACAACAGTGTAGAATTCTGGAGTTAAGATGGCCTCCAAATTACAGAGTAAAACTTAGAAGCCTAATACTAAATTATTGGTCAGAATTAATGTATCAATATTTCAATGTGTTTCAGTGCAAATTTAGTGGAATGTCTTTAGTAGTTGTAGAGGATATTATAGTAAATTTTTTCATGGTTATGAATTGTGAACACATTTCTGAATCCAACAATAAACTTTCTATCCATTTCATTACATTTCTAAAAAGCTTCTTTTGTTGAGTTATCATAGTAATCTTGAAAATACTTCATTTATTTTGTTTTCCATCACTGCACTAACAACCAAGTTCTGTATATAATCTTGGATCTGTAAAGAAATGAATCTTAGCCAATGATCCTCATGGTCACTCTCTTTTTCTTTTATACTGTTTTCCTTTCCAGAGTTTGTAGTTTCTTTAAATTTACAAGTCTGACAGTGAGGTTATGTGGTATTAGAATACTTACAAGACTGAGAATTATAGAGGAGGATGTTATTAAAGAATTTCATAAGAGTTGGAAACTCATGTTGGAAACAATACTTGCAGTTCAACATCATATAAAAATCTATACATGGAATAACAGTATAGAAAAGACTGTAAATTCCTTCGTAGATCACAGTTACTTATCTTGACATGACTCCTTGTCCTTTAAATTTTATACATGCTTTAGGTTTTCAATTCTGTAATTATTTTTATTCTTAAATGAAAGAAGATGTTGAGATATTAGTAAGAAATTATTAGAGTAGCAAGTTATGTAGCACTTTGATTGGCAGCTCCATAAGATGCCAATGTAAGAATATGGATAAAAATTCTTTCAGAGAAATCTAATGTTGAAGAATATCCTGGATATTGTAACCATCAGAAATATTGTGATGACGTTTGAATAGCTTTGATGAGGAAGTAGATTTTAGTCAAGACACTACTTTGTGGTCAGCACTTAATCCCGTAAATCAAAAATCATTTCTGCTTTTTTATTTCTTATTTTGAGCTTACTTTTTAAAGCAGAATATGTTTCCTTCCTTGAAAGTTTGAATCCTTTTTGATTTTGAAACTACAGACATATAATTTAATAATTGGGCTTATATATAGAAGTTGGGGGAAATGGGTTAATGCTGAATTTACTGTGTCTAATACTGATGGTGTTAAAAAGAGTTCTGAATGTAAGTTCAAGGAATGACAGAGCTACCATTTTTAAGGTGCTGATGAATCTTCGAAACCCAAATTATGAAAATGGAGAACAGCCTAGTTTCAGAAATCATCTGGGGCTAATTCAGGTTCCTTTAAATGTTAAAGATATTTCAGAATTGGTAAGTACATTTTTTTCTTATAACAGGTTTCTGTAAGAGTTATTTTGCCTTGCTAATGAAAAGAATTATAAAGAATAAGAAAGAATATTAGTATCATAAGTTTCTCCTTTTGAAACTGAAAAGCAATCTAAATATGTAGTTAAAATACAGACCATAAAAAAAGTTTTATGAAAAGACAGTTTTAATGAAAAATGAAACATAAACATTAAATTATCTGCCAGAAGGGAAGTTTTGATTTTATGCCACACAGGTTTAATTTGTGCCAAAAATACACTTCTCTACATGGTATTCTCTTACTCATTAATTTCTGTACAAAAAACTTTAAACATGTCGCTTATCTTAATTCTGAAGTTTTATTTGATCCTGTACAAGATCAGTAAACTGACAATGAGTTGGCTTCAGATTTTTTTCTTAAGATAACTTTAAATCACTTTATTGTCAGGTTGTAAATGAAATTATATGCTTGAGTAGTAGTGTATTTTAATTACAAAATAAGGAAGTTCTTCTTAATGCTTCAGTGATGAGGGTCCTTGGAATTTTTTAGTAGTAGAAAAACTTTCACTTGGCTTGGAAAAGAGCTGGGAATTAGAGATCCTTAACCTGATCTTTCATTCACCACTTTACTACATCCAGATGTGGGTCATAGTTGACATGCCAACTGGGGCCTGTAATTAAAACTAGAGTAAGAATTGATGTGACATTCTTCTCTTCTAAAACCTGAACCCGTATTTCATATGCACTTCAAAAAATTAGTTGGTTTCAAAAATATTCACATTAAACCTTTCAGAGGAAATCTTTAGTGATTTAAAGAATTAAACGTTGTTATTTACTTTTCTGTTGTTTTGTTTCTTTTCAGAAAGAAGACTTCAGTGAACTTGGCTTAAATATAGGACAGCTGGGTATTGATGACTCAGCACAAGTGCCTCCTGGTAAGCTAATGCTGTGCTTCAGTCTTTTAAATAGAACACTAATGAGTAGAATACTTTGCAATTAACAAGTAATTTTTGTATTTTTTGCATAATAAGCCATAAATATTTGTTCTGTAACTATGATTGTAAAGATTTTCTTAGTAAAATACAGCAGAAATAGAAAGCATTACAACATATGAACAATCAGATTTGGAGAAGGTTTAAAGTCGTCACCTTAAGTTGAAAATACATTAATTTCAGTATGCTGGAACACCTCAGGATCTAGAGAACCACATTGACTGTTTCCAAAAATACAGAAAATATCAATAAATATTAAGCCAACTAACAGATAGGCATATATATGTGTGTGTATACACACACACACACACACACACACACACACACACACAGAGAAATGTATTTTAAATAACTACTTTTAAGAAAATATTACAGGACATATCCATATATTAATCTCCAGTAGCTTAAACAGTGCATAATCTCTATTGGTTTTCCATGTATTCATCTATTCCTGGAGAAAGAGGGTTTAAAACTGTCTTTCCATATAAAAATGGAAATCACTGTAGTATCAATATTATTATCAGTATTCTTTTTAAATGGAAACTTACCTCATTGAAAATCTGGCTTCGTGTAGTATAGTGCTGCTTCAATATTGGTCCTTCAGATAAGAAGAACTTCTGCATTTTTATTTCCTCTTAGTTTTTAAAAAAGAACTTTGATGCTGATACAGGTTAATTTTTAGTGATGTTAGCAGTAGCTGAATATAATGATGTGTAATAAAAACATAGAATACATTACCTGCTTGAGTATCTTTTTTCTTTTTTGCCATTCTTTTCTGTGTCTTTATTTTCTAGAGTTCTTTGAAAATGACCATGTACGTGTTGGACAGAAAGGTATGGATCTGTTTTTATCTGTAGTAAACTGCGAGTAGTTAGGAACATATTTAGTAAATGTTTATCTTAATTTACATACACCTCTTAGAATTTTAAGAATTTAGGCAGATGAACACAAAACATTGTCAGTAACACCACTGTAATTTAGATAAAGACGGTCACTAATACTGTTGTCATTTAGGCAGAGACAGAAAAGCAAACATTTGCAGTCTACCAGGAGCTACCAGATAAATAACTCCACAGATATTTCATTAAAAATGAAATGGGAAGCACAGAGGCATAGCTTTTTGGTGATAACTTGACTTATGTCACTACTGAATTTCATTTTAAAATCAAAATACTGTGGACTCCCATCTCTGCACACAAAGTTCTCATCAATGTAATGGGATTTAGGTCTGTGCGTCAGAACAGAATCTTTTTAATGATTGTTTGCAATTGCTGAGTATTGCAATTCTTTACCACTATGGAAAATTCACTCATTTGTCTCTGCATACTGCTTTTTCTGAAGAAGTTCCAGGGTTGGTTTTTTTAGGTTAAGAAATAACCTACAAAAAAAAAGAGAAAGGTAAAAGGAATAATCATTTAAAAGCTTAAATTTGCCTGTAGAAGAAACATACAAGAAATAGTTGAAATCCATCAATATTTGCTTCTTACAGTCTCTTGTGATTCCTGCTAAACGTTAGCACCATCAAAGGAAAAATAAAATGGATACTGTCTCAAAAGTGCTCCTCTTCCCTCTTTTATTTTTTGCAGTGCAAAACAGTGACCTTTCTTTCTTATTTCTTCTTTTGTGGTCATGTTCCTCTCCTTTATTGTAAGTTTTGTGATCCAAGGCCAACTCATTAGGTACCACCCACCTCTCTGTTCTTCTCCCATTCTTTCAAATAAATTACCTGTCTGGACTCCCTGAGCCATTCATTCAACTCCATATTGTAGTTATTTTCCCTCATCTCTTTTCTGTGTAGAGCAGCCTCTGTTACAGATAATGCCTTAGCTTTTCCTATATGCAAGGACTTAATAATTTATGAAAACGTAAGTTGAGTGTTGACCATAAACTGAAATCCCAGTTTATTCAGGGCGAGTCCTGTTGCACACTCTTTGTGTTAGTTATGACATTGGTTGCCACTGATGTATTGATTTTGCTTTTATATTAGATGTATTGCCAAGTCTGAGGACTTTTCTTGGTTGTATTTAGTAAAACACATCTTGTATATAGCAAAACTACTTTTTAATATTTTGTGTCAGTAAAAAATAATAATGTAAGCACTCGTGGACACTGAACGTGAATCACAGTCTTTATAAAGTTTTGCAGAGAATGTAGGAGTGTTTTTTCTTTTTGCCCTCTTCATTTAGAAACAAAGGATCACAAAATGTCTGTGTTAGAGCTCTGCAGGTTAAACAGAAAACTGCTAAACTGGTCTATTCAGTATTTAAGAGGAGATAAGAATCAATTGGATAAATTTTTAATTCCAAACCTCATTCTTCTAAGTCGTGTCAGGGCAGATATTGTGAATACTGAATTTAGTGAGATACAGAAAAGCAAGTTGTTTTACAGAGACTTCAGAAAAATCAGAGGATATGGATTTGGAAACTTCTGAGCATCAGTACAACACCTATCTGATGTCTAGATAACAACACAGAAATTTCTCCCAGCTCTCTTTCTGTTGTAAAAGACACTTTGGGTATGAGAGTGTAGCTAATCACATAAGCTTGGAGGGAAACACTTTTGCCAGATTATGATGGCTAAAGATGTATGTCTTTCAAGTATATAGCCTTAAGTACAGAATCAGCCAATCTGTCCTGCAGTACATGCAGTACTGTATTCAGCATGAGACCCTTGTGACAGAGTAGCCTAAAGCACCACAACAATGACCCATCTAAGCAAACCTGTCAACATTAGAGTATTTGTTTTATATCACTTTGAAGGAAAACCAAAATCTTGATCTTTGTCCTCCAGAGTACACATACCAATAATGAGAGAACATGACAGTACATGCTGTGAAACAGCAAGTTCTTACCCACAGTTATCTGTGAAGATACTCGTATGGTTTACCTGAAAACAAGGGAGACACAAAAAAGCCAGAACCAGTGGCAATCTCCTATTTGAACTGAGATACCACTCGTAGTTAACAGGAGTATTTTGTGGTGTATATGGCTGCTTGTTCTGCATGATGCTTACGAGCTGCAACCAACCTTGATGCAGTCATGGATATAATATACTGAATGCTGTCTCATGACAGAAGGTAGGACAGCCTTGCTTATTAATACCAGTGGCCTTGTTTTCCAAGGGACTGCTTAACTGCATTGTGGAAACCACACCTTTTCAGTGCTTTCCCATTAGCTAATGCTTACAGCATGGCAAACCAGTTTTTAAAGTTAAATACTAAGGTATTTGAAAGAAATCTTGGACTACACCAATTCTTTCCCTACTTTGTTTCTTACAGTTTTAGCAGAGCAAGATAGTGCTGCAGCTCAGCAATATGTTCGTCAGGGATGTCCAACAGCACTCCGAGCTGATCTGTGGGCCCTCATTCTTAATATTTCTAATCAGCCAGAGGTAAGGAACAAAGTGAGAATAAATCATGAAAATTAGGTGAGAACACAAAAGTGCAAGCACACATCTTCTAGTGATCTTTTTCCAAAATAGAAATGCTCTACTGAGTTGTCACAGAAACTGATAAACATTTTATGATGTAAAAATACTCCATGCTGTTGTGAAGTCTTTAAGGCTCCTTCCTAATTTTTTGATAGATAAATGAGCAAAATACTGTAGAACAAAGTAGTCATTTGAGCTGTCTAGCTTGTGAGGTTTTCTTACATGATGCTGACTTTTTCAGAAGGGGGCAAGAAAAAGTCCTGGAAAGAAGACTGAACCTCTCTTGGCTTTGCTAAGTTTTATAAAAAGATGTGTTGTATGTTGTTTCCTGGTTGTTTGAACCTGTCATTGTATGCATGTACATGTCCTATAAATTGCTTTATATATTACTGCATATACTCTGCATGTGTACAATCAAAAACACTTAAAGAGGAGCTAGTAAGATGTGGATTGTTTTCATACTCCCTTGTACAGCAGCAGTTTTTGTAGTTGATGCACATTCTCAACAATGAAATCTTTTGCAGTGTCTGAAGCTATGCTATAGTCATCATATATCTAATATATCTTGAAAAGTTAAATCCCTATTTAAAATGCTTGCAGAACTGGGAAAACTTTTATGCCAGGCCTTTATTTTGTCAGTAAAAAATAATATGCATACATATAAATTTGCAGATAAATGTGAGAATTTTATAGTATCTCATGTCCTTTGAGGGAGTAGCCATTTTCTTGTAGTACTGGGGCTTTTATTGGTAACTACATAGTGCAATCATAAGATCTTGCCCTTAGAAACAAATGTAAATCTTATTCTTTGACAGCTTACCTAAGGACTTGAAGTTATTTGGACTGGTGTTAGAATGACTTAGTTTATTCCTTTTTGAAAAAATAAAATAGGCTTTTGTTTCTACTAAATAAAACACTCAATTATTTGTAGAAGAAGGAGCTGTTGAAATAATAGTGAAATATTATGTCTTATTTAAGAGGGTTAATACCAGATTTAAACTATGATAGTTTGAATTTTAGAAGCATTTATCTTTTTGAGGGCAAAAACATTGCAAGTATGAAATTACTGTTGTTTACATAGCATCTTCTTTTATTCTGTTAAGTGCTTTATGTTTTAAAAGCATTTTTAACTTAATGAGAAAAATAATTGAGTAAAAAAGATGGGTGTTCTGTTTTGATTACTGAAAGAGAAGATAATAATCAGAAAAATGATAAATTTTTCATCTTATTTTCATGTAAAGTGTAGGTTTTTATGAAAAAATACATTTTCTGAAATACACATGGACAATTTGGTTATCTTTTTTAAAGAGGAACAAGTTATGTCTGCCTATTAATGTATTTGTGAGCCAGACTGCTAGGTCCTTTTAAAGTTTAACTCTAGTTTATAGTTCATTTTAATATGTGCTTAATATGTGTATGATATGCTGATTTTCATATCAAACACTTCTTTACCTCTTGAGAATAGGTTCTCTGCTGGAGTTGAATTCTGTGGTTGCAGTCATTTCTTGCCTGTAATATTTCTGATTTGCAGTTTTAGCTGTATTACATTTATAGCTGTAAAAATCTCTAACTCACATGAACTGCGAATTTCCTTTCTTTAATGTGAAGCATTTTGAGGGTTTGGTATGAGCAGCACTGTGTGTGCCAGCATCCAATATTGTGGTTTTGGAAATTTTATCAGTAAAGCTGAGCCTCTGTATAAAGCCAATATACAGCCAAGCAAGGGGTGATAGTAGCAATCCAGCATCATAATTATGAAAATGGTAAACTGGGAGCTCTCTATGCAGGATTATTCGGAAATGTGTAAACACATTGTGTGACAACGAATTGTATATTAGTTTTCATCTGTAATGGTACATTTTAGAGGAACTGTGTTAAAAGAGCATTTTTAAGGCTGCAAAAACAAACCTTTGAAAGGTGCAGAGTGTCACAGTTAATATTGTCGGTGCAAACAATCCAATTTGCTGTATATATATTTTTATCATATGATCTTGAATCACACAATTATTTGCTGTGGGATCTCTGTCTTATTGCACAAAATAGAGGGAACACACTGAGAATCTGTTTCATTTTTTTCTTTCTGTGTGGAGTATTACACAATTGTTTATTCATTGCATGCTGTTGAAAGAATGCTTAGAAAAAAAATTGCTCATTATCTGATGGACTTTTTGTTTTCCCCTATAATTTTTTTGAGTTAATAAGTTGAAAATCATCTGAAAATTCTAGCATGCAAAAAACAGTAAAGTTTTACTTTACTACAACTTTTACTGAATGTAGTTTCTGAGGTTTAAAAACTTAATAAATAGGAGACGGAACATTATGTATATTTGTGCCTTATCAGAAGTGGTTTTTAGATTAGGATCAGTAGTCAGAGGTCTCCATGCAAAGAGGAGAGAATCCAGAACTGTCACCATTTTTGACTGGAGAAGGATGTACTTCACGAGTAGGTTTCACAGGTCTCTGGTAAAAGGACAAAAACTTTTGGACCCTCTTCAAGGATTTACCAGGAGGGACTTCCTTTAACTCTTCTATCTATTTTCTCTTTTTATAATCTCATTAGAATTTTGTTTTGTTTCTGATGCTGCTGTTTCAAAATCTACAACTCTCCTGATTAATTCTGGTTGCCATTTTTTAGACATCATCCAATTCCCATAAATCTCAGTGTCTCCTTTATAGTCTCCCCAGTGTCAGTCTTTCTTCATATTTCTAGTTCTATGCTTCACCCACTCATTTTTTCCATTAGATTTGAGAGGCAGGTGTAGACGGTGCAGTCACAGGGCTGAGGGCAATGAAATGAGTCATGAGCTGCCTACAGTTCAGCAGTGAGGATGCAGCTCCAGCACCAGGGATTCCATCACTCCACACAGGTGGGCTGTGCCTGCACAGAGGCTGCTGAGTAATCCAAACCTTAATTTCGAAGGTGAATCACCAGATGCTGCTTAAAGTAGCTTTGCTGGGTTCTGTTGAGAGATACTGTTCTCTCTTGCCCATCTGCTACTTTCAGAGCTCCCTTAAGCTCTCAAGTGGGTACGGTATTGTTGTTGGGGTGAAATTTTGGGATGTGGCTTTGTAAGGTCAAGAGGGCTGATCACTGCAATCCTGAAGTGTACTTTGTTCCAATTTGGAAAGATTTGGAGGTGTGGTATGAAAAAATATATAATTTTGAGTAAAGCTACAGTAACACATTTCTAAAAGCAAAAAGGTTTACAAACCAAGGTTACATGAAGATTTGGCAGACAAAGAAGAAATGTTGAGTCAGATGAAGTGGTAAGATTTTGGTTTTATAAGGGAAAACATTTTAAATAACGTAAGAAATGTAACATGTTTTTGGACACTTAGGAAACTTGCTAGTAGTGAGTTGTCTTATCTGGAGAAAGAATTGCAACCAATAAATAGTAAAAGGAGATTTGAATCTTTTTTGAAGCCTGAGTGAAGCTTTTAACATATTCCTCCCTGTGTGAGAGACTTGATTACTGGAGAGTCTTGTGTCTTAAATCTGTGACCAATCTTGTTTATGATTTAGATCTAAGGAATAAATTCATTAATACAGCATCAATCACAAGCCTCTGGTCTTACTAAAAGACACGGGGAAGATCCTCTTGTAGCCAAGTTGTGGCTGAAAACCTGGTGTGATTCCCAAACCAAACTTTTGCAGGACAACAATCACAATTTAAGAGAAAATGAATGGCAAGTAAAGAGCTAAACCCTTTATTCCTAGAATGGTTATGATTGTGTTTGCTTTGTAAGTCCCTTTTCAAGAAGTTCTGATGTATTTCTCAAACATTTTTGCGTGAGTTCCAGTTCAGGGGAATAGCTTGTCCTGGTCGTCTTGGAGTCATAGAATGGTTTGGGTTGGAAGGGCCCTTAAAGGTCATCTAGTTCCATCACCCTGGGCGTGGGTTTTGGGTGTTGTTTTGGTTGGTTTGTTTGTTTTTTTTTAAATTTCCTTCTTGTGTTTTAATATAGACAGTCATTTGAGATGGCAAAGAAGCCTTTGGACATTATTCCTCTGGCAGTGTTACACTGGATTAAACTACAGTATTGATGCGTTAAAGCTCTGACTTGAATATTAGAGTAGTTCTCTGTAACTTTGAGGAACACAATGTTATGTTCATACTGCAAGTAATTTACATTTAGTAAGTATGTATGATCCTTCCTAAAGAAATAGTGTAATATTTATACCTCTCCTTTTTATTTCTCAAAAGAAAATTTTAAATATTTTCCCTGTGGTAATCATCAGTATTTAAAAAAATATACCTTTTTTCCTCATTTCAACATAACAGTTTAATAATATATTAATTCTAACAGTTTCTAGGTGTATACTATTCAGTGCTTCTCAGTTTTGGATTAATACAAAAACCAGTTAAAATGTTACCTAGACTTCATTTTCCCCCTTCTCTCCCTCTCAAAATTTCATCTTAATTCCTTTGTTCTTTAAATCCTCACTCCAAACTTGTCCATTTGTCAAAGAAATAAGCAGTAAACATGTAAAGCTTGGAGTATACAAATATTTGTGTGGTGTCCGTGTAGACACCTTGAAAACAAAATAGTTTTCTGAAGTGGGAAGGAGCTCTGAGACAGCTTATTTAATTTATCAACTAGTTCAAATCCCTCAGAAACTGTTATTCAATTGTAGGCATAGCAGCATTGAGGGATTTGGGAGTTACAGGGCGATAGTGCAATATTTAATTCTTTTTTTTCCTTTGCAAGTTCTTTCTAAGAAGAAAAGAATAGAATAAGTAAATGCAGAGAAGTGTTTGTTCTGATTCTTCCCCATCGTTTCATCCTTGTGTCTGTTCTATAGACAGTAATTGGAGTAATTGGAGTTTAAAACAAGTCTGAGTTCTTTGTACTCTTTACAAGATTTTTTAAATAATTATGATTTCATTGTTGCACAAATTTAGGCTGTTCAGATGTTTGTATTAGTTTAATGTCAAATATTTGCAGAACCTCCCTAATGCTCAAAGACAGAACCTATTGGTGAAGAAGTGCATGAAAATAGAGGGTAACAAAGAAATAAAACCTAATGGTTTTGAGCATTGGAAAGGTTTTAGGTGTGGATCTTTGGTTTGAACTAGTCCCTTCATTCTTATTTTTTAGTTATCTAAAGGGGAGCTCATTTTAAAATGTCTCAAGATCCTGAGATTAGCTTGGTTGGTGAGATCCTCGTGCTAATAGCACTAAGGTAGTGGGTTCAATGCACACACGGACCATTCACTTAAGAACTGGACTTCATGATCCTTGTGGGTCCCTTCCAACGCAAAATGTTCTGTGAATTTTGGTGAAGTCTCAATTCTTAGGGCCTAAACTAAAATAAACTGTGATAGAATAATACTTCATAAATATGAAGTGATTTTTTTCAGCTGAATCCTTGCTGCCTTTTTTTTTTTCTGTTGCTGAAAATTGAATTTGTTGGTTTAAATATAAATTAAAGTCATGTCTCAGACTGATGATGGTAATATTTTTAATTTTAGGATATCTTGTATTATGAACAGCTTAAGTCAAATGTGATTCAGCACGACCTTTTAGTGGACAGCCTGATTTATAAAGTAAGTAGTTCCCCAAACAGTGATTAAGTGATTTGTATACTTATCCTCTGGTATCTTTTTTGGTTTCTTTTAACAAGGAAAATGTTAGATAGTTTGGTTTTAAGGAGAGTAAGAATAATTAGTATGAACTTATTATTGTGAACTCAATCCTTTTGCCTGAATTGTCTCTTGTGGAAGACATTTGAGTTGAACTCTTAAGTTGTAAAGAAATGGTGCCTTCATTTGAAGGAGTAACTGGTTTAGGGAGAAAGAAAGAACAGGGTATGATAGCTTCTATTTCAGGTTTTTACTCTGAATACTTCATCATCGTGTTAATACAGTATTTTTTAATTTTAAAATATGGAACATAAGCTACAGTTCTTTCATGATTCAGTGCTGAAACTATCTTCTTCCACTGTGTAAAGTTTATCCTCCCTGGGAGTCTGAAGAGAGGTATTTTGGCTTCAAACTGCTGTTTTGTTTGTTTTGTGTTTTTTTTTGCAGGATGTAAAGCTGACAGCAAGCAATGATGACTACTATTTTGTATTTGAAGATTATTTATATCAGGTATGTAACTATTTTTTGGTTAGCAAGGCTAGGAAGTATACTCCTGTGGGATTGTATCATCTCTGGAGTAAGGACTGCCTTTGCCCTGGCAGAGTACAGACGGACAGATGCATCTGCTTAGTGCATTCCATATACTTTCCCTTCTGAATAACAAACATGTACTCTGAAATAGATTAAGCAGGGCTATGGTGAAGACCCTACAAAATGTCTTACCAGTGCAGTGAGCAGGAAAATACGAAGTCAGCCATATTCTTCTGCTTTCCAGCTTTGCAATAAAAAGAACAATTAAAAGCTTTGGCACACAGAGAAAGTAAGACTTGAGAAGTATATTCAGGGTTTTGCATTAAAAAAATTGCTTTAAAGTGACCCACTGCAATAAGTATAAAAGATTTTGTATTGACATATTTTTAATTTAAAGACATTGATTCTAAGTAAGGTTGAATATGTATAGTTACTTTTAGGATTACTCCCATTCTAAAGCTGCTTCTAGTAATGGGGTACCCAACTAATTTATAAAGAATTATCTTTGTTTTTACCTGTCAAATGCCTTTAAATAGTAGATTACATCTATGAATTTCTTAATGTTGTTGATTGCAGTGTCAACATAAATGTCATGCAGCAAACTTAACATTCCCACAGTGCTTTTCATTTCATTAGTCTCATCCATTAGGTTAGACTTGCTTAATTTTTTGGTTTAAAGCTATGTGAAATTAATAATTTCTTCTTTGATTTGTACATGTAAAACTGCTAGTAATTTAACTAGTCAAGAAACTGTTCTTAAAGCTGATTATTCCATATAGATATAAAAATATGCACTAATATTTAAGCACGCTGTTCTATCATGTCTACATATAATTTAGCATATAGGCATTTAAACATTAATACTTAAAACCTTGTGAAATTAGACCCTTTTTATTTAAAAATAGTTATAATACTAAGGTCTGTATTCAAATCTGTTCCTGAATTAAAATTTGAAAACTGGCTGCATAATGATGATTCAAACATTGAGTTTACTAGAATTTATGTGTAGAAGTTTTTCTTGATTTAAGGGTCAAGATGATCATTATTGTAACTCTGTGTCTTCATTATGGAATGTGAAAATCTTATTCCTGGTTGATTTGTTACATAGACTATTAAGGCATATTAATTAGTCATTAACTGACAGTTCCAGTGGACACAGAATTATAAGCTATGATGGAGTATGATCTAATATACCATATAGTCTTTTCTTTTAAAGCCATCAGAAATAGATTTTGTTCATCATTCTCAATAAATAGCACAGTTGAATGTTTTCATTTTTTAAATAACTATATTAACTAAAAGAATGATTACAGAATGAAAATCATAAAAAAGGCTAAACTGTCTTCAGTAATTCAAAAGAGAGTCACCAAAAATCTTTGAAAAATTATGTGGCTAGTTTTACTGCAAGGCTTTCAGGCAAAGAATATCTCAAACTTGTAATTATTTGTTGCTCTAGTTTTGTTTACTACTTCATGGTATTCTTCAGCCTCTTCTCTAGTAGAAAGCTATGCATTTTCCTTGATAATTTCATCTTCCAACCTAATTTGCAAATGCTTTGCTGCCAAATTATTTTGTTCTATAGCCCCTGGAAAAATTGTGAAGCATGAGTCATTCTGATATGGGATATTATTTACTGATTTAATATGATAACTGAAATTAAATATTGGCTAAATAAAATAGGTAATGAAAATGTTAGTTTAAACCAGATACATTTTGCACTGGTTTTGTGGTTTTTTTCCCAGGACTAGTTACTGCCTCATTTCCAAATCAATGAACAGAGTGTGTCATGTGTCTGTGTGTTGCTTAACAGATAAAGCATCCATGAAAACAAGAAAATTGGAACTTAAAATAATGATGAGGATATTTCATTGGATTATTGGTACCTCTTTAGCAGCATACAGTCCTTTTCAGGAAGAACACTGAAATTATGTAATTTATTTCCTTTAATATCTTTGCTTTCTTTACTCCAAAGTTTACGTGTTTTTATTAGTTCTTTATAAATATCGAAATAAAGTACAGTTACTTTTAATAAAGTAATTTCTGTTTGATAAAAGCTTTGACTTTGCTTTTGTTTCTTTCCCTCAGTTTTCTTTTCAGTTTTTATTATAAAGTAGTTTGCCAAATATTTCTGTACTTTAAACAGGGTTTGTGTATTGTTTTCTTTAGCACTATAATTTTGTTAATGACAGAAATAACACATGTATTAATAAATTTGTAAATTCAATATTTCAGGGCAGAGGTTCAATTTGAATACCTTAGTCTTACATCCTGCATAATGGATGCATGCAAAGAACCTCACCCAGCAAGTTTTAGGTATAGGCATAACTTAGTTTGAGCTAGAGTCTACTCTTACAGAGATGCATAGTCTGAATTTAAAGACTTCCAGATACTGGTACTGGACACTCTATTCCTAAAAAAGGGGGCCTCAGATTAAGGTTACATTCTTTCCCCTGTGAGAGAATATAATTTATGTTCTTTTCAGATTGGTTTCTTATTCTTTCACCTCAGTTAACATACACAGAGAATTAAATTTGCCTGTGTATTGTTATTGTCAGTGATATTTTGGCAGCTGTGAAAATGATTGTGCATTGCACAAAAATAATATTTAGCTTAAACTGTTTGAGATAAAGAAACTGTTTATTTTTTATAAGATATTTGTATCTGAGAAATAGTTTTGAGGTTCAAAAAAGGAAAAGAAAAATGTCTCAAAATATGACTTGCTTTCCTTAAAAAAAATTGAAAAAGCAGTAATGTTCAGTTGTTTCATTTTGCAGGTTTCCTTTTGACAAATGCTGATATCTGGAAGACTTTTTCACTACTTAGTGGGAAGGAAAAATCCATTCATTTTTATTCTCAGTAGATTAAGTAGTGAAACACTATTTAAAAACTTTCAACCTTTTACACCTTGACTACAGTTAAAACAAACAAACTCTTTAAAACCTGTGAGAGCTGAGGGATTCAGGTGTGCAAAATCAGCAGCAGGTTGAAGTCTGCCTTACGTCTGCCCTCTCGTGTGCATTTTTGATAGTGCACTTTTTGGTGGCATGAAAACATGAAGGTTTTAAAATACAATTATTACATTCTTTAAAACTCCAGATAGGATGAGATTCCTTACTGTGATTTTTTTTCTATGAATGCTTTTACTATTTTATTTTATACTCATTTGCTGTAAATACTGGATTTTTCATTTATGTAAATAATAAAACCCACAAATAGACTTTACAGCGTACAATGTGCATTTCAGAACTTTGGAATACAAGGCGAACATTATTATCTGTACTCTTTGAAAGAGCTAAATTTCATGCCAGCATTCTGTAAAGATCCTGGGACTGAAAACAAATGTAAGCATCAGCTTTCTGGAACTGCACACATCTAAAAATGTAAATGTTTCATTTACTTATTCACTTGCTAGGACTTCCCCAGGTCATAGTAACTGAACAGAAAAACACTCAAGACATCAAAGCAGCATGGACAGTCACTAGTGTTGTGACAGAAGGGGATAAACACTTGGCAAGAGGGAAAGAAAAGGGTTGGAGAATATGGGTATTTAACAGACAAGAAATGAATGTGAAGGTAAAATCACGGCAAGTTCAAAGAGCCTGAAAATTTGAACAGGAAAATAAACTAAATTGATCAAGAGCTTATTTTCTCTTTTCAATAGCATCAATGCCAAAAGGGGCATTGCTTTGTTGATGCAGTGTCAGCTGACTTTCATATGCTGTCTTTTCTACAGGTATTACTCTGTTTTTCCCGAGATACATCTGTCTTGGAGCACTTTACTTACAGTAGTGCCACCCCACCCAAATCATACATACAAGGTAAAAGCAGTTGTTTTAAAAAGGGTCATGTAGATTTTTGTTGGCTGTGCAGTGATACAGGATGGGAGTTTGCTTTGTGTTCATTACATGTAGAAGACTGCAGATAAAAGAATGTTAATAAAACTCAGAGTATCCAATTGACTTCTGCACAGATTGTTAGGACATTTTCGAAACTGATCACTTAAAGGGCAGATTGCAATGCTGTTCTCCTACTGCAGTTTTCTGTGTATAATTCTGCAGTGTTTTACCAAAAGAAATGAAACACAACTACGACAATGTAGTAAAATCTTGGCAATGTCTGTCCTCTGCAACTTCAATAAATTTAGCAGCTGGAAGTGGTTTTAGAATGTTGTCTTCCCAAAGCAGTGAGTGTTGCAGGTATTTGTAGACGGGAGTAGAACATGTTTTTCGAGAATTGTGGACTCTGTTCAAAGGTGTGGAAGAGTAGAGCCCACTTAAAACTGGGGTTTGTTTTAAAGCATGACATCTTCAGTGTCTTATTAGCTTATTTTTGGATGCTCTTTGGCTTAGTTTGTCATTATTTTTCTTAACAATCTTAAATTTATTGGTTCAGCATTCTCTGCCAACTTCTAATGCCATACCTTTGGACACTGTGCTTCTTAGAGCCTCACCTGCCTTGACTTTACCCAGAGGTTCCTAATTTTGCCTTCTTTCTTGAGTAATCCAATACTTTTTTTTCCATGTACCTTTACCTTCTACATTCCCATTTTCTTCCTTGGTCCTTGCCTGTGTATTTAGCCAAATGTAATCCCCAAGTATTTCTTTTAGCAGGACCACTGCTGTCAGTTTTCCTCTTGCTGCCTCCTATGTCACTAGAAGTAATGTTCGTTTTCTAATTTTTTAATTCCTTCTTTATTGCTTTTGAGTGTTTTCTCTCTCTTTAACTGAATTAGGGAGTTTTCTTTACCTGCTCCTGAAGATGAGCAACTGGCTCACCTGGGAGCAGAACAGCAGTGGGGTCCCAGATCTCACTTCAGACACAGAGCCATGGCAGCCAGAAACACAGCTCTGGCTAACATCCTACTTATCCCTAGACAAATCTGGGGAATGAAGTTGCTGATATCTAAACCTGTGCACTGTAAATCCAAAAGGCTTGTAGGTCCTATTTTTGGCTGATTTTCCAAGGGATGTGCTTGCTAAAAATACTCTCCCTCCAGATTACAACTCCTGACTACACAGCAAGCCAACTATTGAAAGGAAAAGGAATAAATATTTTTTAGTTTAATGAAACAATTAATGTCTATAATTGGAGTAATAGGCAAGAGTTTTGCATGTTAATTTTTATTTTAATTCAGTCGATTCATGCTACAGGAAAATAATAAAGTCCAGATTCCATTGAACCTGACAAAAGTTCCCTGTGCTAAATTCTTCTGTGTAGAGTGAACAGAATATACAGCAATCTAAAGGATCTCTGAGTATTCTATAAATTTTCATGTAATTACACTTTCTAGCTGAATTTTCTCATTTTAAAACTAAAATTATTGCAGGTTTTAATTGATGTACAATTATGCATAATAGCACCTTTATATTTCTAAATAAAATGTTAATTTTTAATCATGGATTTTTTATTATTAGATTCTATACTTAAAGTATGGTTTACTAATATAATATGTTCATTTTGCAGGTAAGATTAAAAACTTATTTGGTCAGTCTATATAATCAGTGATTTTCTTGACTTACTTAGTCCTTTGTATCTAAGAGATTACTTAAATATTTGTGTGTTCTTTTAGAACTGTACCATCCATCTTCCTCTCTGTTGCATGCCTAATGAAGCCTTGAATATTTTTTATCTGTGCTTGTATTTGTTTAAATGCTTTTCCAGTCCATAGGTCAGGCTGACCTTAACCTTATCCCCTCGTAGAGCTTCGCTGTCTTCAAGGTCTGCAGCAAACATCTTTAGAGCTCCTGAGACACACCTAAATAAAATCTCTATGGAACAGCATTGCTGAAATTTTTCTCCTCTATTTTGTTGTTTTTGTTGTCTTGTCATCCTTCTTTATTGGTGCTGCATTTCAGTTTTATATCGGACACCGTATCTGTCCTATTGCATTGATTGCTTGTTTTAGACAATGTAACTAGTTATGATTTTTGTAATTGTAACTTAGAATCTACTTTTTTAATTTAAATCTTTACACCTTTCAACAGCTTAATCACATTTTCTTTGTGGTTTTATGGTTCACAGGGAAACTGGGAATGGAAGAATATGCTGTTTTCTATCCTCCAAATGGTATGAATTGTACTATTGCCTCCTCTAGTGGTAGATTGTAAAGATACAGGATTTTTTTCTCAAATATGTGATAACTTCTTTTTCTATTACATGTTATGTTTTACTGTTATTCTGTGAAATTCAGTGATTTAAAGGAGTGAAGTGGACTGAAGCTGCTCCAAAACCACATTCAGCCAGGTGTTAGTAGTCACATAAAACGTTTGTGCTATCTGGGAAGGAGAAGGAAAATAAGTTGTGGTGCAGCAGCTTATATTGTAGTCTTGTATCACCACTTAGAGGATCTGAATGATACATGCTGAGCTTGGCTGACCTCACAGCTTTTCAGTACTCAACAAACCACACCCTGAAGACTTGTTCTTTCAAAGTATGTGTCCATATGAAAAATTCAGGCATAACTAATTATGTAATTTTCAGTTAATATAATTGCTGTTGCTGTAACTTCAGTCATTAAAATTATTTTTTTCAGTTCTTACTTTGACCACTTCAGTTGCTGTCTATTGAATCCTTTTCCTGGTCTTGTGCTGCATTTGTGTTCTTTGTTCAAGGTCTTTGCTCTTGCTTTTAAGGCCTTGTGTCACCAATATTAAATCTGTGTCCCTGGCCCTGTCTTTGATGTCGTTTGTGTGCCAGTGGAGTCAGTTGCCACACATACTTCGTTCCCCCTTCTTCCATGTTTGCCTCCATGAATCCTTGCAGCTTTGTAGCCATGAAGCATTGTTCTTATCTTTTGCCAAAGCAGCTTCCTCTTTCCAGTCCTGTATAAAAACTAGTGAATGGGAGCTAAAAGCAGCTGGAAAGGAGGAAAGAGCTGTCGTGCTGCAACTGCCAAGTACTGTAAATGTTTTATCTGAGTACTACATGAATTACTGGAGGTCTTGGCCTCCTTTTTTTCCTACTCCATTCTGGTCATTGAATGACATTTACAGGTTGTCATTTATCTGAAATTAGGTTCTGATATCAGCAAAGCTTTTACATAACAACTTCATGGAAACTGAGCTTTACTTGGCTTTCTAGGAACTATAGCTTGTGTATGAGCATGTAATTGGTTGTACTGAAATAAGAGATACTGTACTTAAATACTTAACAAGATTGACATCTATGCAGAGGCCATAACAAGGCAGTATTTTATTCCTATGGTAGGCAGAATACAGTTAATAACTTGGGGGGGAAATAGTTCTTTTTACATGGATAAAAAGGATTATAAAAGAACAAAAAAAGAAATATTTTTGTTTTGTAGGTGTAATTCCTTTTCATGGCTTTTCTATGTATGGTAAGTGTGACTCTGGTAAATGACCTCAGGATTGCTTTTTATCATATTGCAGTTTAAAGCTGTATGTACTGTTCTTCAACTTTTAAACTTGTGTGTATGATTTTATGTTTCTTTGTGGATAGACTGTTGTGTATAATTTTGAAAATGCCAGGATGTTTCTATTGACTGATAGCTCACTACTGCGCAGAAGTTCCTTCTTTGAGAGCTAATAGCTGAGCTAAGCTATGCATCTTAATGTGTGTGAATAGAGGGATAGAGTTTGTCAACAAAATGCTCTTTTCTTGTGTTTCACTTTTGGGTAGACGTAGTTACCTGTGAAAAGAGTTCTTAAAATCATGAGTTATGTGACAGGCCTGTTGCTCTATCCATTTGTCTACAAGAAGTATTAAAACAACATTACATAATAGAATGGTTGCTACTTTACTGCATACAGGAAAGCACAAATATCAACAAGATTTTTAGGAAAAAAGCAGAAAAATCTCCTTGAGTTTTAGATGTTACAAGGCAGCTACTGCAGATGAACTTCAATAATGTGAGACTAGTTTTCTTGGCTTTTTATTTTTTTCTTTTGATTTATCAAAGGTATTTATGGCAAGCAGGTTGTAAGATTATATTTTAAATGTCATATTTTACTACTAATAAGTTTAATGATCACACAATCATTAAAATCACACAATTTAAATATAAGATGCAAGTTTGAACCTGAGTAGGGAATCTGAAGTCTTTGAACTGGTGAACACTTTAGTTAAAACTCCTCCATATGGACTCACTAGGAGGCTTTCACTTGATCTGGGTGAACCACTTTTCAAAATGTTTGGATTTGACTCTGCCCTTGAGAACAGTGTCTCGCAAACTTGGGTGTGTGTTTTCTTTCCTCCTTCCTGTCCTTCCTCTTTGCAAAGGCTGAGAATATGCTGGTTGTGAGAAGGAGGGAATCTGAAAAGTCAGGCAGCAGAAACACGGTGGCATAACTCCAGGCAGTGGGTACAGTGGCTGGGACCAAGCAGAGCATTCTCTGTATTCCATGCTGTGCTGCTATATGAGGACGTATCTGGGTCCTCATGTAAATCCTATACACTTTTTCCTGTTTGCATGCACACATTTGTGGGGTGCCAGCTGTCAGAGGCTATTCTGTTACCCTCCTGGCCTTCATGTACATATGCATGCTGCCAAGTCTCCCCCCTCCAACTCCAGTCATTAAAAACATAAACACTGGTAACACCCTGTGCTTTTCTTACCCCTACGTAAGTATATGTTTTTGTGAACATCTGACCCTACCTTAGCACCCCACCTCTCATATGCAGACCAGTTTCTTTATTAAGCCACCTTCTGTGATATATAGATAGGAAAATAAATTCACACATGCATATATCCACATATATATATGTATAAATGTACATATATCTATGTCATATGTATATATATGTATGCAGTGAAATGTATCCATATCCCTAGCTCGTGTAAATAAAACTGGAAGGGAATGTGAATAGAGTAGGTGTTAAAATGTAAGTTGTCCTCCAAAATGAGTGCACCTGTAAAATGAAGCAGTCAGCATGATAAGTGAACAAATAAAAAGGCTATTCACAAAAATGTATAAGGACAACTGTCTGGGAAAATGCACTGAGTGAGTGGAGTATCAGTCTGAGGGAGCTGGTTATGTTTGTACAGCATATACATTTAACAGATTTATCTGTATGCTAGACTGTCACAAAATGACAAAAGTTTGAGAGCTGCTGCTTTACAAATTTAGCCAATTCTTATTTTAAGTCAGGTTTACTAAAAGACTTCTAAACAGTAAACTACCAAATGTCCATGGTTTACAGCTCTGGTGAGAAATAAACAGGTCTCTATCAGTTTGTCATATTTATGTGATGTTATTGTGGCAACAAAAAGCTGTTTTTTCAACATTTTCGTTTTCACTACATCCATCTCTAAGCAGTCTTACAAGAGAAGTAAGGAGCTGGTCACTAACCTCAGGGGACATTGGAAGTTACAGACAGTTGAATCAAAAACTTGCACTGTTCAGCATCCTGTTGCCCTAAGCCCCAGAGAAGTTCTCCTTAAAGCCTATTTCATATGGTTCAGCAGTTCTTACTAGTTTAGATTCTTAAAATATGTATGACTGTTACCTAGAATGTATCATACTCGCTTTACTTTTTACATTAAATGATAGTAGTATTCTAAAACAGTCTTTCTCAATAATTGGTTTTTTATTGTTTTTGTAAATTGTGCTACTATAAACTACTTGGTTTTTCCTCATACTTCATGCACTTAATCATTGAACTCTTTTAGCAGTTTACAGTGTTGAGTCAATAATTCTTTTATCCTTTCAGTTGCTCCACTTTGTTTTCTGTACCATGAACCTTCCAAATTGTATCAGATATTCCGTGAGATGTATGTGCGTTTTTTCTTCAGACTCCATTCCATCTCTTCTCATCCCTCTGTAAGTTCGTTAGGAATTAAACCCACTCACTTGATATCCTGTTTGCTATGGAAGAATAATATACAGTAGCATGGTTTTCTATGTGATGGAAATGTATTCTTTTAAATATAATAAAATATTTCACCCAAGTTTGGGAAAATTATTAGATAATTCTAGTTTGGATACTATTGTTTTCCGTGTCAGTGTGAGTCTTTGCTACAGAATATCATGTACCTTATTAATAGCAAGTTCTCATTTTATGAGGGTGTGGGGTCTTTTATGAGTCAAGTTTTTTAATGTAACGTGTCTCAGTTCAAGGAGTCACTAAATACATACTCTCTTTCATTAATGGCATGTAAGTGCACAATGAAGTGTTGTCTGGGGTAGAGGGATTAAAGTATAGTCTTATCTATACAGATACTGTGTCAATAATATCAAAGTAATGTGTTTGTTTAACTAAGGTATCTTGGCGTGACAGCACCTGCACTAATAGATGAATTTAAATATTTTGGTTATGTTTATGACCAGGACCGTCTCTCTTGAGTGTAAGACAATTGTAGAAATTAGCTTATCTTCTATTTCTGAAGAATAAAGCATAGTAAATATTACTTTTTTCCCTTCAAAAAGGGCAGAAGAGTTATATTGCTTTTTGAAAACATTTCCTGGTTGAAGGAAAATCCTTTCCTTGATATACCTTTCCTTTCCTTGATTTCAAGGCTGTGCACTGTGCTTTCCATCATTAATTGCAGGGAAACAGGTCAAATAGGAGTCTGTTCATTTCCATGGTAATTTTGAAGAGTGTTTATGTATAACTTTTTTGTAGTTATCCCCATTGCTGTTTGGTTTTAGCTATGAGAGATACTTTTTATCACATTCTCTATTTTTTAGTGCAACTGAGTTTCATTTCTTCAAAGTGGAAATATTTCAAGTAGTTCATGTTATAATAACACACTAAGTACTTAGGCCCTGGCATGCAAACACCATAAGTAACTCAGAACTGAAAGGGACTATCAGAACTTGTTATGTTGCTAATACATATATAGAGTTTTAGGACCAAAGCTTTAGTAACTGAAGGTATTAGAGCAGCTTGTGCCTTTCTTACTTGAGCTGAATATTCTATCCTAAATAGTGTTTTATTGCTTGAATTAAAAACTCATGCATACTTACATATTGATACTGTTTTCTCAGATTTAACAGGATGAGTGTTAGTATTCAGGATATGATCTTGTTTCTTTAGGGCATTGTATCATTGTGTTTGCTTTTTGAGACTCTTCTACAAACCCATCTGCCCCAGCTGTTTTATCACCTCCGAGAAATTGGGGCTCAGCCGTAAGTACTTCTTTCTAACTTGTTACAAATGTTGCAGATTTATTGTTCTGAAAATGTGGTTCTGTGGTATTTAATTTAAAATCTGTGGGGAATTACTCAAAAGTGTAAACATCAGTGTGCCATTTTTCCTTGAAAGTCAGCTGGAATCCTTTGTGTATCTATGCTTTATGCATTTCTTCAGCATGTTCTTCAGAAGGGTGCACTACTCACTAAGTTTCAGTAATTCATGTCAGGTCTGATAGAACTAAGTGATTTATTTCCTAGGGGACAGGAGACACAGAGGTGTGTTAGTTACAGCAAAAGGTACCAGCAGGGGAGAGAGAACAAGAAACTGTCCCTGGATAGTGAAAACCTCTCTGTCATAATTGATATCCATCTTAAAATAGCAGAAAGAGTGAAACATTGAGAGTGATAATAGCTGAGGATCACTCCAATGTGATTGTTTGATCAGAATGATAATGGCATTATCACTTTATCAAATGAGGTGCTAAATAGCTTTATGATGGCTGTTGCAAATTAAAACATTGATTATTAATGCAGCAAGAAAAAAATGGCTATTCTTCCTGGAACAGCAATGCAGGGTAATGAAATATTTTCAATTTATAGAGGATCTGTCTGATCATTATGGGAGGCAGAAATACAATAACTGTTGTTTATCCCTTGTTTGCAGGCTACGAATTTCATTTAAATGGATGGTACGAGCATTTTCTGGTTACTTAGCTACAGATCAGCTCTTGCTTCTGTGGGACAGAATCCTGGGATACAATTCTCTAGAAATTCTTGCTGGTAATAGAATAATTTCTACAAAACATATTAAGTCTGGGTCAATGTGAGGCAGATACATGTTAGCTGCAATGTATTTTGTGACAGGAATTAAAAAGCTCTTTGAATGCTAACAGCAGATTACATACATGTCAAAGAATATACTTCTAGAGAACTAGAATTGCATAAATACTGCATCTCTAACTAAAAATGTGTGAGGTAGTTTTTTTCTATAGTAACACTCAAAAATGCTTATTGGTCTCTGAACAGAACACAGGATGTTCTCTCAGCTTCAGTTGTATTAGTAAATGAGTTCATCACCTTTCACAAAATAGAGAATTCATATTACTTATATATGGCAACTACTGTTTCAGTACTTAAAGCAACTGAGAGTCCCCTGGATTTTGCTGGATTTCTTGCTTTGAAGTGGCATCTTCTAAGAGATGTTGAAAGTTTTGTACTTAAATAATGTCCTTGTATTTATGAAGATTTAAGATGAGGGTTTTAAAGAAGATATATCTTCAGTAGGGTTAGTTTTTAAATATGAAGTAGGTGAATAGAAGAGAAAAGGTTCTGGTTCCACTTATAAGACAAAATTAAAAGCTACTCAGGTTAGGCATTTTTGCTCAGACTTTTCAGAAGGAGTGTTGTGTTTCTTCTGTAATTTAAAAGAGTGGCCAAAGAAACTCAAACACAATCACCTGTTGTATGTTATTCTTCCGAATCAAAATGATTAATCTAAGGGAGTGAAAGTTGGTATTTTACATCAAGATTAATTCTAACCACTAATTAACGGGTCATGACCCTAAATGTTGGGCATTTTCTTTCAGTCCTGGCAGCTGCTGTGTTTGCTTTCCGAGCAGTCAACCTGATGGAGGTGACATCACTGGCTGCAGCTGAAGTAAGGATAAGTTTCAGTTAGAGGAGATTGAAATAGTTTCTGATGCTTTGCCAATAAGAGTAACTTAAGCTTCACGTGGCACATGGTACATAGTGCAAATTTTCTGTCTGAATTCTTACCTTAGATAAAAAGTATGGAAAATGTGAATATGCAGTAGGTAATGCTGCTTTTCTGGAGTAAAAGAAAATAAAGTATATTTGCTACAAAAATGCAGTGTTACAAAATTATTTTGTACAAATTTTTTTTTCTGTTATTATGTATAGTCTGTGTTTGTGGGGTATATAGTTTTTGAAATATTATAGAGGTTTGTACCTTTTTCCTCAGCACATTTTAATGGAGTTGCTTCTATGCTACAAATTACAAAGATTTTGCAAGATTACTTTATGAATCTGAAATTTCAGTGTTCATATGTTTGTGGGAAATAAAGAAAATTAAGTCAGTAAGATGATTATTCTTGTTTATGTCTAGTAATTTGTTGGGTTTTGGTTTTGGTTTTTTTATTCAAAATTATGGTGATGGATTTTTTCCAAACTTTAAGAATTTGTGATCACTTTCTTTGGGGTTTTTTAAACGTAATTTCATGAGAAGACATTAACTATTTGAGACATATATATTGGACTTACTTCACAAGTACTAGCCAAGCCACAGGATAAGGATTCTTAATTCCTAATTATTTTTAGAAGCAAGTTGAAATGTTAGACCCCTTGTTCACCCATGGCGCCGTGTATATTTGAAGTCAGGCTAAGGGCTGAAATAAAGTTACTTGGGTTATATATGTAAACATATGCTTTTTCTTTGAAATGTTGGAATGAAAAATAATTCAATGAAGTACAAACATAAACCAGTATAATTCGTTTCTAGTCAGGTCTGAATCTAATTAGTGACAGTATTATAGTCAGTATTTTAAATTTTTTCTTACTTCTTAACTTGCTTTAAGGAAATTTGATTCAAATGTCAAGTTTAACAAGCATTTTTGGTTTTCATCCTAGGCTGTACTTGCTGATCTTTCAACCCTGAAAGTTATGCCTCTCCTTCAAATCTTCTTGTTTGCTACTGTCACTTGATAGGCTTCAACCATGCTGGTACCGCATTCCAGTCTTGCTGGGGAAACTAAGCATCACCTATGCACTGTCTGCATAAAACCAAAATAAAACTGTATAATATCAATTTAGAAATCATTACCTTAAAATTTTCTAACTGAAAACAATAACTTTGCACACGATTGTGTGCAGTGCATGCTAATGAATTTCACTGTAACAGCAATGGTTATTACTTGTACATTGAGAAGTAAACAATATGAAGCACTGTCTAAAATGCATGTAATAATAAATGATGTAAATGTAATTTGTGGTCTGAGTTTTGTGATGTTCATGTCAGAGTTGTAAAATCTTTTTTTCTTTTAATATGAAATTACTTTTTCAAGCTTACAGGTTAGAGGATATCAGCTCAGATACTGACAATAGAGAAAATAAAGATACTTTAACTTGCAAGATACTTTTTTCCTCATTTTCTAAAAAGGATCATACACAAGTTCTGCTATCTCTACCTTATTTATTCTCTTCACAGGTATTTTGTCCATATTCTTTCTCATGTTAGTTGCTCCTGTTTATTCTTTCCATACCCTGAGATGTAGTCACGCATTCCCCATTCATCTTTGATTAGGTATACAGCTATCTCAGGCATCTGCTGAACTCCTACCCAGAGTCCCATCAAAGGCTTCGTGTCATAAAATATGTTCCCCTGCAGAGAAGGCCTGAGCAAAGCTTCCTTCAGAACTTGTTGGAGCCAGTCCTTGCATGAGACAAAACATTCCCTGAGAACCATGCCAAGAGTCCTTTTGCTGTGCCCCATACTCTCTTTGGGAGGGCAGTGCTACGCCTTTGACAGTTTTCCAGCCTCTGTGATTCAACAGCTCAGGCTTCAGTGCAAGATCCAAACTCCAATCTATGTGTGATGGATTGTCACTACTCTGTCAGGCTGGCATCATCTGTTAGCTATCAAACCTTTCTGTGAGGTCTTCCAGATTTTTTCCACTGATTTGTTGAATAACAAAGTTGGAATCAATAATCTGATTTGATTAAGTGTATCTTAACATCTGAAAAAGGCTCAAAGTCAAAAAAACATAATGGGCAATATAGTCACTGTGTTTGCAATCGGACTTCTGTCATTGCCTGGTTTATGTACGTGTAGTTGTCATCATTTGTCATACATAATGTAAGTCAGTGAAACATGAATCCTTATAATTTGTTCAAAATCTGACTTGTGATCTAAGCTGTAGTCTCAGGGTTATGAGTCTTAGGTCTGTGATTCTTGTCTCTGTCGTGATAATGTAAACATACTGAACTTTTGTAGACTTATAGTAAATTTATAAGGTCAGTTTTAAAAAAGATAATGTTGTGGACTCAGTATGATCACTTCTTACATAAAGAACCAAACTGCTTAACAGATATAATGTATCCAGTGAGAATACTTGGGGAAATTTTGATCTGGATAACAGAGAAAATTGATCTTTTCCTTAGTATTTGCAAGAAATTGTTTTAACTGTATAACTGGGGGTTTTTCTGTGACACTGAGTTTTTAAAAAGACATATGACAGCTTTTATCCTTTACAACAAGTACTGCCCTCCCTGTTTCATGTATGGGGAATGGAGGCATAGAAAAATATGGTAATTTGCTAGTTTAGAGTGTAAATTCCAAAAAGAGGTGAGCAGTCCCTCCTCTCCTGAATTCCTGTTTACACTTCTGGATACTCAGTTTGTGTAATACCTACAAGACCTTGTTTCATCTTCAGAACAACAGATAATGTACATTACCTGCAAAAATATAGCATTTGGCATATTTTAAAATCTGTAAGATTGGGTAGCAATTTAGAAATTATAATGTTGCAAAGCAGTCACAAGGATTGTGGCTCAATAAGGTTATTACAAGGTTCCTATGGCTTTTAGTGAAATAAAAATATTTACTAAATAGTAAGGGAGATTCCCTACAGGCCTGCTGACTCTCTAATTCCCATCATTCTGTGCAAGTACACAGTGCAAAATCTGAACATTGGCCTAATGCATTGTCTGTTCAACCTGGAGAAGAGGAGACCAAGGGGAGACCTCATCACAGTGTACAACTGCCTGGTGAGGGAAGAGGAGGGGCAGGCACTGATTTCTGCTCTGTGATGACCAGTGACAGAACCCGAGGGAATGGCCTGAAGTTGTATCAGGGGAGGTTTAGGTTGGATATTAGAAAAAGGTTCTTCACCCAGGGAGTGGTTGGGCATTGGAACAGGCTCCCCAGGGCAGTGGTCACAGCCTGGCAGAGTTCAAGAAGCATTTGGACAATACTGTTGAGCACATGATGTGACTCTTGGGGATGGTCCTGTGCAAGACCAGGAGTTGGACTTGATGATCCTTGTGGGTCCCTTCCAACTCAGCATATTCTGTGAATTTTTTTTTTCCCAATAGTTTTGAAAATGCTTTAAGTAGGCAGAGATAGAGATCGTTGGGTTTTGTTTGAACAAGCAGCTCTGTGACTAAGAGTATGGTTTCTTTTTCTCTGACTTGGCATCTTCTTGGTGATCTTGACAGTCTTGTATCTCCTTTTTGCCCCCTGCACCTTCCCCACTGGGGAACTAGAACTTGTGTTCCTGACCTCCTCCTGTGTTTCTCCTGATGGCTGCACAGGGACCCTTTTGCTCTGCAGCTCATGAGGGTCAGCACTCACCTTTGGCCAGGCCACAGGGGAGGCTGTGCGGGGTGGCTGCTCCGTGCGCTGTGGTGATGCTGTGCCTCTCACTTTGGGGTGGCCAAAGGCCACAGGCAGCGCCTGAGCCAGGGATCATACAGACCTGCTACAGCAGCAAATCTCTTGGAAACCTCTGCTGCCATTTGTCAGATGGTTAAGTTGCCCTTTTTTGAGACATGGAGAGATGCCTACAGACAGACAGACGTGTATTCAGGAATATTGAGTATAATAAAAATGATATTAAGATGGGATTAAAAAATTAACTAGATCCTCACCTTGGGCTTCACCAATACTGTTAGATTTTTATATCTTTTTAAAAACCTGTTTGAAAAAGTTGCTTTTACTGAAGTAGTATTGTTTTCATGTTCTCCTCAGTTACTCATTTAGTTCCAACAAAATATTGTGTTTCAGATTCTGGCTGATACTTCTATTTTTAATCTCCCTTGCTTAAATAACACCCTTTCATTTAAAATAGTTTCTTTTTCAAAAATTAAAATGACTGGATTCTGTCTTGCAATGAGATACTTCTCTTGTATACACAGATAGTATCAGTTATTTAATTCTTTAACTTTAGAGATCAGTGCAAACTTGTTGATGTCTGTTGTCTACCTTTTGACTTCCAAATTCCTAAAACTCCTTTTTCATTTTTGCTGTTTAAAGGAATGATCAGATATGATAGTAAAATCATATCTAAATTAGTAATTACATTTGTTTAAACAGACTCAGCTGAATGTTCAGTGGCTCAATTTAGTCAAATTGTTTTTCTTGGTTTGTTCCTCCATATCTGAAACCAATACAAAAAGACATTTCAGTACAAGAACCAGTTGTCTCCATATTTATAGATAAAGATCAAGTTTTTTGCTGCTTACCTTAGGACTCTGGCTATGACCAGTCAAGGGTTTCTTGTAATGTTTAATAGACTGTTGTAAAAATGCAAAAATAAATAGACTTCTCTAAAAATGTACCCACATTATCTTCTTCGTTGCTTCCAAAAATATTTTGAAGCTCAAATCTTGATGGCTGGGTAATGGAACAGTTGAATAACTAGAACAGTTTATAATTTTTATTGGAATTTTTTGTCATAGTAACAAATTTTATTATGAGAAATGGAGAGAGTAGGAAAATTGTAAAACGGATATCCCAGTAAAGAGAAAAGGCTGCAAAGAGTTTCCAGTTTAAGACACATTTCTACTTGTTGCCAGAAACCAGCAGAAAAAATATGCTGAAGCTTGTGCCTCTCTTACAGTCTTCTGATGAATTTTATAAAACTCTTCAAACAAAAATTAAGGCATTCCTTGAAACAGAATTGCTGTTTATAGATCATTTTTGGGAAAGCAATATAGTGAGACACTTATTAAAACTAAATAAGCATTTTATAAAAGATAGTGAAATACATTGCAAAACTGAAGGGCTGTGACTTCAGTGAGGAAGGGGAAGAGCCTTTCAACATATTTTAAAAAATCAGTAAAATACTTTGTCCGATATTTTATGTGAGGAAACAGGCCAGGGAGGGGACGGATGCAGCCGGGGTGGCGGGAGCTGCTGGATGCTTCCTTTTCCCTCCTGTCCTCCAGGCTGTTGCGATCCATGCACCAATGGCTTCCATCCCCACAGCTCACACAGGAAAGGCAATTAGCTGCAGCACGTATTTGAGATAACAGAGCTTTGCGTTGCACAGCCAGCTCCAGCAGCTTCCTCTGGACAGGGGGAGCACAGCAGAACAGGGCCAGGGCCAAGGTGAGGGCCCCTGGGAACCACCAGCAGAGGGGCATTGGGCAGCCTTCCTGTTGGACGGCGCAGCACCAGCAGGGGAAAACATGCCTGTGAATAATTCCCCCTCTGGTAGCCAAAGCAATGATACTGAGTTTCAGAAGAAGTGCTGAGGGGCAGCTGTGGTGGGGCTGGGTTCTTTTTACAGGTTTAGGACTCAGTTTAGGAGGGAAAAAATACTCCTTTTGAAGGCTTCCGGCTTTTAGCACAAGGCCATGCTTGTTGTGAGAGACTGCATGTCTCTGAGCAGTTCTGCAAGAACCATTTATTGTAGCAGATAACCACAGAATAACCCAAAATCTCTAAAATCCAGAATCAACTGTGCTGCTGTTTGAGATCACAGACAGATTTTTTGTCCTGCACACTTCATGCTTGGCTTTTACAGTCCCTTAACAAAATTGTTAATGTGGGGAAGATCACTTTGATCCATCAGTGGAACAGTTGTGCTTTGCTTTAAAACAGTGTTAAAAGGCCTCAGCTCAGTATTTTCTAAATTAGGCAGCTAATAGTATGCCTACCAAATGATGGCATTACTGGCCAATTATGCTTTGGAGAACCATCTTGGGACGCTTGTCTCTTCTGTGGATGACACAGTACAGCACAAGTCAGGAGACGTTAGTGGGGACAGGAGGAGTCTAGGGTTAGAACAGGATGTTAGTCTTGGGTTCACCATGCTTTGCAGGAGGGCAGCACATAATTGTAGGTAATAATGCAATCTGACTGTGCTAAACACTGACAACAGGGATCAGCCTTAAAGTTAATATAAAGGGAGAAATACTGCCTTTTTTTTTTTTTTTTTTTTTTTTTTTTTTTTTTTTTTTT
>JAWWEV010000134.1:54496544-54543709 GCA_035583235.1 Hafferia zeledoni | reverse complement strand
GGGATGGGGGGGAGGGGGGTGTTGAGGTTTTTTTGTCCTTTTCCACTGTAAGTCCAGAAATATGATTCCAGCACACTGATAGTTGGGCTGCACTGAGAACTTTTGGCATTTGGGATGTTTCAAAGGAAATTGAACCAGGCAGTGGGAAAACTCTTAGATCTTGAAATTGTTGCTGGTAATGTTCTTGTTTCAAGGAAAGGAAACTTCAGGGAAGAGGCAGTAGAATACTGTGGTGTTGGATTGTAGCAATTCTTTGGGGCATGTCAGGCAGTGCTCTGTCTAGATCAAAGAATGAAACAGAAGGTAGCATCTGTGGGAAACTAAGGGAAGACAAAGGAAATTGTAAGGGTATCCGTAGTTCTAAAACTTCATGGAAACAGAGCAACGTTAGCTATACCGTGATGCTTTTGGAAATTCCCCAAAACAGGCTCTGGTGTAAATACCATACATGGTAGTGTTTGCTGGCAGAGTCTTTAGAGACACAGGAAACTACAGCAGAGTAAAACTGGTAGCAGAGCTACCTAAGAGGCCAGTGGTCAAGATTAAAATGACAGCTCACTAGCAGACAGTGTGTGACTACTTACATTACTTGACAGCCAGATAGTATAGCTGCAAACAGGACAATAGCACTGCCATGTTTTCCTTTTCCTGCTGCTTTATCACGTTTTCTACTCCTTTGCAATTCCAGCCTATCGAAGGCATGCCTCGGGGCAATGTGGTGATCATCTGTGAGGTTGTACATTGTATTATGACTCTATTACCTCTCTTCCAATGCAGAACCTGTCAGTTATCATACCAGACCTCTTTATGGAAATGCTTTGTGGTCACCCAAGTGCTCATAAGATGAGATAACAATGCCATCTGTGAGCAAAAGGGAGGAAAAATATATGGACCATTTATTGATGCTGGTACGAACACTTCAACTGAAAAAATAGTTTTCTGTCTAGTGTCTTTAAAGAGTTCACAATAGCATGAATATTAAGGAAAAAAGTCATGAATAGCTGCCGATGATCTGAGTTGTCTCTGTGAAGTGAAAAGGGTAAAGAAGATATGGTTTTGATCTCTAGAGTAAATTCCAGGGGAAGGTCAAGAAAGTGCATTAGCTGAGGGAAGTACTTTGAGAAGGCAGGGTTGTGCAGGAAGAGCTTTGGGGAAAACACAGAAATAACTCTTCAGGAGACTGTAATGATGATGAACATTCCTAGAAAACTAAGCACCATGGGCTGTGTTGAGGACAGGAGGCCAAGCAGAGACCACTGAACTATCACATTCGTCCTGCAGCATTTTACCACCTTGGAAAGGGACACTTGTCCTTCGTGATTTATATCCTATTGACAGTAATGTTTGAGCAGTCAGAACCTCCAGCATGTTTGGGTACAGCTCTATTGCAGTTTTGTGTTTTGTTGCTTATATCCAATTAATAAATATTTTTGTTGTGAAAAACATGGTAAAGATATCTCTCTGAAATGCAGCTTCCTCCTACTGACATCAATTCCTAGTAACTTGTTTATATAAAGACAGCATTAATTTTCTTACTTACAGTAGGGAATACTTTTCCCTTCTTTCTACCTTTCTAGATTCCAGCTGAGAGCATATGATGTAGCTCTGACCCAGATTCATCTGCCATCTGGACTACTTTTCAGAAACACCCTTTTTCATTGTTTGTAGGATAAATAAAATGTCTTTGCCCCACCAGTCCGTTAAAGGGGATCTCAGATATAACTGCACAGATTATAGTGAAACACAGCAGACATGTGTGACTGGAACAGCAGTTGCTTACAAACATCCAGCCTTATCATCTCCAGCTTTTGTACAGTCTTACATGTAACTAGTTCTCTTTCATAGGAGTAAGTGAAGATGATTTTCCAAACAGCCTGGGCTAAATGACCTCACTGTTCTCTTCCTCCATGTTAATACATACTATTTAGCCAGGCTGTGAGTGCCCTGGGGAAGACCAAGACCTCATTTCTGTTGCTGGCTTCGGAAGTTCCATAAAGCAGACTAATGAAAGCTGTTAGTGTTCAAGCAAATCTGGAAATCTCAAGTGGCTATATAGAACTTGATGCATCAGAACAAAACTAGTTAGCTGCATATCAATAGGATTTGAAATAGTGAATTTTCAGGCAGCATTGACTGCATCAAGCACAAGGTTAAGAAACCCTCTCATGCTGATGGAGTATTTCACATGAAGGCATTTTTTTCCAGGAAGGTTTCTTTTTAAGTTGTGTTGCCATGGATGATCAAAGATCTAGAATGTTAACAACTCCTGGGATGACACGTGCAGCCAACAAACCCTTTCTATTTTATCAAGCCTCAAACTCTTTATGGACTGATGGGGCCGGTCTACAAAAATTTGGAAAATACACTTTTTGATTCTTACCTCCCCTAGAGCTCCGTGTTGTTCTCATAACCATTTTCTAGGTCATAAGACACAATGTAACTGCATAACAGTGAGGAACAGAAACTAATTGACTACTTAATGATAATCAGCATTGGGATGTATATTGAAATGCTGGTGTACAGCAGTCTGTGTTGTAAGAAAAAGCAAAGTCTTTGACAGATATCTGATATATAACCTATGTCTGTCAATGTCTTAGCATAAATTACTTCTACTGCTTTTGAATATTTTGCAATGACTCTGAGATACATATGCATTTATGTGACCTTTTAAGTAGAATTATCTTTCTAAATTTTAAATGAACATGCAGTAATTGTCTGTCTGCTTTTTAGAAAAAGTAGTTTATAGGTTTGTCATGACTTGTCAGATAGGTAACACCTTTGAATAAAACCTAGATAAAATTTTGAATTCAAGAGCAAATATTTTCCTTACAAAGTCCATAATTCAAGAATTGCTTGCTTTTACTTTCTCCTTTTTCTCCAATCCTTCAAAATAATAAATTTAAAGACTATAATAATCTGTGAAAAAAAAAAAAAAACCAACAAAAAACAAACACTTGAAAAAATAAAAAGCTAAATGCTCTATACTATTTTACAGTGTTTTACCTATTTTAGAGAACTAAGAACTTCAACTTTTTGGACTAAATTCAATCAGGATTTGACATATGTCAAGGAGTGTGCCAATTGATACCAGGAAATATGAAACATCTACGAGCTAGAGTAAGGTCGTTGAAGAGAAAGCAAAGAATTAGTTTCTGTTCGCTCTCAATTAAAATGTGATTTGAGCCTTAAAATGTAAATCTCCTGACATCAGCAATTGCCAGGGCTCTTCAGGATCATGAGACAGAAATCACTATTGTGTGTTTTCCTGTTGTAAATTATGTGATTCACATGTTCATGACACAGTCTAACTAAGAGGAAAACAAAGTTAATATCTGAGACCATCTGAGAGGAAATCATGTTGTGATTTGTGCCAGATGGGGTCCTGAAGTAATTACAATGTCAGTGCTTCCTAAGTAGGGTAATGATACGGACCTAATTCTGGTCGGTCTGAGAAATTCGTCTTGATGAACTTTCAACTCTATTTAACTCAGTCATACATTGAAAGATAATCTAATGGGATGTTACCACAATCTGTTTATATTTACCCAAGCTATTTAATACACTACTGCTGTAATTAATAACAATGATGGTTTATACAAGTGCTGAGACAAAGGGGCTAAAGCCCATTATTTTTCTACTTAGTATCAAATCTAAAAAAAACTCTTTCACTTTGGTGTTGTGGTTTCCTATGAGCAAAACAATCTTGACTTGGGAATATTTGTTGAATTTAATTTTTTACCAATTAGGAGAAACTTCTGACTGTGGATTTGGGTATTGAGGGGGAAGCAAAAAAAAAGACCAGAAACACTTGAAAAAGTCAGCTGCTTTCCTTCTGCCTTTACCAGCCCAAACACTTATTTTAAACCCTCTCTAGTCTTGGTTTCCCTTATTTTCACTTCAGATTAGGTTTAGTGTTCCTCGCTTCCTTTGGGGAGGTGAAACTAAGTGTGGGAGGTGGGGTCGTGCCATAATGGTATATTTTTGCCTTTCTTCATTCTACTGCTTTTCCTGTCATTCTTTCTTAATGTCCTGCTCTAGAGTGGTGTCCACAGGCCAAAGTTCCCTTGTGGATGCCCCTACCCTGGCATGGATTTCCCACAGCTGCTGTCCCTTGGGAGTGTTACTGTCTCAATGCTGGTCACTGGTTGCAATCCCTCCAGAGTGCCTGTATTTGGCATGGAACACCTCCTGCCCAGAGTGTGTTCCCAGCTGCAGTTCCAGTGCCTCTTGTCCCATCTCTCATGGCTGGCACGGGCACTCTTAAACCTCTTTTAAACCTGCATGAAGTTTTTGCAGGTGATGGGCTGTTTATGCTTGTTTCAGAGGCATTTGGAACCAGCTGTGACCATCTGAGGGCAACCTCCCACACAGGGCACCACTGCAACCAACCCTCTGCTACCGAATCCCTGCCATTGATGCCCAATGTGGAGCTGTACTGCAGATTTTTCTAATCTTGTTTTAAAGATTTTCTCTGCAAAAGACAATGGACAGACAGACAGACTTGAACCTGCAGCACTGCATTTTGTAAAGGTTTGGAGGAAGTGGTTAATGTCAAGGAAGGGCTGTTTGATGAACAACAGATAAAGAAACAGGACTTGGTAAGGAATTGTTTCTTAAATCCTAGTTATGTGCCTTAGTCCTTGTGTTTCATTGACACTGGAGTTGTCTTTCACCTTAAATAACGAGCCAGCTCTATTTCCTCATGGGCTTCTCTAAGATAACTTCTGAGAGATAGCAGAATGCTCATTTACCTTAAGCCTCAGCATACTTCATGCCCTTATTCTTCCTTTGCTGCATTTCAATATGTTATTTGCCATATTGCTGAAACAGTCATTTAGCTCACTGGGATGAAATATTTTTTCTGTGAGCTGAGGCAACAGAAAGCCTGAGTGCCTGGGAGCAGGTGCTCTCATGTGAGTGCTTGCACACTCCTGGCAGCTGACAGTCATCTCCTGATCTCTGTAACCCGGGATTTCAGCAAGGGTATGTGCCCAGCTTGCTGACTCAGGATACTCGGCTCATTCTTTGTTTCCCACCTAAATCTCTTTGTAAAGTGTCACCACGGTGTCACCTAAAGAGCTCAAGACTCAACTAGCTGGTGATGGGCTTTTTAATGTAACTGTGTGAACACAATAGTGTCAGTGCAAATTGCTGTCTGAAGGCTCAGAATTGGAATGCCCTCTTGGATAGCACTTCACGAATGTTTGAAATGCTTTTTGAGTTTGTTTTCTAGTTGGTCATCTTCTAAAAATTATCTGCACTTAAAAGAGGAAAACTGGGATTTTCTGGGGTTTGAATGTCTGTTTGGATCCCATGTACCAAGTTGAATTCTTCTAGACTGTAGGTCTTCTGACTGACACATCCTATTCATTTGAACAGAGCAGTCTATTATAGAAATTGTCCAAGGCCTATTTTATTCAAAATGGTCAATCACTCTTGCTTTACATAAGCTGAAGAAAATATCTTTTGCAAAACTGACTGAAAGTCAGTAGACCAATTTGTGTAAAAAGAGTTTGCTATTTCAATTTAAAATTATATTAAGGCTAGAGGAGAAAAGGAGAAACCTTTTTGTGCTAAAAGTTAAGATTAGGACAAAAATAATTCTAGCACAATGGTCTCACCCTGGCAAATAGGGTTTCATTAAAATCAGCCTTCAGCTGAGTCTATCAAAACTGTCAGTCACAGAAAGAGGCTGTTAGGCATGCAATTCTATGGAAAGATTGTAGGTGCACAACCTGTCTGTTTATATCTTCCATGCAATAAATACCACCCCATTTTTTGATTTGAGAAATATGAGGTCAATTTATTTAATCAAAAAACCTGAAACAATGAAACTATGAATTAAGATTCTTGTGGAGGGAAGTGCAACCTTATTCTGAATTCTGTGAAGAGTTTAGATATTTTATTTTCTGCCTTATAACTCATTTTTAGTGTTGTTGAGTTTGATTTCAGCTGATTTCAGTGATATATGTGTGTGATGTTGAATGCTGTGTAGTATTTAAGCGTTTTGGAGGATCTGCGATCTGGCAAGGCATTTGCTCTGATGGGGTTAGGAGATTAGCTGCACATGTCATCCTAGTTTCTCAGGACTGAAAGAGTAGGGTAAAACTTGACATCCAGATGTCCATGGGCCCTGATGGGATGCACCCACAAGTACTGAGGGAACTGGTGGACAAGAATATCATTGCTAGGCCACTCTCAATCATCTTAGAAAGGTCATAGCAGTCAGGAGCGGTCCTTGGGGACTGGAAGAAAGCATTTGGCACTCCAGGTTTCAGAAAGGACAAGAGGGAGGACCCAGGGAACTACAGGCCTCACTTGGAGAGGGGATGGATGGCTCATCCTGGAAGCCATCTCTAAGCACCTGGAAGACAAGAAGGTGATTATGAGTTGTCAGCATGGATTCCCCAGAGGGAAATCATGCTTAACCAATCTGATTGCCTTCTATAATGGGAAAACTGGCTGGCTGGATGAGGGGAGAGCAGTGGATGTTTTCTACCTGGACTTCAGCAGGGCTTTTGACACTGTCTCTCATGATATCCTTAAAGGTGAACTCAGGAAGTGTACAGTGGATGAGTGGACAGTGAGGTGTTTTGAGGACTGAATGACAGACCCCAAAGGATCATAATCAGTGGGACAGGATCTAGCTGTAGGCCTGCCACTAGTGGTGTCCCCCAAGGATCAGTACTAGTCTCAAATTGTCACCAATGACTTAGATGAAGAGGTGGATGCCTCCTCATGAAGTTTGCTGATGACACAAATCTGTGAGTGGCCAATACGCCAGAGGGGTGAGCAGCCCTTTGGAGGGATGTTGACAGGCTGGAGAGATGGACAGAGAAAAACTTTTTGAAATTCAACAGTGGCAAGTGCTGAGTCCTGCACCTGGAGAAGAATAATCTCATGCACCAGGACAGGCTGGGGGCCAACCTGCTGGGAAGCAGTTCTGCGGTGAAGGTCGTGGTGGACAACAAGCTGTGCATGAACCAGCAGTGTGCCCTCATGGCCAAAAATGCCTGTGGTAGCCTGGGCTGCATTAGGAAGAGCACTGCCAGCAGGTTGAGCAAGTTGATCCTCCCCCTTTACTCAGCCCTGATGAGGCCACATCTGGAGTGCTGTGTCCTGTTCTGAGCTCTTCAGTACAAGAGAGACGGGGAGCTCCGGGAGCAGGTCCAGTGGAGGGCTATAATGCTTAGCGGACTGGAGCCCCTCTCTTATAAGGAAAGACTGAGGGAGCTGGGCCTGTTTAGCCTGGAGAAGACTAAGGGGTAACCCCATCAATGTATTTGAGCATCTGAAGGGAGAGTGTCAAGAGGACAAAGCCAGGCTATCCTTGCTGGTACTGAGCAATGGGAGAAGAAGGAACAGGCAGAAACTGGAACACAGAAAGTTTCACCTCAATATAAGGAAGAACTTCTTTATTGTGAAAGTGATGGAGCACTGGAACAGATTGCCCAGAGAGTTTGTGGTGTCTTCCTCACTGGAAGTATTCAAGAACTGCCTGGACACAATCCTGTGCAATGCTCTAGAATGACCCTACTTGAGGATGGAAGTTGAACCAGATGACCTACTGTGGTCACTTCCACCCTGACCCATTCTGTGATCTTCATGAAAATATTTACAAATAATTGCCAAAATACTCATATCTATTATTGAAATAGTATATATCTTAAGATGATATTTTAAAAGGAGAAGTATCTCTTTATATATTTGTAATATTTTCTACATTCATTTAATCAAAAGACCTTATGGCACTAATTGAAAATGGCAGAAACCTAAATGATAGCATTAAAATAATGTACAATAATTCTTTTTGCTGTTTTACCATTGTTTCTAAATTGTTTGCTATGGTAATAATATCTTTCTGAACAAAGTGTTAATAAAATTGTGATTCCTATATAGAGAGAAAGAAAGCAAACTCAGAATATTTGTGTTATCTATGATGGATACTTGACATCCAGCATTCTTGATACATATGAATAGATGGCAATTGCCACTTAGCCATTTGATTTTATGTGACATGCTACCAAACTTGATCTGGCAGTATGTAGCATAATGTCCACAGAATGCAGTGACACCTTTTGGATTTAGCTTTAAAGGCTTTGATATCAGTTGCATCTTCTGATTTATTTTAGTACACATATTAAAGCGATTAGAAAGCTAAGGCTCTCAAATGTATCTTTATGCAATCTGAGGAGACATAACACCTCACTAGCCTAAGGATGTCCCTAAGGAAACAAAAGGTCTTTCTTCTAAAGGGTAACGTCACTTGTATATGTACTCTGGTTACAAGAAAGAAGCAACCCCGTTATGAGTAGTTGTTTTTTTTGTTTGTTATTTTTGTCTTTCCACATATATGGGGATCTAGATGATCTTTCTGGTTCCTTCCAACACAAACCCTTCTATGATTCTACAATGTTGCTATATGTTGTATACTACACACAATATATAGGCTACTTGGTCTTCAACGAAGACAGATCATTTGTTCAGAGAAGTTTCCCAGTTGTTTCCTAACATCTGGTAAAAACTGTTAGTTTCCTAATTCTTCTCCCTGTTCCATAACGTCTGCAAACTCATCCTAAGATGAAAACTTACTTTGAACTAACAACTGTAAGATGTCTCTCAATCTGCAAGCTTGCATGGACTCCTTTGACAATTCTCTGTGTGCAAATTTCAACATATGTTATGATTTATCCAGTGCATTGAGTGCTATTGGAATAGGCAAAATCTAAATATACCAGAAAAAAACTTATACATGCAATGAGTACTGGACAAAATAACTGAGAAAAGAAACATTTTCCTCAAGGAAAAAAAAAAAGCCTCTCTGATTTCATATTCTTTGCTTTTAAGAGGAGCTGCAAAAAAAAATTTGAAAATGAACATCAGTGCTAAAAGTAAAATGCCATTAGATACTAAACGCAATGGAGACATTGGTGTTATGGCAGAATATTGTTTTCCCTGAGTAACACCTCCTAACTCTCATCTGTTTTCTAGGTGCTAAGTATTTATTTCACATGCTTGGAAACCTGTTATGCATTATTGCTTCTAGCCCTGCCAAAAGTTTTTTCTGCTCTATAGATGTGTAGCTCCCCTTTTCTAAAATTTGACTAATTATTCTGGAACAAGGCCAATTATATAAACTGAGTGTTTTCAATTTTGTACTTAGCTTGATGTTTGTCCTAGTTTTTCAAGTCCGATAAAGGCTTTGAGTGTCAAAAAGCTTTTGTTTCCTCCTTGATCTGCTGATGTAAGAAAGAAGATACTATCTCTGCAAATGCTACTTCAGCTGTTCCTAACACAATCTTATTTCTTGTCCTTGTCCTACCTGGTCAGTAGTTGGAGGTGGAAAAGTTTTTTGAAGGTTGTGAAGACAGATGTGTTAGGTTAAAGTAGCCAACCAGGCTCCCTCTGTGGTCAAGGAAAACAGGCACAAGTGAAAGATAATGATGTTTTTTTTAATTATTTATTATGTTGGAGGAAAACAGGAACAACATGGGGGAAGAAAATTAAAACTATAACCTTGTCAAAATCCATCTAGTTTCTCTTCCACCTTTTGCTTTCAAAAAAGGAGACTCGGGAACTAATTACTCTTAGGGATTTAGGATTAGGATGCTGGTATTTGGTAATCTGTATGCAGAACAAAATGCCATTAAAATAGCAATCTTACTGTCTGATTTAGTTGCACTTTGTATCTGACTCTTTAATACTCTATTACAGTAGACTTCAAATACCAATATTGTTTGCTTTATAAGGCTGACATGCAATTTTGAATGAAAAATGCTGCACTTAACCTACCATTATTAATCTTTTGAGACTCTTTTCTTCTTTCCAAAACTGAATTATATTTGAATTTCTGTATTGGAGTGTTTTATCTAACGTCTTCTTGGTCTGACATTTAAATGTAGTAGTTCTCATTTTTTCACTCTCTTAACTCAAAACCAAAAAACTACAAACTTTTGATACTACTATTAAAATGAAGTTCAGAAAACTTTTACACAATTTATAATGTATTTTGTAATTAATATGTCAGAAAGATTTTTTCCAAATGTAGTAGAACAAGGTATCTCCAGTTTCTAAACTCAATTAAATGAATTACAGCTCTGCTTTGATATTTTCAAAGACAGAACAGTTCACTGTTCTCTGAATGGGATGTTTTTGCCTGCAGTCTCAAGAAGACACTTGAGTAGATTAAAACTTGGATAAATTAATTTTAAAAGGGAAAGAATGACAATATGAAAATATATGTGTTAAAATTTATAGTGGTTGTTGAAATTTCTCTACTGTGTATTAACATCAGTTTGCATTTAAGATGTGTGTTCTTCTGGGGAAAATGCTCATTTTCCTGATTATTGCTGGAATGTACTTTCTTGTAATAATAAAACAAAAAGTAAAGAAAGATTTGAGATATTTTAGTTATAAATTATTCAGTTTCTATGCTTCATTTCTTACTAATGCAAGTTCACCCATATAGTAACAGTAAGGGGTCATAGAAATTTTAGGTCTTTTTAGTGATTAAGTGCCATAAAACTTTTATATCTTTTCTAAACATTATATGTGAGTTACATATAATCTGAAATTGTTTTGGATACCTCTAAGTTCATGTAGTTTTCAAGTATAGAAATTAAATGTTTTGGCCTCCAAATGCATGTCCTGTCTGTGTATGTCCTGTGCAATTTATAAATAGTATGGACCTGATTAATGATAAAATTTGATCTGAAAATTTATTCCCAGACAGAAATCTATGTAATTTAGAGAGAAAGTTGCAAATTTTCTTTGATCCTTGGTAAGAGGTAGTTTAACTAATAAATTTGTGTATATGCTTAGCTGATCAGCTTTCAGCAACTTCAGAGATTTTATTTTGCCAGAGGTAATGTATTTGGATATTGACAGCATGCAAGAGCAAATATTCTATTTCCTGTGACTCTACAATTTAATACAGGTTTATTTATTGTTGAGTGCATTGTCTATGTTTAGCAAACTTTTTCTCTGATTTACAGTAATTTATTACCTTGGGTTGGCATATTTCTCTTGAAAAACTGGGGGTTTTTTTTTGTTTTTTTTTTTTTTTTTTGTTTTGTTTTTGTTTCATATCTAATTTAAGATAGGAGACTCTTGTCACAAAAAAATGCTTTTTTTATCCACTTTTCTTATTTGCCAGAGTAATAGTTTGAATTACTGTTGAATTACCATTATTTTCTATAAATTCTTGGGAGGGAGGGTTTAAAATCTTACAGTCTCATATTTACTCTTTCATTGAAATAAAAAGTAAATGATTTAGGTGGCCTATTACTTCTGTTAACATTTAGATTAAATTAACTAGAAAATGATTGTCCTAGAGATACAGTGTCCCTAAGCAATATAGCATGTTATTCTTTAAAATTGTCCTTCTCTTTTTGTGTGTTATTTATTCACCTGCCCCAGGAAGGTCAGGCAGGATGAACTATCTTTGAGTCAGTAAAGGCATTGGAAAGGCCAGTGAGAGTGCCTTTTTTTCAACATAGCTGGGTTTAAATTTATTCAAATTCCATACCCTGAATAAAAGCATTTCATGGTAACTGGGTGGTTGGTAAGGGATTTGCTGAAAGATGCACTCAAAGATCCAAAGCTAAAATTTTACATGTGTATTTCTTGGCAATTGTTTCACAAAGTGAAGATAACATAGTTCATGGGGACAGTGTGAAGGCCCATGAAACTTTGGGTTAAAGGCCAAGCCATTTTTTGCACAAATTGTTTCTTTCATTACCTCTTTGTGAGCATGGGTTTTGTTCCTTACATTTATAAATTAGTATTTTCTCCCTCCCGTAAAAATAATAATTGCAAAGAGCTGGGTAATGATAGGATATTAATAAATTATTAGAGAAATTATTTTCTGATGGATTGCAGAAAAGTAATCAAAGATGACATTTTGGCACTCAAGTCTAAAATGTCCAATGGTCTCTGAAGTCCTTTAACTGAACAGTGAAAAGTAACCAGACCTAAAGATCACTGAAGTCAAAAATAAAAAAGCCCTTTGTATAATGGGCATTGGCTGAATGCTGAAGAGAGACACCTGGTAGTAAAACAGTATTTGCTCATCTCTCTGGAAGTGTTTGCCAAGTCAATTAGCGGAGCAACTTGTGCTGCCCCCAATTCCAGTGTCATGTTGTAATCTTATTTTCCTTTTGCATTTTTAAAACATTTATGGAACTCACAAAAATGGAAACATTTAGGATAAGCACTCAAATCCCTTGTCACAGTTTAGATTAATTACACTCACTTACATAATGGGGCCTTGGATTAATGTCCAGGCTTCATTTGGGATATTAAATGAGAGTCTGTCTTATTGAACACTTGCAAGTTTATAAAGATTTTTTCCAAATGATGTGCAAGCTGGGTTACTAATTAAGCTAATAAACTAATGAAGGTGTTCCTGTGGCAATACTACGGACCAGAAAAAACTGTATATATGCCAGATTTCTGCAGTAGGTAATCGTGGACCAAATGTTTACATGCACACACCAAGTGTTGGCTCGCTGGGACATGGCCACCTGGCAGTGTGTGACATGAACTTCTCACACTGCTTATTTTCTCTTGGCATAGCACTACTCTAATATCACCATATCCTATAATATTTCAAAGGGAGAAAGAGGCTTGCTTGGTGTTGTTTCATTTATCATAATGCATTATTTATTATTATCATTATTATATTTAATTTTCTCTTGGAACAGTGAACATTTTCACAAATTTTATTTTTATATACAAAGAGTTCAGACTCTGTTCTTTATCTCTTTATTGGCAGCTTTCTGCAGGAAAGTGAGGCTGCACTGTGGTTTTCCAGCCAATGCTGGCTGAAGTCATCGGGAAGTTGCAGCTCACTGAGGCTGTCACATAGTTATTGATGCTGCTGTGGCCTGTAGGCTCTCTCTTCTGGATGAGATCCCTGTGTGTGTTGCTGCCAGTGGGCACATGGACATCCTCTACTACTTGGTGTCTGTTAGTCTGTGAGAGCTTACTCCACCAGAAGGATTTGGTGGTACTTGTCAGATTGCATGAATCTATTGATGCCGTTTGGGCATGATAGTTACTTGGGAATCAAGGAAAGAATAATATCCTTCCCTCTTTCTTATTAACTTGAAAACATCTAAAGAAATTCTGGTAACATGTGGTGAAGCAGATAAACAATAAAAATAAACCACTTTCTTGGGCAGTATAAGATGAGACCTTCACTCTTCAATTAGAGCTTCAAGCTCTGTGAACAAGGCTGCCCTTGCAATCATGCCCCGGTGACCTGGGAATCTTTAATTTACCCAAGAGCTGCAGAATCCCTGATCTTGAGAAAACATGATGAAAAATAGATTTTAAGTAAATATTAAACACTACAGAACTTGTGAAGGAGTCAGAATTTTCATAATGCACAGTTCTAGTTCCCTGGAGTGGACAGACTGATACCTATTGTAGCTTTTGTTTTTTTTTTTTTTTTTTTTTTTTTTTTTTTTTTTTTTTTTGAGTGAGTTGTTTGTTTTGGGTTTTTTTGTTTAATGTAATTGACCAAAATAAAAAGAATTAAGGGTTCTTCATTATTTTTTTTTTAAGCCGATACTATTTGCTTTTATTTTGTGCCCAATGTGACGTTTTCCTTTTTTCTTAAAATTGTTAAAACTCATTAATAAACAGTCATATTCAAACATGAAATAAGTTGAACAAGGGGTAGCCAGAGCTTATTCTCCCACTGAAGACTTTCTTCTTCCTTACTGTCTTTTCATCCAGCCCACTGGACTTTGGGATGAATTATTACTTCACTGGGCGCCAGTCAGGGGATAAACATATGAAGAGACTATTTGAGATTTCTCTGTCATGAACATCGTAGTTTGAAGCTGAGTGACACTTGAGATTTAATTTGAGGTTTATTTCAGTGCCAGAAAAATGTAGGTATATATAATTATGCTGGTGATAAACAGGGATATAGTGACATAGAGAAGTACTACTGCAACTTACATTGGGAGGTTTCCTTAGATTTTGAATATGAGGCAATAGTAATGAAATCTTAATTCGGTGTGGACTCTGCTGCTGCTCATGGAAACACACAAATAAACCCATATATCTGTTCTGTAGTGTAGCTGTGAAGATAACATATGGCCTGCAAGCTTTTAAGATTTTTTTTTTCTGGAAACATTTATACATCATTAATATCTAGCCCTTCTGGTAGGGAATAAAACTGCATTTAGGAGCATTCCCTTTTCTCTCTGTCTCAACACGTAAGTATGTTGTTGGTTGAGGTGGGATGAAAAACAAGCCAAAACTATTGAGAGCATCTGTTTCAAATACTGGACATCGAATTTATTATACATTTTTCCTGGTATAAAATGTCACTTTCAATCAGGGGGTTTTATGATATTCTGAGAGGCAGTAAATTTGCAAATTGCCTAGGCTTTTCACAGTCTTCTTGATGTGTAGATGTGATTTTTTTGTAGTATTAAATAGGGAATACTGATACATCTAAACATGTGTATCTGTATATAAAGGAAAATACATTTTCCTTTATATGCATGCTAGGAAAGTGTTAATACTTGAATGAGTGTAAATTTATACCTTGCACCATATGCTTTAGAAGAAATATTTTTCTTTGAAAACTCTTTGCTTCCACAGATAATTAAGGGAGAAATAATGCTTTTTTTTTTTTTTTGGTGGCCCTGTTTAAACCCAAGAGCGAGGTCACCTGCTTCTGTGTCCTGTCAGATTGCTGGTTACAGGAGGTGAACTTGAGAGTCTCTGAAGAAGGATGCAGTGGGGCCTCTGTGTGCCCACATTTCAAACCCAGCATGTTGTTGTAGATGTTGGACTACTGATATGTGCAAATAATTATCTCTAGAGAACTGGCTTTATGGAGGACCACAGTGCTTTGCCAAATGACATTGTATTTGGCTGAACAATTTGAACAAATTGTTTCTTTTGGGATTATGACCAAAATAAACAGAATACTTATCAAAAGAGTTAAAGATCACAATTTGTGCAAGACAAAGTGTGTGACCAATTTCTGTGCTTTGTTTTAAACAAAAAAGTGTGGATCATGTTGCTAAGAGACAAGATGGAATTTGATACTCAAGGACAAAATATTATGTTATAGCCACCTAATATGTTTTAGTAGGTATCTGATAGTTCGTTTTGTTCATGTTCCACCAATGGTACATTCTACAATCTTTTTTCTGAAAAGTTCTATCTAGGATAGTTATGGCCTGAATAAGTTCAATAATAAATAGTATATCAGCACAGATATATGTTTTAAAGGGCAATAATATTTAATTTTCTATCCATTCAGGACTATTTATCTAAATTTGTTTGACTGTAAGTCTACTGTCACAACATTTTCCCTTTTCTCCCATTTTTTTCTAAGTCCAGCTGGGTTACAAAAACATATGCATTGCTTTGAAGCCCAATCATGGTTCATTAATGTTAACATCAAGTTCTAACTAAGGAAAACTGAAATAGTTACAGCTCGTGAAGGAAGTTCCAGTTGCTTGCAGCATTCACATCAGTGGTGAAGTTCTCTCCGTAATTTCTGACATAAAGACATAATTAGATATTTAGTTTGTGATACATTTGAGATATTCTAGCAACAACCAGTTTGTGAAGGCATTACAGTTAATGGACATGGGAAAGTGATCTTGTGAGTATTAATCCCTCTCACTGCTAACACACAGGCAGGAGAGCCTGTCTCCCACCTCTGCCTCACACTCATGGAATGCACTTCCACTATGGGGAAAGCTATTCTTGAAAGAAAGGGGGTGTGGAAAAAGATGCTCAAACCTTGTAGACTATGTCACCTGCAATGCAGAAAGGGATCATTTGTGATTTACATGTTTAACAAAGTACACTTTCTTCTACTGACTTTATATTGCATCTTTAGTCAACAATTAAAATACATATGTCAAAAGGTAAAAAGGTGTTTCTGAATTCTTCTTTATTTTTTTATTTTAAAAGCTTGAGTAAGTTTTGTTGATCATGTGAAAAATAAAGTGGTTTTTTGATACGTTCATATGAATTTTGAAATTTAAACTTCTACCACTAGATGTTTCTGTTCCAGAGCTTTATCTTCTCCTCTCTTCTCTTTCTCCAACATTCAACAAACATCCTTACATAGTTTTGTCTTATCTGGTTTTCCTGTCTTTGTGAATTACAGTTTACAGAAAATACAAACTTTTATGATTAAGGCTCTTATCTTCCCCTGAGAAATATAATGTTTCTATTCTGCTATGAAGAAATCCTGGAAAAACTTTAAACATTCAGTATTAGTCCGTTCCTGCATTAGGTGGTAATAGTGATGAGGGGTAAATGTCATAGTGGAGGAGTCAGTTTACAGCAGGTATTATTCATTTAGGTGGGTGTTCAATATTCAGACTTGAAAATACACAGTTAAAAGACAGAAGTTTTAGATGTTTGGGCTTTGCAACAATCTAGGTTAATAAAGACCTAAGTAGAGGTTTGAAATCTTAGAAAGCCAAATCCATGAAAGACCTTCCTGCCAGCGCAGTCCTCCCGAAACAGCAGGGACTGATTCCCAGGATGTTTTCTTGAATTACATACGGCTGGAGAAACTATGTGCTGGAGGGATGTGCTGCTTGTCTGCCATGCTTTCCATGAGAAGGGGATAATGAGAGAAGCGTGAAAGTTGCAGACACCACAGTAAGTGCAAATTTTCTCAGGCAGGATGCTAAAATTTTTCCAGAGGTGGAAAAAGCCTGTCTAAGACATTATTGAGCACCTTCTCTTTGAAAGAAATCCCTCATGGCAGTCTTATGTACTAACTTTCAAGCAGGTAATGGGATATTTCCCAGACAACTCATCCCTACTACTAGATTTTGAATGAGGGAAGGGCCGAGATGGTAGATTGTATAAATAAAGTTTGTTTTGTATACAGTAGATCTTTACACAGTATTCTAGAACATGCTTCTCTGCAGACACCCCCTTGTCCTATACAGATTATGTCAGAGAAAGCTGACAAACTTCACTGAATGCAGAACTTTTTTGTCACACCACGAACCAAAATTCTTTGAATTTCATCATGAAGTCAGATAAAGGAATAAAGGAAGTCTGATAAAGGAAGTCCAGATCTAAGGAAGATCACGAAACCTTGTTCAGCTCCAGTGCTCAAGGAAGCTTAGCACATTGCATACAACCTTCCAAGTACCACAACCTGCAAAACAGGCTGGAACAAAAAATGAACTGTGTGTACTGGTTCTGAAAATGTAAGCAATGGATGAAATTTTACTCTTGCTTTTTTTTTTTTTTTTCCTGACAAATACAGCTGCTTGTAGTAAGTCATAATGCCAAATGCCCAAGGTTGTGTTCTGACAGTAGCAAAACGTTCTGTATCCAATGACCTTGTAACTAAGGATATGGTCTCCAATGCTTTTTCTATATTACCCAAACCAAAACATATAAAATGGACAAAATACCTGTTACCTGATTTTCTCAGCAGTGGTTTCTGTATCTCCTTCAACTTTCTGTGTGATTTGAGACTAGCTGCCTCTGCCTCTGCAGAAGAACCTTATTTATTAGGTGTTGTGTCACTCTCAGTACCTGGCAGTGCATGCCATGGATCTAGAGAGCTCCTGCTTACAGGATGTGCAACCTGCCTGCGGAAATTCCAGGGAACAGTCTGCTTGCTGTGACCTTAGAGCAGCCATTTCAATTTACCACAAACCATCTGACAATAGAATTGTATTTACATGACACACATGTTCACTAAGCTTTTTATTACCCTCTGTTAGTCATGGATGGTAAGATATAATCTCCCATTCACTGAAGCTCTGGCCTCTGGGTGATTGCTCATTCCACTTTTCAATCAACAGCTGCTAAAACTACCAAAACCACACTTGAAGTAAAAACTCTGGTCACTCTCTTCAAAAATATTCTGAAAGTTACTACTGACATTATTCTTAATACAACAATTACTTTACAGCCACTGAGAAGATTATAACTGATCCCCAGAATGCCTCTATCAGCCTGAATAGGCAGGCTCCATCCTGACAGTTCCTGTTACAAGCAAGTATGAACTTTCTTCTCTGAGTGAAAACATACCCAAGCACACCTCAGGATGTAACCTTCAATACTTGCTACAGTCACAAGTTTCTGCTGAATTATTATGCCCAAATGGTATTTTTTTTAATTGTGATTTTTATTCTATTTTTTTTTTTCACACAGTTGGTCAGTATGCTTATTATAAGATAAAAGCTACTTGTGTGCAGTAGTGACTTTCATCACCTCCTGATTGTGCTTTTCCTTGTTTACTGTCTACCAGGAAGGGAGGGAATAAGAAGACACAAAGCACTGACTGTCTCTGCTTAGGCAATGGTGGATTTATTCAGAGATTTACTGAGATTCAGGGAAAGTGAAAGACAGATTATGTACATACTAGGATTTTTTTTTCTTTCATTTGGCAGTGAAATCATCTATACTCCTTTTCCTCTGAGATAGCCATTTTCAGTGAGTCACCTCTACAGCTATCACTTCTGTGTTGAAGGAGGCTGAATTCTCACATTGCTTGAAAACTGAAAAAGACAGCCAGCAAATTATTTTTAAAGTATGGATCTGTTGTGTTAATATTGCTGTTCATTAAATGTCAGAAATAGTTACATTGATAATTTCAAACCAGTTCAAACTACAAATGAACTGATTATGATTTTACTGTGGATGCAAAATCTTAACCTTCTTAAAATTTAATAAGATGCCCAGACTTTTACAGTCTGGCAATCAATTTTGGCAAAACCCGTTACAGTGAGGTATGTTTTGAGTAGATCAGATGATGAGAGGAACTCTGTTACATCATGATCTCCACGATTGTACCTTGGCAGTTTTTAATGTATTTCTGATCACCTAAATCGGTGACGTATTAATTTCCACAACCATTCTTGTGTTACTCCAAATGTCCTTTAGCTGTCAAAACATCACTTCTTTGTAACCTAACTGATGTGCCAAGTAACACTCAGTCAGATGACAAGATCCTTACTCCCGCATCACCAGTAAGATTGTGTCCTGGCAAGCTGCTTGGCTCCTACTACAGATCCCAGAAATCAAAGTGCTGCCTGAAATATTTTATCCACTCATTCTACCATTGTTTTCCTTCAGACTCTGTATCTCCGGATGTGCTTCCAGATCTTGTATAAGCAAATTGAGTCTTTGTTTATTTTTGAAATAAACAGAATCTAACCACAGTCTGCCTAGCCAACATCTTCTAGTTGGAATGGTATCTTTGTTCCCATAAAGAACTCAACAAATTCAGAGAAGGATAAGCAAAGCTTCCATAGAAATACAAAACTCAGCTGCAATGAACATTTGCTGAACATTGTGTGCTCCAAGACTTCTACATTTGTCTTTACTCCATAAATGTTCTAGAAAAAAAATCTTCTGCAATACTAGTGACAATGCTGATTGAAAAAAAATATCTAAAATTAGGAGGCTTACTCAAAAAGTTCTTTGCAGATCTGCAGCTCTAGTTTTCACTTAATGACTGCCCTTTCTTCCTGATTGAAATACATTTTGTCATTTTTTTCAGCATTTTACCCTATTACCAGGGAATTAGCTCATTTGAGAGATACTTAGACTCTTGGTCATTGATAAGGAGATCATAAAGGCTAATAGTCTCATCAGATAAGGAAGATGTTTCATTCAGTTCCATTCTCCGCATTCCAATTTCATTACTGGACTGCGATAGCATCTATGACCCAAAGTTTCTTAGTCCATTAACAGCTGGGAATACAGGAGTATTTAAATACTTGGTTAAGTTTCCTCTTGAACAAATGACTTTCCCTTCATTTCAGTAATCCAGAAACAACTGAGAAGGGTTTCTAAACTGATCCTCTCATCCTGACCAATACAAAGTCTCTAAAACTCCACCTTCATCTGAGATTTTACCAGTGTATGAAATCCAAGAACTAGAAAGCTTTATAATTTGAGTGCAGATATGAGTAACTTCTCTAATCAAGAGAAGACATTTGAATTTTACTCTCAAGCTTGTTCAAAAATTAATGTTACTTTTCACGTCATTTGTAGACTTAAATGTTTCTTGGACAATTTACCAATAATCTGGTGGTCATCACTTATCTGAATTTGAACTTTGTTAGTTTGTATTTGCATTGCTTTTTAATAAATAAATTATATTGTCTAAATCTTCTTTTCTGTGATGTGACCTTCCAGCATTTTTTTTCAGCTTGTGCTTTGTTTCTGTTTTGCCAACAAGATTTCTTTCTCCTCCTATTATTACCAGACTGGTTTGTATTTTTGCTCCTAAGTCCTCACATCTACCCAAAGAATTCTCAGCTTGTAGTTTGGAGAGATTGTAAATAGCACTAAACAGCACCAAAAACATTTTTGTTTCCTTTATTGTACCATGCAAACCTGCTTCAAGGTTATTTTAGGAATGGTCAAATGCATACATTGGAAAGCACTGTGGGCATTAAACAGCTCTGAAAATTATTTCCTCTCCCTTTTTCTGTTCAGATAAATCAACGTGGTGGCTAAGGCTAAGTGAATGATAAAACTGCTGACAGAAATGGCAAATCAAAGCACTAAAATACACACTAATAAAAAGATCTTTCTGCTCCACAGATCAAAGGAAGGATGGAGGACAGGACTCAAAAAAGACCTCTCAGGTTATCCATATAGCAAAGTACTCTCAGACAATTCGACCAAGACTGGAGGAGCCATTAATACTGAGCAGGATTCAAGACAGAAAGTAACACAAATGGCTGAACTTTTAGGCCTTGAGACAAGATAAACATAAGTACTTGTGGGAAATACTGTTGCTACACTCTATCAACAATGTAGCACATGCCAGCGGCCAACTTTCTGTGGGGGAAGGTGGATATACTTAGAGCAGACCAGGACAAAGCCTGTAGGGCCACAGGGCACCAATGCCGTGGTGACCAGGCTGCCCATCTATCACATTGATGGCTGTGTCCAGATGTTGTTGGGTCGAGCATCCATTGCAATTACATGGGAGCGAAGTGTCACTGGCTGTGAAGATCTCCTCACGTCTCCTGGGGTTTTCTGAGGCTGCCTCTTGGCAGCCTTGAGCAGCTGATAGTGATCAGTGTCTCCATCCTGTCTCACCTCTGTGAGTCATCAGGATTTCTTTGCCGCTCTTTTTCTCCAGAACTGGGTGTCTTGTGAAACTGCTCACAGATGTACTGGGTGATGACCAGCTAATACGTATCCCAGTAGCATAGTCCATCCTGAGAGCCCTTTCCCTGTTGTAGGCTCCATCCAGTGCCTCCACGCCCACACATTACCATTCATTCTCCATTCACACCAGTTCCAGGGTTTTTATTACCGTTCTCTACACCCAGAGGCAGGGAAAACAATCAAACCAGTCTAATTGCAAGTATGCTAACCCTGAGAATCACAAGCTCTGCTGATCAATGGGCAGGTGACCTAGCAATGAAGGACTGTGAAGTGGCTGATATATTCAAAGTCCTCTTTCCCTTGTTTTTTTTACTAGCAAGGTCAGCAGTCAGGCCTCACAGAGGTCTCTCTGGCAGTTTGGAGGAGACTACTAGTAACTGTAGAGGAAGGTTGAACTGGGGACACTTCAGCAAATTAGATGTCCTTAGGACTGGACAGAAGATGCTTGTAAAGGTGCTGAGGAAGCTGAGTAATGTCATTGTGCTGCTTCTTATCACCTTTGAAAGGCTGTGGCAATCAGATGGGATTTCCAGTTACTGGGAAAAAAAAACCAAACAAATGTCACATCCATCATCAAAGCAAAGTGCAGGACACTGCAGAACAGTCATCATTACCTATCATCTCTCTCAGAGGAGATCATGGAGTAAATCTTCCTGTAAGTAATTTCTGGGATGGTGAAGGACAAGTCAATTCAGAAAAACCAGGACAGTTCTACCAATATGATTGCCTTCTGTCATGAGATGATTTGCTCTTTGGCTGAGGTGATAAGAGCAGCACACATTGATTTTAGCAAGGTTTTTGCCACGGTACTCACAGCATCTTTGTAGTCCTGTAAGGACTGAGTAAGTGTATGAGGTGGGTGGAAAGCAGTCTGAACCTCTGTACTTAAAAAGTAGTCAACAGTGATCAACAGTCCAAAATGGAACTGGCATGTGGTTATGAGTACTGTTCTTCAGGGCTGAGTGGGGAGATTATACTAGATCAACTCAAAAGGTCATACATTTTAATCTGGTTCTGTGATCAAGCCTTGCAGGGCACTCAGCAAAATTTGTCTTCATGTTGAAACCAGCTGTTTAGGTTTCTGTGGATTAACGGGTTAGACCACAGCCTTTCCTTGATTCTGAGCTCATGCAGCTAATTCTGCATGATACGAAGTGGCAGTGCATCATGACGTGTTTCCAGCTAATATGCTTCTCTCTGTGAGACCTGCCAGGGTATCCTGACCAGCAATGACCTCCCGCCAGCTCCGGAATACAGGCATTGCTTGAAAACCATCATGCTTCCTGATCTGAGTTGTAGCTGAAAGCAAGAGGTGAAAATGAGCCAATACTGGAAGAGAATTTTTGATAAGGATAGTTCTCTATTTCAGGTGCAGGGCATTTTCACTGAAGTGTTCCCTGTTAGTGCCCCCATCTCACAGCTATTCTGATGCCCGGCTTTTCTCCATAGCACTCATGTAGTCCATATCCTCCAACTGCTGTGAGTCTCAGCCAAAATAGTTCACACTTGTCCAGGAAATTTGCCTCTTCATGCATACCTTTATGCGTACCTCTCTCTTTGTATTTTAAAATTAACTAATTAATTAAATTAACAGCTGGTTTCTTTGTTTCCACCTGGGAAATGTACTCTCCTCCAACTCCCCTCCCTAAAGTTAAACAACACTGAACAAGCTTTCTTAAGATACAGGCTTTACATTGTTCTCTTTGCACAAGATCTGGCCAGATACTGTTGGTCTTTAAAGGCTGTTGTATTCACCAAAAGAAATGATAAGGCTTTGCACAAGCTTCAAAATTCAAACAGAGTTTGTGAGGTTTATACACATTTTCCGAAACTTCATATGCTATATGACTACTTTAAGCTTTTGGTATTTTTTTCCCCCATAAAGATATAGTTCAGCTGGGACAGAGTGTGCACGCCAACTGTGTTGCTTGAGAAATTGTTTTCTGCTGCATTAAGCAGTACTATAACGATTTTAAAGTTAGCTTCATGGATTTTGCTGACCTGCAGAAGTAGCTTCTACCACTCCATTTCATGCCCCTGCCTCCTTATGGTCCACAAAGCAAAGGTTTTTCTCAAGACCCTTTCATCCACCCTTATTTCTTAAGTAATTGCAATAGCTGATAGTAAATGTAATGTTTATATAGCTTTTGGCATCAGTGTTGTGTTATTTTCTCAAGTATTGTGTACCTAAGATATTACACTGAATTTGGTCTTTAAAGGCTGTGTTATTCTCGTTAAATGGCTCTAAGCAGGATGGTGGAAAATCCCAAAGGTTTCAACAGGAGAAACAGATTTTTTTCCCATTCAGTGGCTTGATGGAAACGTCTTAAACAAAAGCCTTTTTTAAAAATTTTTGTCAAGGTTTTAAGCCAAATGAAATCGGCGTTTAATCTCCGTGAAGGCATAGTTTTCCTGATTTCAGTTGCATGGGATCAGATTAGAAACACCTCCTTTTCTCGTGTTGTTCTTTTGAGCGTGCACACTCCGAGCCGAAACTTCTTCCGTAGCCCCGCTCAGACGCTCTGCCAGGTGTCGGCACTGGGGAACAACCAGGGCAACTAACAAAGTCCAGGGACTCGTTTCTTTGCGCTGTGGCCAAAACGTCGTGTTTGCACGCTGTGCCTTTCCTGAATCCGGCCAAGCGCCCGGTCTGGTCCGCGGGGTCCAGCGGCGCGGGGGAGCTGGGGCCGGGGCCGCTCCTCCCCGCCGCCGTCACACCTTTCCCGCCGCCCGGCGGCACGGCCGCGTCTTGCCACGCTCCGGGCGCGTGGGCTGAGGACCGGGATCGGGATCGGATCCGGGATCGGGATCGGATCCAGGATCGGGATCAGGAGAGGGATCGGCACAGGCACCGGTACCGGCACGGCGAGCCCGCGCTCTGCCCGCCGCCCCCTCGCGGGTGACGTCACGGCGCGGTGACGTGTCGCCCGGCGGCGCGGGGGCCGCCGGAAGCGGCGGGAGGCGGCGGGGCGGGCGCGGAGCGGGTCGGAGCTGTTGGAGCTGCAGCGTTTCCCTCCCGCGCTTCCCTCCGTCCGTCCTCCCATTCCGCCTTCGCTCCGCTGCAGCGCGGCACCCATGAGCGCGCTCCGAGCGCCCGGCGTGCGGCCGCTGCTGACCTGGCTGCTCCTGCCGGGGCTGCTCCTGCCCGCCGCGGGCGCGGGCTGCGACCTGGAGGCTGCGGACGGCGGCGGCCGGCGGGGAGGACGGGGAGGCGCCGCCGCCTCTGCGGCGGAGACGGCGACAGGTAACGGCGCCCGCGGGTCCCGCCGGGCGGGGAGGGAGCCTTTCCCCCGGGATCCGCCGCGCTCCCGGGCGCCTCCGAGCCGCCCCCGCCGCCGCGGGGCAGCCGCGGTGCGGCTCTGCAGAGGGCGCCGGGCCGGGCTGCAGGGGGTCCGGCTGCGGCGGCGGCGGCACTGCGGTACTGCCCGGCGCGGCCCTGCCCGGGAAGGAGCCAGCCGCAGGATGTGTGCAGGATCCTGTTGAATAGCGATATTGTTGAGAGCGGAGCCGCCGCTTCCGCATCGGCACCCGCGGTGCCGCCCGTGCGGGGCTCTGTCTGCGAGCCCCGAGCGCGGCGGACCCGGGACTGCAGGGCCCGGGGACGGCGCGGGGGTCCCGGCGGGGACGGGACTGCAGGGCCCGGGGACGGCGCGGGGGTCCCGGCGGGGACGAGACTGCAGGGCCCGGGGACGGGGCTGCAGGACCCGCCGCAGCCGATCCGCGGGTCCCGCGGTGTCGGAGCGCAGCGCCCGCCCGGGAGCCCCGCGCTGCACGGGCGGAGGTGTCCAGCCCTGCCCTCGGGGGGTTCAGTTCTCCAGGACAGTGTGGAAAGCATTCCAGCCTTCGCTTCATTCTTTAAAGAAAAGTGAATACGGTCATAGTAAGGTACTTTAGGGCAAATGCTAATGCCTGCAGTTAAAACCAGCAGTTGCGCTGAAACGTTTAAAAGTAATCTAATTTCCGCAGGCTTTGATGGCTTTGAATTGCTTATACACATTCGGAATCTGTCTTGTAATGAACAGTAGGAAGCTTTACGGTTCTTCTGACAGTTCACTTAGGAAAATGGGATTTGCATGCTAGGAAATGCTCTGAAACATTTAGAAGTTTGTCATGTCTCATAATGCGCTTTTCAAAAAGCACCGTAATTGGAAGGAGGAGCATGGAAGGTGGAAGAAACAAGAAAAAAACCATACCCCATCAGAATCCAAGTAGTGTGGTTTCTTACGAGAGAAAAACTTCGAATGTTGCTTGTAGTAGTATTTGACACCCTGAGCTAAAATTACTGAACTTCAGTGGATGGCACATACATGGGTTTCTTCCCAGCCTAACACCTTAAAAATGTGAATTTAAATTGTAACTAATGAAACTTCAACAGTGTCCGTGAAATGACTCTGAGGTGGAGATCCGAGGCTACGTGATCTAGTGGTCTTGTTAGAGGACATGACATTTCTGAAATCTGAATTGTCCAATCTGTTGGCTTGCTGTATAAACTAAGGAAGTTGGAACATCCGCAGTCTGTGAAGCAGCAGTTGTACCTCCCAAGAGTGTTATGAAAAGGCTGTATCAGAACAGCTCGCTCTCTCTGGGTGCTGTTTCTTTTTTTTTAATCATAATTATTCTGGTTGTAGGTGGTATTAAATAGTTCTTACTATGTATAGTGCTGACGCTGTCTACATTTCATGCTTATTTAATTTTGATGCGTCAGTCTATATGGAAAACGTAATTTTTTTATTTTATGGACTATTAAATAATGGGATGCCTGTCAGCTGTGCTCTCTCCCTCCCACCAGTGTTTCTGGTGAAGAAATACAATTACTTGAAAAATCTACATAAGTGGATTTATTCTGTTACATGTCAGTTTGGTCTGGAACATACATGCAATTAAAAACCATCTTAGAAATCAGTTCAAACCTTGGGAGGTTTCAGTGTAGTTAGTTCCATGTTTATCTGGATGATAAATACAGTCATGTAAGTTGTTTGCCTGTCAGGTAACTATCCCTAAATAGTTTTAAATTACTTTTTGTAAAGCTAGAAGAACTCTTGAAGATCGGAAGAAAACCAGACGAGTTGCTCAGGGGATGATTTTAGTTACGTTATCTATCACTTTCTTGAAAGTTAGAACTTGCAGATGCGCCATTGAGTTCGGAGGGAGTGCCAGCACTTCTCTGGAGAATACAATAAACTTTTAATTCAGTCATTTTTTAGAAGTTTGAGAAGTACAACCCAGAAGTTAAAAAGCTATTAAGTGTAAAGTGCCACGCCAGGAGGAGGCTGTTGGATGCTCAGATAGAGGTGTTTGAGAAGCAGAGGTGTAGGAAATAATTCAGGACTCATAGTCACAAACTGGTCTGAATGAGCAACACACAGATGGCAAAAGTGAATGCTATCCTTAGATATGTCGAATCAGTTTAAGTTACAGAAGGCTTTTCTTTTTGGATTGCACTTTTGTATCTAGTCTTGAGTATTAAACAATCCAAAAAGTACAGAGGAAAGAAGCAATGTGGGTTGAGAGGTTCAGAACCTAGGACTAATTTTTTTTTTTATCGAAATATTGCATTATTTTGGTGTGGTGGAAAAGGCTGTGGGATGGGTATGTATGTCAGAAATAGTTCACAGAAGCACTGGGGTTGTTTTTAAAAACTTTTTTTAGTTTTTTTTTTTCCTGTGGTTCAGATGTAGATTAAGAGGAAGTAAGTTTTAGTGGGTGAGATGTAGATTAAATATAGGCTGGAAAGTTTTTACCTGTAAATTACATAGATTTTTTTTAATCAGTTTCCCATTATTAGAAGTTTTTAGTAGGTTAGAGCAGAAGCTGGAAAACATAATCTAAACACCTATAAAGAGATACAAGATGGATTTTGGGACTAGGGAAAGTCTAATATTCTGTGTTTGCCATATTTCACCAGGTATTCAAGAATTTATTTAATTGTTTATACAGATTATCATTACTGTTGTTTTGACTGTGTATATGTGCCTGTTTAACTGTGTTTTTAAATGACAGCTGAATATGTAACATCTGACACTGTGCCATGTTTATGAAAATAAACCTGGAGGACCTGGACCTGTATTTGGCTAATAAATTGCTCTCAAATTATGTCTTATAATACTGAGCTATACCAGTTTTAACTACAGCATTACATTCTATTTACTGAAGAAACAATGGACAGCATAATGTAACTTTCTCCTTAAAGTCATTCAAAGATTTTTCTTTTAATTGAGTTTCTGTTCTGGAATTAGCCATTATTTTAACACTCTGAGCTATTCAAATTAATCAGACTTTGGCATTTGAGAAGCAAAGGTTTCTAGAAAACATGTTTTTAGCTGCAGCTTTACAATTGGCTTAAGCCATTCTAATGTGGGTGGCTGTTGAAGTGTGGCTTTTTTCTCTGCTGTTCACCCCAGCTGGCCATGCAAGCAGTATTGTTAGCATAGGAGACTTACATGCTCATCCCACTGTGGGAGACCCACAAGCAGGGAAGGAGTTCATGCTCCCTTTCTGCTTTGTCCCCGACTTGCCCCAGTGTTGTGATGAGCACTGTCTGTTGCTTTAGCTTGCAGGAATGTGAAAAGAAGCTCAGGCAACAGGAAAAATGATAAATTTCTTACCAGGCTCTTTCCTGACTTTCTTCAAGCTTTAGCACCAGTGCAGAGAAGAGGGAGGACTCTGCAGGTGGGGCTCAGCAGGGGTCTGCTAGGATGGTCTAGGACGGTCTGCTTCCTATGGTGGTCTAACAGAACTGTTTGTAGAATCACATCACTAAGGTGGCTGTGAATCTGCTGCAGTGACCTTTTGTCGCTTGAACAACGCATTTGGAATTTGGTGGTTGTGTATGAGACTTCATGTGCGGTGGACTAAGGATGGTGAATTTGGTCACGTAGCAAGATCCTTTTGCATGATTATTTTGGCATGCACTGGTCTGAGGAGTTTGTGGGCTATGAGATTTCTGCTGCTGCCTTAGTAAACTGCTTTTTAAGGATAGTAGATTTCTCTAGTGATGAAAACTGAACACTACAGGTTTGGGTTTTTTTATTCCATTACTCCTGTTTGTTTGCCCCTAGTTAAGCTCATCATAATCTGGTTTTACCATTTCTGTTGGGAGGACAGACATTTCCTTGACCATCAGCTTTGCCTCTTCTGAAGATTCAGTCTTGCTATTGTGATTTAGCCAGGTTATTTAGCTGGTATTTTCTTTTCCTTGCAGTTGTAGTCTGTAGCAGACCCTTTCTTCAAACCCCTTGTATCTCTCCCTGAAATGTTTGGGCTCTGTGTCATCCCTCCATCAGCAGGTTTTGTGTTGCCCTTTCATCTCTAAGCTTCCTGAAGACAGCTTTGCTTTTCTGAGGACCTTCTTAGAAAACAACTTGGGCATGACTCATCCTCTTCTACCTAACTCCAGGGTACTGATCTGTCATGACTAGATTGGCTGCCATAGATTTGTCAAAGGACTGTACCCAGTGACAGGAGCAGTTGATCTTAATGATAAGATTTCCCATGATGATAGTATCACTATGAAAAACACCTAAAAATACAGGGTTTTTTTATTTCTGTATGAAGTAAATAGTTTGATATCCTTTTAACTGATTTTTAACTTATCTACTCTAACTAGTATGTCCTTTTTGTATTTAGCGTCTGTTCTCAATCAGCATTGAGAGAGAGGGACATATAGTAGAGAGTTGTGATGTGGGAAAGCTAAGAAAATGAGGAGTGTTGTTTTGGGGTTTTTTTGTAGTTTTTAAGGCACTGTGAAAGACTCCTCAGAAGTCAAAAGTATGTTATTTTATGTAAATGTTGAGTAATTTACTGCAGAAAGCCTGATGTTTGAGAAGACATCACTGGTATTACTCTGTTACATTCTATCTGTGTAACTGACTTTTTAAAATACAGCAACTTGAGATGTTTATTTTGACCGTACTAGGGTGTGTGTAAAACATAAATAACCCCTATGTTTGTTGTCATAAAATAAGCATATATACATTTTAGAAACCAAGGTGAATTTCAAGTTCTTACATAAGTTAGTGCAATTCTGCCTTTGGTTACTGCTAATCTCTCCTGTTACTATGGAGACTGTCTTTGCATATCTGAAAGGGGAGGGATGAATAAAATGATAATGCGTTGTTAAAATTTAGAATCAGCATAAACAGAATGTGTCGATTGTCTGAGTAGCAGAAAATTTGCTTTTGTTTACTTGATTTCTCTAAGCACTTAGAACTTAACTGAAGAGAGTTTTATTTATAACTTTCTTCCCCTTGCCCCTTTCTTCTGGATCTTGCTTATTTTCCTTCAAATCCAAAAACCATGGTGTTTTTCAGAGACCTGGTAGAGACATCTTGAAATCTGTATAATGAGAAGTACTCTAGAGTTTTAACTAAAAACTGTCTTGAAAATTGAAGATAATGTGCTTGTCAGAACAGCTAAGAATTTGAGCTCACAGCATTCAGAGCTGTTGACTCATTTGATTCAACAGAATTTGAATTAACAGGTAAGAACCAGTGACCTTTTAAATCTCATTCCTGTGGTCCCATGCAAAGAATTTGAAGTATATCTGGAGAAAATACCCTCTCTATGCAGATAGGGTAATGCAACTGCAGGTGAATCTTGCTTCTCCAGTGATTCCTGGATGGTGAGGTGGGGAAGGGAACTGTCTTACTGCAGCTTGTATTGTGAACCACAGGCAGTACCAAGGAAGCTTGTGTGAATTGGAATGGATGTTGGGGCTACCTGGATTGTGTGAAGCTTTTAACTTTTGCAGTAGCTCAGAATTTATAGGAATACAAAATAGCTTTGATCCTTTTCCTCTAGGCAACACTTTGTTTTCTGACTTTTCTTCTGCATCATGAAGCAGTTAAAAGCTGTCAGCAGCCCAGCCCTCTGGTACTGTCTCCAGTTAAAATTTTAATACCTACTGGGTTTTGTGTGTTCCATATTTCTGTGGTTATTGTTTATTTGTAAGAAATTGTCATGTTCTCAGCTAATAAAACTGAGATGGGCAATAAATAAAAGTTTTATCTGAACATATTTGAAGCTGTGTTTAAAAGCAAACAAACCTTGTGGTGAAGTAATAATTTAAGCAAGGTTTTGTTGAATAAAAAGTTGGTGAAGACATTTTGGTTTTCTAGGCTCTGTGTACTTGAAAAGGCAAACTTGCCATACATGAAGGTGTGGTATAAATGCTCTTTCTTGCCTTGTGGCTTAGAATAAAGTAAGGAGTTTATTTATTGTATGTAATTATTCAGCATATATAGTAACGTTACACTAATAAAGGAAATGTTTTTCTCAGTTCTGTCCAGTGTCTCTGTGAATTGAATTACTTAAAATTCAGAGTTTTCTGCAAGTTAAATACGTTATTTAGAAAGGAATTTTTCACACAAATGTTGTTTTATTCTCAATGGTAAATAACTCCTCTTGACTTCCCTGGAGATTGGTCAGCAATAACTCCTGAATGTTTTTGGTTTGTTTTGTTTGGTTTTTTTTTTTCCTATGTGTAGCATTTGATGAATGAGTGAATAGCTCAGTAAGTGATCTTTTTTGAGATTTATTCTGCTTACATGTAGAAATATGTTCATTGAGCTTTGTTAGGAAATTATCAACTTTGTCTATTAATTTTTGTCAATCTGCTGAACTTCTTTTCCAACCACAGGCTTGAAATGTCTTTCTCTTCTCCCCTCACTAGGTGCAGTAAGCAGGTGAATCTTCTGTTTGTGTGCCTAGTTCTTAAGCAAATAAAGAGAATGTCTTACGCTGTTTCTCTCTAGTAGTCTGGAAATGACAAGTTTGATTAGTTTTTCCTCATTTTTGAAATACTGTACAGTATTCTTATTTGAAAAATAACAAAAAAATGTTATACTATTAACAAATAAAAACCACACCCAAATAACGTGTTCCGTGATGATTTTGCAGCAAATATGAAAGGTAGTTATTCTGAGTATGAGACTTTCTTCTACTGTAGTTTTAATTCTAGATTGCTATATATAGAAGGTTGCAAGGTAACTTGCTGTAACATTATATGCCTATGTGATAAATACCGTTTGCTTTCATTATTTTCATTGCCTCAAATATTTAAAATTATTTTGAAGGGAAAATCAAAAGACTTTTTTTACTGCCAATTATTGTTTACTGTTATGCTAAATATGAAAAATAGACCATATAATAGCATATAGTTCCAAAATTTACATCATCATGTGTCAGGAAGGGAAAATACATCCTTTCCTTGTGGTTTTTAGTTGCAAATGAAATGCATGAAGACAGCTCGATCTTCCCCAGAGTATATTTTTAATTTTTATTTCAAAAACTTGAATTTGTCAGTACTTTTTTGGAACACAGCTGCCTCGGTTTCTTGTTCGTACCTGGTTCATGTTCCTTAAATGTATTGACGGAAATTATCAGTGCTATAGAAGGTATTGTAGTTACTTTGGAAACAGCACAGTAACATGTCAGTCTAAATTGCAGATAAGAGCCAATAAAATGGATTCTATTGACTTCAATGGACAAACCTCTATTATGTATTTATTCACTGGCGTTTCATTCTGAGACTGCAGTTTAAGTAAAGTAGCATTTTAGTTTTAGTCTTGTGAAACTCCACTTCTGACAATTGCCCTTCCTGTGCAGGCAGCGGTGCCAGACCTGTTGCTCTGCAGCTTTAGAGGATGTCGCTTCCTTACTGGTCTAACCTGGCCTTGGATTTCTCAGAAAGGGGTGCTCTTCCTTTGTGCCAGTCGCTTTCTCTCCCTCCCGGCCTGTCCTGTGTGTTCCAGCTGCTCACTTAACCACGTCTGGAGCTGGACCCCTCTGGGGGAATTGATTGAGATGAAAGTTGTTACTGATTTTTTGTTAATTTTTTTTTTCCATCATCATCAGGTCTTTGCTTCAGTTCAGTACACACTTAGCAGTATCTGTGAGACGGTAACAGTGGTAGAGGAAGGTGTTATTAACCATTTTAGTGGAACTAAATAGCAGACACGTGGCAAGTAAATAGCGACTCAGAAAAGTGGCTAAGGGAGGTTTGGGTACTCAAAAAAAAAAAAAAAGCAGCATTTTACACAGGTCATACCAGCTGTGAACCTGGAAAATGACATTCAAATCGATAAGAAAATACTTCAACTATCCATAATATTTGCAGAAGGAGACTGTTAGATCAGCAATAGGGCTTCCTAAAGAGATTAGTTATTGTAGATGATAGTTGCTTAGTAAATAGTAAGGTTATAGAAAAATCCACTTTTTAGAATGAAATCTTTGTTTCAGGAATTAATTTGTTTTTTACCTGTTGATTTATTGTACTAGAATTCATGTTTCTAAACTAAAATTGCTTGCCTGGCGTAACTATTTACTTCTCTAAAGTAAAACTGAAGAAATATGATTTTATTAATACAGGATAATAAGGACATGTCTCATTCTGATTCAGCAATAGATGTTTGAAAGAAAAAAAAACCTATCTGAAATCTAAATGCATCCAATTGACTACTTTTAAACACTGTTATAAAAGAATCCAAGTAAAACTGATTTGTTTCCTTTATTAAGTAAACATCCTAAGAAACTATGGACCTGTGATGTGTTTCTCTTTTGTCTCAGAAGCACCGGGAAGCTTGTTTTATGTTGCCTCATGTCTGTTTATAGTATCCTATGAACAGTTGTCAAGGCTGTAATTTCTCATGATGTTGAGGAGTGGTAAGTCTTCCTTATTCCAACAAAAAGTAAGCTCTGTGTGCAACCTGTGCTGTGATCAGTGGTCACAGAAATTGCTGTCTCCTTGTGAAAGAGTGCTGAGCAATCACAGGTACAGTGTTGTCTTAATGGAAAGAAAAAGGTTGCATCTTCACTGAATTACATGGTTACAAATGGAGCATTTGAAGGGAGTGGAAGTTTGGTGTGTAGAAGGATGATGAAGTGGGACTCAAGGTAAATTGCTGTTGCTTGCAGAGGTTTTATGGTAGAGTGTGACTGGCAGGGTGATGAGGCGGGAGTGTTAAAGTGCAGGGCAGTGGAGCAGGGAGAGGAAAAGGAGGAGGAGCTTACTTTAAGCAGTACTTTCAAACCTTTAAGTGTGTACTTGGATTGGATTTAACTGATTAATTGGATCTCTGATTAGCTGTTATACTTGAGATTTTTGGGAGTAAATAGTCGATTGTTCTTTGGAAAAAGCCTAGTTGTTGATCAGGAAGAAATACTACAAATTATGAAGACAGGGAAATAAAATACTAGTCATTGTCACTTGAAAGGATATGTAAAACTGAAAGTGTTTGGGTAAAGCTTTCCAGTCAGTGCTTCTATATAAATGTTTTTGTGTAAGAAAAGAAAGTGGGATTTCTGGGTGTTAAAAACCCTGCCCTGTGGCTGTAGTTCTTCGAAAGGTAAAGCCATTATACGTTGGCAGCTTTGGTTTAGGCCTTGAACCTGTCCTTGTCCTCATGCTGAGAGATTTCAGTTTGGTTTTTGTGTTCAGTTTTTGCTGGAATAACGTGCTGAAATTAGCTAAGCAAAGGTTGAATGAACACTGGGCTGGGAGTAAGGAAGGCCAAGGAGGTGGAGGAAGGGATGGAAAAGCACTGTGGCAGCCAGATGAGTTTTGGGTCTTAGGAGGTGATAGCCAGGAGGTGATAGACCTCTTTGAAATTGTGAGTATTATAAAGGAGGCAACTATAGGAAGACTGGTACTTATTTTCATGCTGTGAGACCTGGAGGCATTAGTTGCAAATGAGGAGAATGTTTAAAAATAGATATATCCCTGCTCTGCTTCCTGATTTCCAGGGCAAAGGGGCAGAACCCACCTGCAGGAAGGGGTAGAATAGAGCTAGAAAACTCATTACAGCAGACTGTTTTGCAAAAGAAAAATGTGTTGTGTTGGAGAAAGATTGTACTTGCTGTCACCCTTTGTACTGCATCATTTGCTGCTAACTGGTCCTCTGCACGGTTGAACTAGATGGACACCTTTGAGTCAGAGTGACCAATTCATTTGTTTTTGCCAGTCTGTGAAACTGCAAGGTACGGTTTGGTTGTGCTGCTGGAGACAGGACAGTTTGACAGAACACTTGCTCTTTCCATTGGCACTTCATTTTTGTTTTTTGTGCAAATGTTTAAATTGACTGCTAAAGTAGAAAGAAAAAGGGTAAAATGCTTAAAGAAGAATGTCGTAAATTTGTAGCAAGTGCATCATAATTTTTGTTGGTATTTTTTGGGATGTGTAATGGGGTGATTGTTTTCAGTTTGAGGACTGGCAAAATTTTTGCTAGCACTGACTCACTTTTTAAATTGATTTTATTGAACTGTATTTCTTCTGTTGATTTGTATCCTAAGTCTAGAATTTCTTTCCTTCCAGGAGTTAGCAAAATTACAATGACTGTTTTGGTTTTGATTTTTTTAATCACAGTTTTCTGTGCCCAAAAGGTGGTCAGCAGCAGATTAACATTCTTCTAGAAGCCAAAGAACAAGACAGCCATTATTGCTTTTATTCTTTAAATATGAATGTAATAGTTGATTATTCATTTGAACTGAATTTTTTTTTGTGATATAATACAAATGTTTTAGTAAGTGCTTCTTTAATTCTAGTCATTTGTTGTTTTGATACCGTATTTTTGGGGTCTGTGAAGTGTTTGAGAAGACTTTAGGCAGAGGACTAAACTGAATCTACTGAGTTTTCAGAGCAGTCTAATTTTCAGAATACCTGCTTAAAGACTAGAGATCATGCCTTGCTATCTGTGAGGAGCGAACCAGTCTCTGGTCTTTCATCTTCCAGTCTGACTGTGAGTGCAGTGGAGGTTTTAGGCAGCTGTTTTGTTTCAGGCAGTAGGGTGACAATTTTGAAAGTTGATCAACCCATTTTTGAAGATCATTCATCCAGTGTGCTTTGGAAAATGAGTTTTCACTCTGTAGTTCCTACCAGGCCACTCTCATTTGCAGGACATTGAGGGAAAATGACCAACCTTTTCAGACTTCGCGGCCTCTTGTATCTTTCATACCCGCCCCTACTGCTGCAAAAAACCCCCAAACAAACAAAATGGGATTTGGAAGGCTTCTTGGAATGTCAGTACTTGAAAGGAAACTATCTGGTCTTCCCCCTGGTTCTGCTCTGGGAAGTGACCGCAGAAAAGTTTAACAGATGTGTGTAGTTTGCCTTGTTCAAAATTTTTGTGGTGTACACAATTGAAACGAAAGTGGAAGTGAAACACTGCTGGTAACAAGGACATGCTGCACATGAAAATTAAGAGAAGGATGGGGTTCGAAGGAGTGAAAATTTAGTTTGCTTTTTCAGGTCTGTGCTGTATTTTTAATGATCATGTAAGACAAGCTTTATTCTAGTATGTTTATTGGAAATACAGTAAGAGATGGTTAGCAGCTGGAAAGGAGCATTTATTTCACTATCAAGTCAGAGCTGTAATTATATTTTGCTTGGCAAGTTTTGCATTCAGAATTTTGAAGAAGACTGACAAATATATAATTTTGGGGTGCTTTCTGCACACAGATGAGAATTGGAAACATCAGCTGTAAAGTTCTGTGGAAAACAACAACTTATGTCCTGGGATCAACACAGAGGCTGCCATTTGTACAACTGCTTGCATATTTTAAAGAGCTCGTTTTGTTTGGCTAGGTAGTGAAACAGAATCTGACTACAGAGCATTCTGTATTGTGTGGAACTAAAGCATATAAAGCATTTCTCTAAAGTATTTCACTTGCCCCCAGGGTTGTTGGATACCTACTTCCTGAGTATTTTTCTTAGTGTTGGTATGTGAAGTAAGTGTAAGTTAGAGATGTAGTAAAGGGTGAATTATGATGTTCGTACTGGTGTCAATTAGAGGTGCCAACACCAATAATGAAGCTCACAAAGTATTGCAGTTTTAAGTGTTAGGGCAAGGTAAGCACTGTACTTGTCCTGTGCATCTTGTCCAAGAGCTGCAGGAGCCCGTAATACTTGCATGAATCATGAGCTGTTGACTGTGACATGTTCATGTGTATTATGAAATGGCCTCACCTGATAGTCTGAGATTCCTCACTTATAAATATTTTGAAACTTACTACCCTTTGGCCTATCTCGAACTGCTGTTAAATAGAGAATACTTCAAAGTACAAGTTGGAGTTGGTTTGTTAAATAGGAAAAATCCCTTGATTTTACTGAGTTTAATTTTCTGTTTAGCATTTAAAATGGCTATGAAGTTTAATTGTAATGAAAGCAACTTAAATTATTTAATTCTTAACCTGTAAGATTTAAAAGACAATGGATATACCTAGATATTTGAATATGGATTAAATGCTTCTGAGAATTATATTTTATATTTGTTAACATGTCCTTATCCAAAGGATGGCTTTCATGCATCCTCCAGCTCTTATCCGGTTGTTGTTCCTTTCAGAGGAAATAGGGAAATAATGATTTGCATTTGTGGGGCAGGCAGAAAGCTTTGCTGTTGGCCTCAGTGCTGGGTGAAGCATTTGTGGTGGTTACTGGTGGGATACAGGGCCCAGAGTGGAGGAAAGCAGCCAGCCCAGCAGCAGCTGTTACTGCCCACAGTGGATAAATCCAGCAGGGACCCTGCTTCCTTCCTTCCTTCTCCTTGGCTTTTCTTAATGGCTCTTGCTCATGCCAAGGTTATTGTTGTTATACTGGACTTTGAGAATGCAGCATCATTTTGGAGCTGGTGTTTCAGACCATGCAAACTTCAAGATGTGGTCAGAAAAGCGTTCTTGGATCACTGTTACTATGCAGTTTCCTGCTTCACCTATTCATATTCCTTTAATTTGTTGTTTAACCTTGTTGAGTTGTAGGACCCAGAGGTGTTGAAGCGTGTACCCAGGGTTTACTTGATCAGAAGCTTTAAAGATGGGATTCATTTCATGTCTCTTGAGGCATCAGCATCTGGGCTCCTTCTATAGCAGAGTAAACTTGTTTTATCATAAGATAGGAAGTCCTGTGTGGACATGGGGATCTCATCACTAAGTCTGCTCACTGTGTCGATTTGGTTTCTGCTGGGTGTGAAGAGGACACCTAGTTCAGATACAGGGAAAAAGTATTGCTCTCCTGGCTTTGTATGAGAAGTGTTCTACAAGCAGTGCCATATCCCTTTTAAGGAGTGTCGTAGTTTAAGGGAAAATAAATTGTTTACAAAAAAGCAGAGAAGAGGATTGCTCCCCAATAATCACGCCACTCTATTAAATTTAAGAAAAGGGACTTTAATTAGAAAATGGATATAAGAAGGATAACTGTTGTTAACTACTATATATATACATATATATGTGGATATACATATAACTGTAAACAGACTAGAGCAAGCTACTCCCCCAGCACCAAAGGTAAGGAAAAACAAACCAAAGAGAACAACCCCCCAGACAGTAGATTGCTCCTGGAGCAGTTACATTGATGAACAGTGCCAGTGTCCCACCTTTGCTGGCTGCAAGATGAATTTTCAGTCTTTTTCCCATAGAGGCAGAGACAAGCGGGAAGCACTCAATGAACTCTCTGTCTTTTGTCCTAAACGAAGAAGGAATAAAGCTGGGAGTGGAGGAAATGGTGATAGTTCCCGGGAATCTCCTTGCAGTCCAAATTGATCCCCAGGAAGAGGGGGAAAAAAAGGTCTGCAGTGTCCTGAAGCATCTGTGTCCCCTCCGCTCCCCTCCCCTCCTCTCCTCTTCTCTCTCTCAAGCTCACGGTGCCCAGAGATGGAGGGGGGAAAGCAAAGAGCACAGCCAGAAAAAGAGAGCTCACCAGCAAGCCGTGGCTCTTTTTTCTGCAGCTGCCCAAAGAAAAACCCCCAAAAAGTCAAAGCAGCACACAGGGAACAAAGAAAGAAAAACCTCTCCCCACCCCCAGGTGCTGGGGTTCTGTTTTCTTACCCCACCCAACCATCAGGCTTGAATTTAAAAGTCATCAGCTATCTTTTGTCCTCACTCCTGGGACTCCAAGCTTAAACCTTTTGTGTTGGTATGGTGAGAAAAATTCTCTGAGGGGGCTTCTCTCTACACCACCTTCCTGTGTTTGAACCTTTAACAAGGAGCCTCTAACTTGTTTAGGTTTGTATGTAAATTTAATTGTTTTGTGTGAGGTAGTTTTGCCATACTTCTTTAATGTTTTTAAGTTTTTTTGAATGCTGCAGAACAAATAATTACTGCTCAGGTTGGATATTAATTTGATATTTATGTTTGCACTGCTTCCTAAGTGCACTTAAGTTTTGTTTTCTATGTGATTTAGGTTTAAAATGTTGCAGGGTAAGGTTTCAGCCAATCAGTAATACTACCTAGGAAGCTATAATTACTGTGTTAGTCAGGGAAAGAGAAGTGCTGTTAACTCCTTCTCCCCATCTTTGATAGCCTTGTTAGCTGTAATTTATTACTTTCAGAAGGTTTGAGACATCTTATTAGATGGCTTATTTCCTAGAGAAGTTGATCTATGCTTGAATTCACTTCAGCTTTTGAACTGTTCATCTGAATGGTTGGATTGCAGTATAAGGAAATTTTTTAGGATGTAGTGTTTCATAATATATTTGGTAAATTTTTTTTAAAATGTCTTATCTGTTGCGTTTGCCTTGCCTCTCACCCCGACAAATCCTGTGCCTGTTTTGTGTGTTCTGATTGTGTACCAAAACCCTCCTTAACAGGTCTTCTCAACTCGTTTGATTTACCACTATTTTTTGCTCCGATTTAAGAATAGAAAAGGAATACAGAAAAGCTAAATATGGCATTTCTCTATGGCTAAACTTCTGATGCAGGAGTTGTGTGGGTCTTGTAAAATGCTGGGTGCAGTAGTACATAACTGAAAATGCTGTGTAGGTTCCAGGAAGAATTTCCCTGCTTTGATAGTTTGGTGGGGTTTTTTTGTTTTGTTTTTTTTTGTTTGTTTGTTTGTGGAGATGTTAGATGCACAGCTGGTTTTAGACCTTTCCACCTGTGTTCATAAGGAATATCACAAATAAAGAGTAGTCTGCCATCAGCTAATGTGGTTCTGAAAACTCTCTAACAGAAATATTTTGGATTTGTAGGTAAGACTGAAGCTACGGAAAAAAGGAAAGAACAATTCCACCTCTGCATTAATTGCATCAGGGAGCTTCAAGTAACACTTTGTACTTCATAGCAGAATGTTGTGCTAAATTAGAAATAGTGATATCCTCGCCCACTATTGTTCAGTATCACGCAGCTGGGATTGGTTTAGTCACAAGCAGAATGCTGGGCTGCCTACTCTGCTTTTGGAGCTACTGCAGCCCTGGAGTTGCTCTTGGTGGTTTTGCAGTGGGAAGGATGAGAGTTGTGGGCAGTGTCTGTTTTTTTTTCTGATGGTACAGACTTTTAAAGATATCAGAGACAGAGAAAACCCAGAATCTAGGAGAATTTTTGGTGACACAGAGTCTGCAGCTTGTTTGGAGGCTACAGTTGTTGCGCATTTGAAGATCTTTTAGAAATTGGTGGTAGAATCTGATAGGATTCTCCCAAGTGCCTGTTCATTTTTTGAACTAACATTGGAATCTGCGGAGAACTCTTACCTGTTATCTCTGACTAATGCAAGTTGTAATGAATGAACATTTATGCTGAAGTTCTGTACTGTAATTCTGAGCAGAGCTGAATTTGCTTCCTGTAATTAAGGCTTCTAGAAATCTGCAGGGTAACTCTTTATATGCAAATTTTTAAATAACTAAATAATATATTTAGAAGCACCAATTTTTCTAGTCTAGAATGACTTATTCTGTCATGTAATTTTTTAACTTGAATGTCTTTTTATCTTCCTTGGGCAAAACTCTGGCTTTGGATGCCTGTCCAACATTGCCTTCACGTTTGGTCACACCTGTTATTTACTTCCTCAGTTAAATGTCCGATGGAACTTGCTAAGTGACGTGTTAAAAAAAAAATAATCCAGGAGTAAATTATTGTGCATCTCTTGCTTTTATGTTGTTTATAAGGTGGTTCAGTTCAGATAGGAGATAAATGATGTGAGGGTCAGTATTTGAGAAATCTGAAGCTTGTTCTTAATAAATGTGATTAAAAGCCATTTAGGTTAGTTGAGATCTAATTACTGTTTGAATTTATTTGGCCTTTTTGTGATTTCTGCCCAATTAAGGAATGCCTCTGTCATTGCAGTCAGAGTTGGTGATTGACCCAACACTTAATGTTGGAAGTGATTTTTTTGTGTTCAACCTAACACAATATATGCAAAAGGACCTTTGTATGTTGTGTGACAGTGTTAATATCTCCTCTGAACTGGGACCTTGCTTATGGATAGTAATGCCAGTAAATAACTGCATAGCCATGAATATTAAATATTCCATCATTAAAAGTAGCATAGCCAACTTTCAGCAAAAAGCATGTCAAAGTTAAGTCTTCCATTCTGGCCATGCACCTGCTTGGTCTAATATGTGATGTCCCAAGTGGCTGCCACTGTTGTCCAACCAGATTGTAGAAGAAGAGAGTAACTAAGGAGAGGTTGCCAGTCTGGCCTTATGAACGTTCAACAGAAGATGGTACTGACAGAGCATGGATAGAGAAACTTAGTAAAAGTTGCCAGTGGAATAAGGGATGTGTCAGGAAAAGGTCTCTAAAGGGAGCTTAGCCAAGATTGTGCAGCGTGAATGGCCTATTGTAAAAAGGCTTCATTTGTTTAGGAAAAAACTTTTGGCATTAATGGCATGATATCCTAAAGACATGGAGGTCTTCAGGTTAGCAGTGGAGACAGAGTTGTTCTGTGTCGGGTTTAAAGGGTTGCATACACAGTTTCCAGCAGTAAACAAGTCAGGAAGCTGTGAAATGTTGCTTCAGGTTATTCCTTTCTCTCATTCTTTCGGTGTGTCTGTTCATGTAATTAAATAATATTTTTTTAGCTGCATAAATTTTATAACTGGATAAGAAACAATTATAAAGCAAAACAGAAATGATAAATTAAGAAACCTTTTTAATTATGTGGTTTATTTTTATATGAGAAATGTGGTTATTCTGAAATTTTCCACTCTGAGGGTGCCTGGCAGGTTACATTGTCTATTTTTTATTCCACTCATGGCATATTCTTGCATTCTTCTGTTATGTGACTGGAAGTTCTTAGCTAATTCACTGACAAAGCACCTTTGTTTTTAGGATAGGTTTACTTTTTTAAAAAAAGCTTTGTTTAGCAGCATTTGTGTTAGCATATGCACGAGAACAGATTGTCCAAAAATTACTAGTACAGAAAATATGCTGCAAGAAACCCTGAAGGCTTTTTTCACTTTTCTTTAGCCTGACTTATGACTATATATTTACTTCCAAAGATTTGAATAACAGACAGGAAGGATTGTATGCATGAAATATATCCTTCTGTTCCCTTGTTTTTTAGAAACTGTTAATGAACTCAAATTTTGGGTGTGATTGTAGATTTTCACAGACTATTAAAAGATTGTATTCAGGACAAAGTGGTCTTGGGCAATATTCTTATGCTTTCATAAAAGAGCAAACTTACTTGCATGTCTCCAGAGTGGCCACTGTCCCATAACCCAAAACACATCACTGTTATTCAAAATCATATTGCTAACATTTAATTTCTCAATAGGAGAGAGGATTCAATTCCTGTGGGATCACCTTTGTCTAAAACATTGGTGTCTGCTTCTTTAAGTGAAAAGCCATGTATATTATCCATGATGGTGTAATACAGAAATCCATGGAAACTCTTTACGGAATTGTATTTTTTCCAAAGGTGGCTCTTTCAGACAGTAATTGATGCTATTCACAAATAGGCTTTTAGGCATATTATTGTGTGCTTCTCCCCCTTTGCTGGTCTGGAATAACTGGTTAAAACCTTGTTCAAGAACCTAATCATTACTTTACAAATTCAGAAAAATAAAGAGCTTATCTAATATCTTCAAATAACCTCTCCCTGGGGCTTGAGAAAGGTTATTGCAAGAAGTCAAGCACATACATTAAATTGATGTGCTGCAACTGAGTCTCCCTAACAAACAACGTTTACTAGATGCCTTGTGTCCTGAAGTGTGAAGATCTGTCCCAGACTGCTTGATTTTTATCTTACCTAAAGTAAACATGGCTTTATGTTCCAGCATGTAGATCTTACTTGGAAAAAAGTCTGATGTCTTGGACGTGATGATCAATGGAACTTGTTTTCATAACTATGTATTACACTACATAAGGCAGTTTGTCTCGCTCTTTAAAAAAAACAAACAAAACAAACAACAAAACCTGAACAACCTAGTAGATTTTCAAAATACTGTCAATTCGAAAAAATCTCACTATTTGGTTTATTTTCTTTATTTTGTTTTCTATCCTATGCTTCATATGAAGATCTTCTCTTCTTTGGAATTATGCTCATTCTGTTTAGGGATGAGCAGAACAGCACACAGTACTCAAGGAAGGAAGGTGTAATTACCTCTGCTTTTCTCTGTTTAGCAACTTTTAATAGCTACTTATTAAGCAAATAATTAATGTAGTTAACACCAATTAGCAATCTTTCTGGTAAGAAATTCTCTAAAGCATTCCTGTATGTTTAATCACTGTGAGTGACCCAGTGTGCTGATCAGCCATGGTCAGCTGTTCTGCCCCTTCCCTTCCACATCTCTCTCTCCACAGCTCAGGCTTGGATTTCTCTGCAAATTGTCATAGATGGCATTTTCTGTTTGCATGCTTTCCTTTGTCAGCATCAAAACGCAGTAGGAAGTAAGAAGATTGTTATGCTTGGTGTCATTTCTGCAACTGAACTTGTAGCTCCCCAGCACTGACAGGAAAAGAGGAACTCTCAGTGTTTGTTTCAGGTATAAACTGCGTGGTTACGTAAGCCTGTGAGTACAAAAGATGTGCTCCATACACTGTGTTCAATGTTTCTCTGCTGCTTTTGTATCCTGTCCCTGAAAATTGTTTTACATGTTGTACTATCTCTTCTATTGAGTGCAACAGCTTATGAAAAGGATTTTGTATGATTTATGGGTTATTGAATTTGTCTTCAGGTAAAATACTAACTGACCTTCGAGAAACAAAGTCAACATTTTTCATTAATGAGGGAAGAGAAAACGAAGGCACTCTGGGAGGCTGAGTGAAAAAAGGCATTCGGGGAGGGGTAGTTTTGCCATAGTTGGTAAACATCTTATGTTAAATAGAGGAAGCAAGTGGAAGGCATTCTGTCAGGAATCTGTGGCTCTATGTGACTAAGCATTCCTGTGGATCCAAACTGAAATAAACAAGGCAAAATTTTCTTGATTTCTTGTAATGAAATCTCTTACATACTAAATGAGGAGTGGTACAGCCTGGTTTTGGAGTAACTCCTATTAAGAAGCAACATTTTGTTTACGTATGTGCACATTTTTGCAAGAACCTTCTTTGGTAATGTTGCTTATATTCTAGTGAGTTACAGTATCTCCAACTGGGTATGTAGTTATGGGGATATTATTTCCTTTAGTTTTAACACATTTCTTGTCTCTCTTGTCCCCTAACAGAAGGGAAAGTATTTTCCTGGCTGTGAACTGAGCACTGTGCAAAACCACAGGCTGATGGTTCTAGTTGTAGGCTGCTCAGCGAGCTGCTAAGAGTGATTATGTTCACTTCCTAAGTCCTGCCTGAGGCGTGTGCAAGCTGAGTTAAATATTTGCACCCATACAGAAAATCTCAAGACTGAGTTATGAAATCATCTTTCTGTTATCTTCCTGATTAGTTACTGACGCAGCTTCAGCTTGTGCTGGGCTTGAGCTGCAGTTTGTTCCCCTGTCTTGTGTTTGTGCCAGGGACCTGGGGGTGCCTTGGCAGTGGGGCTTTGGTCTGAGCAGGGAAGATGCTAACGAGAAGAGAGGTTTTTGAGTGAGTTTGCAGTCTCAGAGGTGACAGGAAGACACGATGCAGCAGAAATGGCTGCATGTTTGGCCTGATTTCCTTGTTTCTGCTCGAAGCCTCTCTGAGGTGTGGCTTCTATCAACCACATCTTCATGTGGGTGGGTAATTCGCTGCACTGCAGGAGCAGATTAAACTACTGTAGAGCGTGCAGGCAGAGCTGGGGTGGCACTCAGGTTTGGATCAAGATGATGGGGGCGACTGAAAAAATTCTGACTGGCATTTTTGAAGGAAAAATGTAAAATGAAACTGTTGCCCAGGTTTGTTCTTTTTAAGTTGCCATTTGGCCTAATTTTGACGAGGTAGAAAACCATTCTCCCCATTTTACTGGGCTACTGCAGGTGTTTTTCATATGTAGGTCAATGGACCTGTGCTCTGTTATTGTTAGATGAAGTTGGAATGTACTGGTGTAGTTTATTATGTAGCAATACCTAAGGGAATAAAAATAAAATATTTTGAGAAAACATAAGTCTCCCATTTGTATCAAGACAGCCTTATGAAAAACTGGAGCTAAAATCTGGCATGTCTTCATTTTAATTTTGTGTAGTTGCTTGTGTTTTGTTACTTCAGATATCGTTTATTTAGCAGTTATGTATACACTTATTTGTCCTGATGAGTATACTGGTTTTTGTGCAGACATAGAAGTGTATAATTCTGACAAACGCTGATCTAATTTAAAAAGTGCAAGTGGGTGTTTAACATATAGAAGCTTATCTCCTTTTATGACAGCCTTCACCCTCTTGCTTGTCTCTTTTTTGGAGTCATTTCAAATAGGCCTGCAGGTAGACAACCCTTTCAGATAAGAAAAGTGTGTTCTTGTGTTCATTTAAGGAGTTTCTTTTAAAGCATATATATGATGTGGCATATGATAGTCAGCAGAAATTACTTGTTACTTGTTTTTAGAGTAGATGGAATACTTTCTTTTAAAATAAAAGGATGTAAAAATGTATTTTCTGGAGCTGGTTATTTCATTTGTCTCCTCAATGGTCTGCATTTATTGAATTTCCTATATTTGTTTGGCCTGTCCTGGAAAGGCACATGTAAATTATTGCAAAATGAGTGATTTTTTTCAGAGCAGTGCTTTGGTAGCAACACAGGATTACATTTTTAGTAAAGTAGATTTTTTTTTATTACCTCTGCAGGTATTTGCAGGATTTTTTTGTCGTTTGAAAATTATACTTGGCTCTCAACAATCCTGTTATTAAAGCTGGGTTTTTTTATTACTTGTTTGACAGTTTCTGTAAGGTTTTGGTATTCTGTACTTGGAATAGTATATGCTTAATTTTTGCTGCAGTTCAGCGCTCTTGCAGTCCTGTCTGTGGCTATAAGTGGTGGTGTAATATTCATTTTAATTGCCAAGCTAAAGGAATTCTATTAATTAGGTTTTACTGAAACAGATAATCCTTTGTGAGGGATCAGTAAATCAATAACCATGTGATCTTGTATGAAACAAGGGAATTTAAAGAACCCGAGTGTTTAAGTTTGTTAAAACTTCTGTTGAAATAATTACCCTTCTCGGGGAAAAAAAGAACAAAGAAGCTCTTGGTGAAGAGATTAGATTTTACTGTGAGTAATTTACATTACCTACTGACTTCTATATTCTCAAAACCTCTAGATTTAAAAGCTCAATCAAACTTGCAATTGTTTACACCAGTGAATTTAGTAAACTTAAACAATGTTTGCTGCGTTGATTTCTCCATGTAAGTTTAGTGCTTGAGACTGATTAAGAATTGTTACTTAAAAATGTTAATAGCTCTACTCCGCTGACTAGGTAAGCTATTCCTGGCAAGTTAGAGAAAAGGTTTTAACTGATTGCATTAAAGCCTGCCCTTAAGTAATGCAGGTCAGTGTGCAGTTACATAGAGCAGCTGATGCTGTGCAGAAAAGGTTGGAATGAATTCTTGTTGTTCTGTTTAAGCCCTAGATTTGTTTTAGGGTTTGCACCTCCTGTAATTGCTGTTGTAGGTAGTTACACACTACTGAGCTCAGGATTTTTCATGTTGAGATAGAACTTCTCTCAGTTTAAGAACTGAACTCTCTTGGAATAGATTGGAGTACCTTTTCAGAGTGTTGGTTGAATTGATTCTGATATCTCCTTAGTTTCACTTCAATTTTTCTGATTTTGGTTATTTCTCTTTTTTAGGGCTTTTCATATATGCAATCATTTCTACAGCTTTCCAGTCAAAATATGGGTAAAGTCTAAGGTTATCTAGAATTCCAAATAATTATTTCTTGTAAATATATTAAATGGTTTTTGTGAGGTGCTTTTTTCACACTGCTCTAAGTAGATCAATAAAACCGATGTTTTACTGTCTTGCGTCTTTTTCAACCATTTCCACACCCTTCTCTTTCCCTTCTTCCTGCTCTTGATTACAGCTTAGCTAACACTATCTTGTATCTTATTTTTGATCAGGATTGCAGTTGTAGTGCAGTAACTTATGTAACACTTTTTCATTATTTACTTTTTTTCAGCTTATAAAAACAGTAAATGTATTTTGAAACAAACCTTTCTTCCCTTCTTCTACATATGGTAATTGCTAATCCTTCTCAAAAGACTTAGCTTTAAACTTTGCAAATGTCATAAAGCCAAAAAAACTTTTTGAATGTGTTGATCCCTGGGGAATCTCAGATGTCTCAATTTTTAAATCACTGAAAGGAAAGGTGACACTTATTACCAAAACAACATGGAATCTTACTGGAGCTTTAGTAAAGTAACAGTGTCAGGATGTTTCTTTGCTCTGGCCAAGGCACAAATATATAGACATTTGCAATAGGTCTCACTTAAAAGTGTGGGTTGTCATTTATTTGGGGCCAGACATGGCCATGTACAGTAGATTTTTAGCTTTTTTGCCTTTTTAAGGTTGTATGTACGAAATGTCTCTTAGTGTAAAAAGTATTTTTTATGGAACTGGGAGATGCAGAGCAATTCCACACAAATATTGCATCTTTAGAAAAACCCTCATTCTTGGAAAGACTGTGCCTGTTCTTGTTGAGATGAATTCTTTCTTCTCGATGGTTGTCGCCCTATTTTTAAGCTCTGGACTTGACCTCATCACTCTCTAGAACTATCTGAAGGGAAGTTCTAGCCAGGTGGGGGTTGGTCTCTCCTCCCAGGCAGTCACCAATAGGACAAGGGGCAGAGGCTCAAGCTCTGCCAGGGGAAATTTAAGTTGGATTTCAGAAAAAAATTCTTTACAGGGAGAGTAATCAGGCATTGGAATGGCCTGCCCAGAGAGGTGGTGGATTCCCCATCC
>JAWWEV010000134.1:54484187-54496444 GCA_035583235.1 Hafferia zeledoni | reverse complement strand
ATGATCTGGTAAAGGGACTGGAGTTGGACCAAGGGTTGGACTTGATGATCCCAGAGGTCTTTTCCAACCTAATCGATTCTATGATTCCATGATTCTATAGGCATAACAGTTCTTGACACTGTTCTCTTAGCATGCCTTAAGTTCAGCTGAAACTCCTCTCTCTTCATTATGTATAAGGTATTGGTTATGGCTGATGTAATGGTAAAATCATACAGATTTTGCAAAGGCATTGCTTTGGAAAAGTTCATTTGTGTGCATAAATGCAGATGTTCTTTATTAATGACATGAGGAACACACATACTTATGTAAAGGAAGTAAAACCTATGCACAGGTGATTCCATTTGGGATTTGATCAGGATTTACCAAGAGTTTTTATTCAGCCTTGCCTTGTTCTTTCTTCTGTTTGTTATCATTAGGTATTTACTTAATGCTTTGGGATGGAAATGTGCTGGTGGGTCAGCAACTTCTTCACTACAGAATACTTTCTAGGAACATATGGTGAGGATACAAGTAAGATTTCATAAATGAGGATGACTGCTGCAATTCCATTTTTATTTGTGTTTGTGAATTGGAGCCCCCAATATGGGGGAGACAGAGAGGAATTGATGGTGACACAGTTGTTATTGTAGAACCTGCCTTTCAGAAGAGATGGTAGAGGTGCTGATGCAAAAGGGACCACTGAGTGTCAAACGTGCTCTGAGCAAGAGTGTAGGAAGACATTGTCTGGCCACATCCTAAAAGCTGAGAGAAGTAAATTTGTAGAGTTGTTTAAAAGAAAGGTTTCAGACTGAATTTCTGATATGCCCAGATGGGCAACTTTTTCTTTAATGCCTTGACACTTACTCCTTTAAATAAATCTTAAGAGTACCAAATTTAAAAGAAAGGAAGAACAAATTGAGAACTTGGTAATGGCTAAGCTGGGAGGGAAGTGGGTCAGTAGCATAGGTGGGTCTAGTGTAGGTCATGTGTAATGTTACCATAGGTTGAGGGAGTGAGAAAATAATTCTGCCAGATTGTTGTCTGGTTACAATATGGTGAGTGTACTAAGCTTTCCATTTGTGATGAAAGTCATGGTTTTCAAAGTTGGGTTTTATTCTCTTCTTGTAATAGCCCCATCTTTGTCACATATACAAATATTGCTGTTCTGTCTCCAGCATGTTTTTTTCCAGAGAGAATTTCTGAATAGGAGTGAATTTTTTCAGAGCAAGTTTAAAGGTCTTTCAAAGACAATGTTACCTGGTTTTGGTTTGGCATAGGTAGTAAAACTTCACTTGCATGAAGAGAACTTAAGCAAATGTTTTAAATGTCAGAAGCGGGTTTTTATATTTCTCTCTTTTCATAGTAACTGGAAACTTTTCCAAATGTTACCTTATATGTGTTAATTTAAGTATTAGTAAAGAAATTAAATTCAATGAAAGGAAGAAATTATTTCTTTTGTGTTTTAATAGAGCAAATAGAGAATGTAACATTTTGTTTTGGAGAGCAAGGCATAAATATGCTACCCATTTTCTGGTATCAACTCTATGTCAATTAAACTTGGTATTCCTCAGAACTACAGAGTAGAAACACACTGTTCCCCTGCCCACAGCAGATAACTTGATATTAAAAATTTATTTAAAATTGTTACAGACAAAAAAAGATTTTAAACAGTTTTCTAACAAATCACTGTGTCAGTATAGAAAATACTAAAACATTTGTGCTGGTTGATAGATGTGACTGACATTGATTAGTTGGTTTTCGTATGTCAGCATTGTTAGGTAGTGCATTTAAGGCATGAGAACAGACCTTGGAGATAAAGCCTGGAGTATGTGTGTCTCTTGTATTTGATTAAACCAAAGTGAAATTCCAAAGCAGAATAGTGTTACAAAACATGCCTCTCTGAGATGTAAATGAAGAACTTCAGATGCATTTTGTTGTTTATGAAGGCCATAAACCAGCAAAAGGACACAAGACAGAAAGCCCAACATATTTGAAAACAATTGTCATTTAGTAAAAGTGGTTTTTCCTGTATATTCTATTTGTAATGTATTTCTGTGGGAAGCAGAAGGTTTCATGTGAAATTAACTTCCTGGGGTTTTTGAAAATGGAATCTAATAGAATGTATTAAAATAGAATTAATCTTTCATGGCTCTGGTTTCTTGTTGTTTAAGTTCAGTGATGAGCAAATGGCTTTTTTTACTTTGGGAAGTCAGTTGGTGTTTTGGTATTGAAAATGATGTACTGTCTATATGTGCTGGTGTTTGATATATTAAGATGAGGTAATGTAGTGGAAACACTTGTCTGTTGCAGTTTGACTCTGTGCCTGTTTTCCTACTACTCTCTGTTGCTGAGAGCAAATAGCAACAGAAGCACTGGTAGTGCTGTGCTGACACAGCTTTGTTTGCAGTGGATGTCTAGTAGTTTAAAAAAAACCTTAGGATATTAGTTTTCATGCTTTAGTGTTCAAATCTGATAGATACAAATCAATATTAGTGTTTAAAGTCTTATGTAAGACTCTAAAATACACACTGAAATTTTATTTTTAAATAAATTGTATGTATATATGTCATAAAGTACTTATAATGACTCTCTGAGGTCAAAGTAGTCATCATCTGGAAAAAGCATACTGCCCTTCATTTCGTCTTGAATGTTGTCAGTGTGTGTCAGGAACATATAAGAAGAGATTATATATCACTGATTACCTGATTATATGTCATTGATTACCTTTAAAGATACCTTATACCAATATTCTTTTGCAGTTGGTTGTAACCTCACAGTCTTAAATTACAAAAGCTCTTTATACTTTCTTGTTCTTTCCTTTGAGCTTTCCCTAAGTTCTCTTCAGAAAGCTGTCATCTTATGCTACCAGTAATAAAATTTTTAAAAAGCCTCTGAAAAAAGCAAAAAAACTCCCAAGCACAAACTCATTTGGCTTTTTGTAGCCAAATGTCATAGTTTGTCTGCTTTGGGACAGATTCTACTCTGCTGGTTTTTTTTATAGTCCTGTGTTCTTACATGCATTCTTAATGCATGTTCTGGCGCCAAGGTTTTGGAAAACAGTCAAAAAATGAAGCTTGAATGAAGGCACAACATAAACTGCAGCAGTATTTGGGGCAGACATGCACTTAGCAGACACCTTGAGCTTGCTGGTGTGTGTTTGTAGAGATGTGTCTCTCAAGACCCACTGTTTATGGTGTAGGACTGACTGCCGCCAAAGTTGGCTGTGCCTGGAGCCTGTGACTTCTCCAGGCTTACAGGGAGAGCTTGGAGAAAGAACAAAATCTGATCGTGCCGGCAGTGGTGTTAGGAAACTGTTTTGTCAAGTGTGGAGTTTTGTTTGTGTTTGCTATGACTTCATCTCCTATAGCTTTAGAAAAGTCTGTTTTAGGTTTTATAAGGCCACAAAATCCTTGAAAAAAACTTTGAAAAACAGTTGGTAGTTGTTAGTTGCAACAAGTTGTCTAGGACAGAGCCTCGTCCTGTGCCTCCGAGTAGTGAAAGCCAGGACCTGAAAGGTGACTCGGAGTTTTCCTCTCAAGGAGTGTAGATGTTGTTCACTGCATTAATTTCATTTTTTCAGTTTATCAGTCACTTGCCATGTTGCTGGCTAGATTCAGTTGTAACACGGGGCATGTCAGGACCAGGGTTTAGCAGCAGCACTGGCTGTAAAGTGCATTTCTCTCTGCTTCTGCATGGATTTCCTCCTCCCCTGCACCTTTGCTGTTGCAAGTGTTTGTGCAGGAGCGTGGAGGACAAAGACAGACAGAATCAGCTTCCTGAGCCTTCCCTCTGCATGATCGCACAAATGTGCTTGTGTTGGTACAAGAAAAGAGATAGTACAGGACAGGAACGAATGGCAGGGGCTGGGACAATTAGAAATCCTTTTACCATTAGTCTTTGCCTTATTCTGCCTTAGAGCATATGTGAAATTACTGCCTTGGCCCTTCCTTGCATCCTGAACATGCTGGTGTGGTGAGGGAGCAGCTGACGGTGTTTGAAGCTGTACAAGTGGTATTTAGCAATGTGTGTTGTTCCAGCACATGTAGGGGTTTTGGGAACCTTATTGTTTCCTCTGTATACAATGACTTGAGGTTTGGCAAGAGGTGGAATGCTCCTTTAAACCTGTATGCAAATTGTGTCTAACCCATTTTGATGAGAAGAGCCATGTGTGAACTTGTGTGAAAAACTATGAACTTTTTTTTTAAACAACCAGCCTGAGCTAAATCTCTTTAACATGATAGGACTTATTCTAGGTTTTGGAGTTCTTGTTTAATTGAATTGAGTTTCTCTTTTTCTGCTCTGATTCCATTGCATGACTTTATGTGCAGAGTATGTGCTCAGTGTGTTCTCATTGTGTAAGAACTGCCTTCTGTTTTATTCACCACTTTAACAGCTATGAAATACATATTGGAAAACTACACCATTTCCTACTGTTTTTATGGGCCCAGAAAGACATTTGTCAGAATGATATCAGCCAGGATGTATCTAAGATATGTGCAACTATGGTTTATTCTAACATTCTGGTGATTGTCTTATTATCTGTGCTAAGTTTGAGCCCGAGCATAATGATAATATGGTATTTCCAGAGATGTGTGACTATCTAATTCTTCAATATTTCTTTTGCTTCTTTAAAAGATTGTTTTTTTTAAAGGCTCTTTAAGTCGAATTTGCATGAAATAAGCCAAGGTGAACTGAGACACCATAAGTAGATTTGTCAGCCCGGTTTATCACTTGGTGAAATTCATCATGAGAAAAATATTTAGCAGCATATTAGTAGGAGCAAAACTGCCAGTTATGCAATCTGGAGTTGGAGTGCTAACAGCAGAGCAGTTCACGTAAGCTTCTGGAATTAGGATAGTCCTTAACTAGCCATCAATCTGTACTACTAAATTTTCACATAAGCTAATAGGACTATTTAAAGAAACTGATATTTATACATACTTAAATTACTGATATATTGAATGGTGCTAAAAGGAAGTGTTTCATTATGGTATTATTGATTAAATAAAATGAATCTATGCTCTCAGTGGCTCAATGTTTCTGAAAGTATAAACATAGGCTGGCAAATTTATTACTCAAATGCTGGAATACTAACAGATTGTGCCTTAAAAAAAAAAATCCCTGATGCTTTCTTTCAATCTTCCTTTATAATAAGTACTATGTTATGTCTTTTTAATTTACATTTCACTTGTATAATTCTGACATGGTCTCTTAAAGTATAAATACATCCTGACAACATGTTGTTACAGGAACTGTGAGGGAACTGATGATGCTACAGATGGTGCTCACAGAGGATTAAATTTCATTCCATGGTTGGAACAGTTAATAATGTGCGTACTAGATCAGATGGAGTAGAAGAGTGAAGTAATTCAGTAATGCCAGCAATGTCATACTTACATGCCTGATTCATGGTTATGGGATATGATTATGAATCACATGTGAAAACAAATATATCAGAGGAAACATTGATGTGATCAAAACTTTAAAGTTATATATAACATTTTATATGAAAATACTTGATTTTACTTTATTGCACTCCTCTAATTATAGCAAATTTCAGTTTATTTGCCTGATAGTTTTTAAATCTTAAAACCCAGATCTCTAAAACCTTTTATGCCTTTTATTAAAGATTTTAGAAAAATTTATAAGGTGATAAAATCCTTTTCCAGTGCTTCCCCCTTCCCCTTTTTCAGTCTTAGAAGTTGAGAACTAATTTTTCAGCAATAAAAACATTTCTAAATGTTTAAATCATCAGCCATACTATCATGGTTGCTGTACTCTGCAGATCACTGTCCTTCAGAAAGGAATGTAGTACCTTGTGCTCTTTTTAGCTCTCAGTAGAAATTAGTACACTGAATGTTGACTGTAGGCTTTCACCAGGAGGCTGAAGATCAGGCTTCCAGATTAATGTGTTAGCAAGGATGAAATTGTAAGCAAGAAAACGAGGTTTTAGGTAGAAAATGATTACTAGCAAGTTTGCTTTGGAAATCACATGGACATCTTATCAGACATTTGGAGATCACCTGTGTATCACTCCTCTGACTTCCTGACCAAATTAAGAAAGTGTCTTAAATGCTGTGCTGCTGTTCTTTAAGAGCTGACATGTTCTTGGGCAGATTGAAGTGTACAATCAGGGATATGTACTGCATCTTTAACAGCTTCCTGATCTTAGAAAAAGGAGAAGGTAGTTAGAACAGTAGTAAAGAACTAATCAGACCTAAAATACACAAGAAGGTTAGATGTGTGTTGTTACATGTGCTTAGATGTGTGTTATGCATTGTCACTGAGTATATATGAATACACATCTGTAACTTCATCAGTTTAATGAATGTTCTATTGACAAATGAACTCAAAATTCACAATTGTATTTCTCCAATAGCTGTAACTTCTGAACACATGCGGAATAAAAGGCAAAAATACTTGACTGTCCTTTTTAATTTTATCTGAGTTAAGGATGTGTGTTTATTCCAGGTGAAGTTAGGAATTTAGGTTGTATTTGAATCTCTGTAAATGCTTTTTTTTTTCTTGGAGCTATTATAATTTTAGCTGTTGATAATTGCAATAATGTGCAAAGAGTACATCATACATTTTTTAAAGATGCATTAAATAGTCTTTACTACCAAATCATGAAAACTTAAACTATTTTAAATACTTCCCTTCTTGGTTGTGTACTAACAAATATAAGTAAAGTGAAACAGACTTTCCTATTGCTGAGAATAAAAATGAGGCATCTGGATTTTTTTTTTATACTGAATATTCTTTTGTGTTTGTAGGTTTGTATAGTAAATATCCTAAAAGTACAAGTAAGGTTTTAAGGAGGAAAAAAGAGAGTTCTAGAGGACTTGCGTAAGATGCATCTCCCAGTTTCCTCTCTTCCTGCTTTGTTAATGTTGGCAGGAGTTCCTTTTCTAAATCATTCTACTTTGACCATTGTATACAATAATTGTCTGACTTCCTCTTCCCTTCAAACTGTGTCATTGCTCAGGGAGGGTGTGGGAAGGAGATGGAAAAGCCATGAATCCATCTTCTTGATTTTTATTTAGTCAGACAGAACAGTGTTGTAATTTTATAATTAATTTCTTATCAGTCTAAATGAAGTATTTATACTGACATTTTTGTCTTATCAAATCCATGGCATGATTAACATACTCAAACCCCTTTTTGCAACTTCCTTTTAAAACAAGCATTGCTGATTTGGAATAGTTGTTTTTAACACAGTTAAATTAAAGCAAAATTAGAATTGCCATCAGCAAAATAAGATTTGCCATGAAATATAATTCTCTGGAGAATTCCTACTGTATCTTTTCCTTTGAGTAAACGTTTTTCTGGGTACAAAGTTCTTAAATAATTTTCCAAGATAGTGTATGATGTTTTCAATGTCTGAACAGGTGATCTGATGTTCTGCAGTTTGTTTTAAGGCTTTTTATGTAGGAAAGATTAGAAAAGCTTTAATCTAAACCTGTCTTATCACTTGATTTTACTAAGGACATATTTGACTGAATTTCTGGTTTAAATAAACTGATCTCACACTGATTTCAGCCCCCCCCGCCCGGGCCCCCCCATGTATAGAAAATATAGTTGAAGTTCAGAATAGGACAGTTTTTTTGAGGATGTGGAGAAAGCAGAGATGAGCTCGTGGTGATTTAAGCAAAAGTCAAAGCCTTGCTTGCCTCATCAAGTTTCCGTGCAGGGGAAAGAATATTAACTGATCTGTGTATGTTAAAAGATACTGAAGTAGCAGAATGAATGGACACTTTCAATAGTGACAAAGCCAGGTTTGACTCCCTTGTGCAAAGATGGCTTCTATACATAGTGAAGTTGCAATGATTTATTTTGAGGTTGTCTGATGTCATGTTTTTTACTGACGAATGTTTAGTGGATTTTAAAAGAATGGTGGCAGCTTTCATGGAGCCTGACGGTGAATAGGTGGGTTTTTTGATGGTTGTTTTGTGTTTGTTTGGTGGGGGGTGGTTTTTGGTTTTGTTTTGTTTGTTTTTTGTTTGGGTGGTTGTTTTTGTTCAAGTACAGTGTTATCAGTCACTAAGCGTTACATATGTATTCAGGAACAAGTGCTCCAGATACCAGACTTTGCAGTCAGGAGTTTAATCTAGGAGTCTAATCTGCTGTTATTGCACAAGTTTATAAGCACAGTTTCAGTGGAGCAGCAGAAAAGCCTAATGTGAAACTTAACATTTCCAAATTTTTTGCAGACAACAATGTTCTGAATCTCCTTTCCTGTTGCACCCCTTCCCCCTGCCCTGCTGTCATTGGTGTTACTGCATTTCCCTCTTCAGGAAGCTTATTTAAGTAACATCAGTGTTGTGATTAGAAGATAAGGTGCTCGATGCTTTTTGTCAAAATTCCGTCTGTTTTTAAAAAATGTTTTTAGTGGAAAGATGTGCTGCAGTGATGAACTTTTATTGAAATGATTGGAGTGAAAAATAATGCCACAAATTACTTTGTCAAGTTAACTGTTAGATCCTGCTCAGCCTACTTGCCATATGGAGGAGTTTAATTATTAAGAGTAGGAGTGATTTGCTTTGGGAGCTTCTAATAGAAAGATTAAACGAAGCTCACTGTGAGGCTGTTTGAAGCATTTGAAGATTTTAGTGACACCTTATGTAAGGATTTAAGATGAAAACATGTTTGTTGCCTTTACTGTGAGTAGCTGTTTTGAACGTCAGGTAAAGTTCTTGAAACAGTTGCTTTTTCAGTAATTTCATTAATCTCTCTCGTATCTGACACTCAGATTTCTACTCAGGTCTTCAGAAATTGTTGTTGTACAAGTTTTTTGTGTTGAAAGGAGTCATGTTAAATTGGTGAAGAAACTGTAATGTATTGAAGAACACGTAAAACTAAAGCACATCAGAAATATAAGGAAATAGGAGTCCTAGTTAGGTGAAGATGCATTTGGTGGGTGGTTGGGGATATTGCAGATACCTGCTTTGTCTCTGGAAAATGCAAAGAAATCCACTACTGTCCTCATGGCATGCTGGAACATAGTTATTTTAAGCTGAGAGTATGTACTTAGGAAACTGATACTTAATAGTGCTTGCCTTTTCTGTGAGGCTTCCCTTTATTCCATGTGGCTTTTTAGGAACAAGGAATTGTAAACCTAGCACAGCAGAGCTGAATTCATGAGTAAAAGGCAGTCATGGAAACACTGCAGGCTCCCATAGGACGGCCATATGTTAACATTAAACAAGTGCTCTTCCTTCTCGGTGAATGCCAAACATCCTCACACTGCAAAAACGATGTGTAGTAGTCAGTCTCTTCAAATAAATTCCAAGTGCTAAGTTGTTCTGAGTGAACTAAAGGGAAAATTTAAAGGCATTTAAATCTTAAATTTGGGGGTGTGTATTTGATTCCAGGTACCTCTGAAAAATCGTGAAGGTTTTGTGTGTCCATGCATTCTTACAAAGGCTTTTTAAGGCATTGAAAAGACTTCAGGGCTCAGGCATTTTGTGGCCACATTGCTGCAACACCTGGCTGGGGTCACTGTCACAGGCTTTGGCACAGCCATAGCTGTTCTGCTCCAGGGTCTGTGTGAGAGAGAACTGCTGTCTGTTGGTCTGTCAGTCCTTTTCCTTCTGCAGACTGTTGCACTTGCAGTGCTTTAGGAAAAAGTAAATGGAGGATAAATTAAAGACTGTGAGGCGCATATACCCTTTTGCTTTGGAACCATGACTAATGGTGTATTCCTAAACTATTTTCAAGGGCTTTGCTGTCATGAGCTCTTGAAGATATCAGTGTAATTAATTTTCCTTATGGTCTTGTGTTGACAGTGTCACTTTCTAAGTTTAACTTCTGCTGTCTTCAGGAAATGGAATAAAGAGCTGTGAATCTAAAGTTGAGGGGAATTTCAGACTGAAGCTTTTCTCATAGTCTCACCATATTTTAGCCTCATTGCAAAAGAGAAAAGGGGGGTGAGGGAAGGAAGGGTAGGGGGAAAGGGTGTGAAGTGCTATTTTCCCTTTGCCTGTAAATACAAACTTTCCTGTATCTTAGACTGGATAACTGTGGTTTGTTCATTATCAGACTGTCCCACGAGAGACTCCAATGGACTGATTGGTGAAGATTTTCTCTCCTTGCCTTAGAGCTGGGAGGTAGTTACTGCCTCAAGGCAGGAGAGAGATTTGTTTCAAAATCCTGTGCCAAGGATGAGTGTGACATTGAGTTTTTAGTAACCAATTCCCTCCTTATTATGACCAGTACTTCTGAAACTTCCTCACTTCTGAGTAACATGAAAAACTGGGCAGTAAAATAGCTGGTGCCTAGAATGCCATATGCTGTGCTTTTCTGCCTCTTGTCCCCCTTCTCCCTTTGGTTTGCTTTGCAACTCTTCTGTGCTTCTTGTTAAAGGAAGGCTCAAATTCCAAGCTGTCTGTTCACTTCATGGGCGAAGTTACCATCTCTGCCTTTTCCTGTGATGATGATTTTGGACTGAGTGTATTTATGACAGCATACCAGACTAGGACAGAGGAATTGACCCTGACATGAAATTAGGTTTATCCTTAAAGCACAGTAGAAGGGGTGGAATCCCAGAACAGCTTCAATAGACTGGATTCTAAGTGAAAAATATCAACTACTCTTGTGCCTTATTGTGGGGCCCCAGGGCTTATATCTATGGTGTTTGCTGTATCTTCAGATTTTCCTCTTGGCTTTTATCTTGGAAACTTCCTAAATATCCTGTTAACTAACCATACTTAATCTCTTATTAATTTAAATTGTTTTTACCATGTAGTTGAGGCAAAATACTGCATGATAGAATATTCTGCAGAGCTGCAGAGGATTAAATTTCTGTCAGCTTTTTTTTGGATTTGGTAGGACTCCACAGGTATGCTTGTGAAATGCTTTTCCCTTATTCTTTAGGTCGGGGCAGCTTTGTAATTTGTTTTTGTTTTGAAATTGTTCTCTGATGAAAGGGATGACCAGTGTTGTCAGTCTGGGAATGTTTAATTTTACCAGCTTCTTAACTGTAAATAGCTTAAAAGTAAATCTGGATTTTGTTTAGAGTGGGTTAATATTTATTACAGTCAACATGTGGTCCTACTCTGTTTCTCAGTCCCAAAAAGAGCAATTGGCACTCTGTCGTTTCTTAAGAGAGAGATCAAGTGTTCTTGGAGCTAGTGCATGGGACATTTGAAGCATTAGCAGCCTGTTTACTTCTCTCAAGAAGAACCATAGTTCCTTAAAGTGCCTTCATGCTTAAATATCCTAAAAAGGCATATTTAAGATAAGTACTCTGATTAAAGAACTGATCAGCCTCAGCTGTGAGAAAATGTACTTTGATAAAACCGTTTTGATTTGTAAAACTGGGCTTTCATCTGAACAAAATGGAAGAACATTTGAGTGGGTGCTTGCAAACTGTGAACACTATCTGACATTTTCTTCTATGTAAGAATAGAACGAAGTGCAAATTAAGCAAGTTGAGTGTGTTTGGGGGACCTGTTTGTTTTTGATGTTCATCCTTTCTTCTAGCTTAAAATACAGTATGTATCTAAACTTGTAATACAAAGATGGTTCTTCTGATATATGATTGTATTTAAACTAATTCATGTTCTTTGTTCGTGGCCACTGCAATGTAATTACTAGCAGAACTTTGAGGTGATTCATTATTATTGCAAGGGAAACCTTTCTACAGCAAGCACCCTGTACTGCAGGGGTAATTCCTTTAATGCCCCCCTCTGTATTAATGTTTTAATTGCAGGGCAAAAATAAAGGCTGAGTATTGTGCAAATTAAACCCTTCGTAATAAAACAAAGAGGGACAAATAAAACAGATTTTTTTTAACTGTAAAAAAACCCCCAGGTTACTTGGTTTCACTTCATGAAATACTATCTGCATTTCAAAACTAAAAATTGTAGTTTGTGATTGACCGAGTTTAATATTTAGTCATTAGTAATAAATAATATTTAGTAATTAATTATTTAGTAATATTTAATACTTAGTAACTTAGTAAAGAAGATATCTGGAAATTTCCGCTTTCCATTCTTTGATGATGTTGGATACATCAGAATTAATGAAATAGTTATCTATTTGTTAATGCCAAGGTCTGTGAAAGATCGGTGTACTGATGGTTGATCATCATGCATTGTAGAATTTTGGAGCATTTGGCATATGCCTTGTAGAAGGGCGGTCCCGTGGCGTAATGGTGAGCACTCCGGTCTCTGACTCCCAAGGTCACGAGTTCGAGTCTCTGTAGGGGACCGTCCGCGGCAGTTAAATGCCTCCCTGCCATCCGATCCCGTCAGATCTCGGATGCTCAGCAGGGTCAG
>JAWWEV010000134.1:54453694-54468194 GCA_035583235.1 Hafferia zeledoni | reverse complement strand
AAATGGACTAGAGATGGACCAAGGGTTGGACTCGATGATCTCAGAGGTCTTTTCCAACCCAATCGATTCTATGATTCCATGATAGCTTGAATCAGCATCTAGCCTTTGTTACCAGGTTGCCACACAGTTTAAATGAGCGCTTTAGTACAAGACTTTAATCTAATTTAGTTTAGTTACAATATGCTTTTTGTGACCTTTAAAATTTTTTAATCTCATAGTCTGACTCTACAGGGAGTGCTCTATTTAGAGGAATGACTGTGAACTGGCATAGCTGTTTAAAACATAGAAAACACTGCTCTCTGGAAGTCTTCTGACCTCTGTTGCTGTGTGTTACTGCTCTTTAGGTGTAAATGCCAGTATATACATGTTATATTCTTTGACTGTCCCCTCTTCTAAGAAGTATTTATATGTGCATTACAGCCTTTCAGCTATTCAAAAGTAACAAACTTAGTAGCTACTCTTAGGTTAAAATCAAAGAAGCATCTTCAGTATTTTTTCTACAAAAGTCTTGAAGAGGTAGTAGTTTTGAGTGTGGAAAAGGGGAGCATAAGCATTTGTTTTTTGATGTCTTGATACCAGTCTTTGTACAATTATCTTTGTAAGTTCTCTCACTCAAAGGTACCTGCATTCTGGTTTTGCTCCTGTAATGAGCTGTGATCATATGGCTTTTATGTTGGAAGCTAGGTGTGTAGGTATTTAGTTTTAGTAGTAAGGGAGACTAAAATCATTGTAGGGCCTTCAGCTTGGTAGTTCTCTTCTGACCTGTCTGGTGAGTAGGGTGGTGCTGCACTCTTGGTGATACAGCATTGTCCCTTGGGAGTTGATTTTGTAGCGAAGTAAAACTGTCCTGATCAAACTTGGAATCGCTTTATGTTTGTATGTGTGGTCACCTGTTGTATTCTGCTGTACTGTTGCAGAAGTGTTCTTGCAGCACTGGGACTAAACTGCATACCACAAAAATGTTGTGGTTGCCTTGCACTTTATTCATTTACTGTCTTAGGTTTTAAGTATCTGGAGGTTGGAAATGCATGCAGGCAGGAGTTGGCTGAGTTACATAATGCTGCATGCTGCTGATGTTACTGCTGAATGTCCTAAAAATAAAGTTTTGAATCCTTTTGCGTGCTTGATACAGAACAATCTTGTGTGTCTGGTCAGCCTGTTCTCAACTTTAGCCTAATATATGTCTGTCATTCACTCCTTGCCATGAAATACTCTTGTCAAATGTAATTTGATTTCTGAAAGGAGTAGGAGGCCCATGAGAGGCTGACACTGCAATGTTATTTTACTTCATGCCTCCCTGCCTGGAAACACTGTGCTACATGATAAATTTAACATGAAAAAATTATATTATAGCCTGGTCTTCTAAATAGCCACTAGGAAGGATTAGCAAGGATCAACTTTCATATGGGGCCAATTTAAAGCTACTTTTTCTGTCTTCACCTTCAGGAATGTTCATAGAGCAGTTAAAAAAAAGTAGGGAAAAAAACCCTAACAACTTGTGATCTGAAATAGAACAGCTGATGCAAGTCTAAAGACTGAGTGCTGCTCTGAGGTGTGAACACCATGGCTTCCACACCTGCCCAAGGCATGTTGCTTACATCCTCTCTCTCAAGATACCTGTTTGTGAAGAGAGGTGTGAGAGGGAAGGATGTTATAATTGCTCTCTAATGCTATATGCATTTAACTTAGAGTAATTGTGACTTGCTACTCCACTGTCAGAAGCACTATATTCTTTTTCTGGTGATTAAACTAAGGAAAAATTACAGCCCCAGCTAATTAGTAGGAGTTGGCACATTCTAATTGGCAGTACTGATTAAGATGAGTTTCAGCTGGCCTGCTTGCTCTTCAGTACACCTGGTGTGGATCACACTTGCCTTGTGTCGTGTTTCAGTGGGCTATAACTGCTTCTGCTGAAGAAAGGCCAGTTTCAGTACTGTATACCGTTGCAGAATAAACATGTATGTGTGTGATAAGGTCTTACTTGAGACAAATCAAGCAATGCTTCTTACCAGCATCTAGCATATAGAAGATATCAACAAAAAGAATGTTTTCACTGATAGAGTAGGAAAGGAGAACGGTGTAGTTTAGAGTCTGAGTACACCTGGAAGATCTGGGGATTTGCAGGCACTGACACTGGACTTCTGTGAATGAAAAATTAGTTTACATAATAAATCTAAATTTCTTATAAAACATGTGAATGAGCAGAGATTCAGACTATGAAATCCCAGAATAAGAGATGAGTGTATCTGTTGATAGCTTCAACGGTGAGGGCTGATTTCAAAGGACACATAGAAGAAGAAGTAATTGATATTAATTTTTACGTATACAGGTAACAGTCTAAGAAGAATACAGAAAGTACAAGTTTGATTCTAGTTTGGGACAGATCTTAGTTGCTTCGTTTTGCAGTTTCTGTAGTAATGGAGGTATCTGGTACAGTGATAGAGAACGATTAATAAAGTTTTCCTGAATATAACTGATTTGTTTGGGAAAATTTCCTTGATATTCTATGAAGACAACATCACACTAGTCTAGGCAGTAGAACAGAAATGATTGGCACTATGGTAAACCACTTAATATGTGCCTTGTTTCTTACAAGTTAATATGTGTGACTTCTGAAATTGCTTGTTCTGTGCTGTCAGTGGTAATCTGTAGTGTGTGTTGGCTATTTTAAGTGGGTTTTTCTCACATGTCACATCAAAGCCATGCTTTTGCTTTGGATCAGTCCATGGACATATTTCTAGAATGCACTTAGGGTGATATTTTTCTGGATTACTTTACCACCCTTTTTAGACTTGTAGTGACCAGTCCTGAATGACATGTAAATTTGATTGCTTATTCACAAAAGAGTTAAGAATGTTTGCAATGGAAAGACTACTTGTTTACAAATAGAGACCAGATATATTGCATAAAATCTTGGAGTAATATGACAAACTAAGTCTGTTTTAAATCAATACCTGATTGTGGCTCAAAAGGAGGGAAAGAAGTGGGATAGCATGCTGGGAAGGTTGTGTAGCCATTCCTATGGATAGAAAACAAGGGATTTGTATTGCAAGTTGGTTTTTAAACCTATAAGTGACTCTGGTTATCTGGAATGACGAAAATCTGAAATGTTTAGGCTTATTTTTTCAGCTATGGTATTGTAGAGAAGAGACCTAGAAGCCCTTATTTCAGTTTCAGTGTGAGCTGAAATATGAATTTGAACTCAACTTTCCATTGCTTGCAGCTTTACCTGTCAAGCTGTCAGCATCTCTTTTAAAGCAATCATTGTCAACATGCACCGCTAAGAATGTGTCTTTGTGGTAAGGTTTCTACAGAAATCTCTGCCCAGCATTGTCACTTGCAAGCAGTTCTAGATAGAGAAATTTAAAAAAAAATTTTTTTTTTCATGTGAATATATGTCTGTCCAGAAGGAGCTGTCACTGTTTCTTTCATGTGTAGACAAACTTTTTCAGACTCATAAATGGAGCAAACAATTTCCCATCAATTTTGTCAGGGTGAAGCTCTAAGCTGTAGCAGCTGGCCTGTTAAGCCCACAAATGTGATTTTTTTTTCTACTTTTTTTTAAATCTGTGAGTATTATTTTCTTAGAGCATTTGTAGCTCTGAAAGTTTGTGTAAACTGTTGCTATTACAGAGGAAAACTTAATTATTCTCTACATATTTAAATAACCATTCTTAGCAGGAATGTTTTTGCATGTAATTCAGCTTTTTTTGGCATGTTTGAGGGATATTTAATTGTTTTCTTGTTACTTTTTTTCTGTCTTTTGCTGTTTTCTTTCAATCTCCTCTCTTCTCTCATTGGCTCCCATTTTGGTGGTTAGTAGGCATAAGCCTCTAAGAAAATTCTTGTGAAAATGAGTTCTTAAGCCTCTGTCCAGGGAAAGACCTTGGTACGTTGCCTCATATGGCTACAGCACCAGCTGATGTGTGTTTAGTTCTGCAAGGGTATCAGGGACAAAGGGATTGGGGCTGAGATCAGTTTAAGTAGATCAAAGTCACAAGAGATCACAAAATGCTGTCGTGATTTAAACTAAAGTGAAAGACTAAATTATTCTGTGGAATTTTTAATAAAGAAATGTTTCTGTTGGTTCCGTACTTGTTTTTTTTCTAGTTTGCCTAAGCTTTTACTGAGAAGCATATAATGAAAAAGGCAAAGTGCCAGAAACACCTTGGTTAACATTGATGCTAATTTTCCAGAAATTATATTTTACTAAACTCTCTCGATCGTTGTAGCCTGCTTTTCTACTGCTTGTCTTCTATGTCTTGATGTTGATTTTTACAGAAATGTTAGGTAATTAAACTGAATTTTTCTTCCAGTTCATAACTGGACTCAAGAGGACACTCTTCAGTGGCTGTCAGAATTTGTTGAACTACCCCAATATGAAAAGAATTTCAGAGACAGCAATGTCAATGGAACAACACTTCCAAGGTGAATCTTTCCTCTGGATTAGTTTCAAATAATTCCTTGTGGGTTTAGTCTGTATGAGACAAAAACTATGTGAGGCTAAAGTCTAAGAAGATATGGTCAGGTGCTAGAACAGAAAAGCATCCTGGTGGTTTTGAAAAGGTGGCTGTGGGGTTTTTTTCCTGCCAAAATATTTTAAGATATAACTTTTATAAAGGTTTTGTTTCTTGCTGTAGGAGCTTTTGTCAAAGATCACATAATTCCGTGTGGTAGAAAATTTTCTTCTGAACATCTTCCAATCTATTGCATTGATATATGTAACAAACTATCTGTAGAACCCCTTTCCTGGAGCATAACTACCACATCTGAGTATATTGCACGTATTACAGAGTTGGTGTCACAAGTCTGCAAATGCATCTTTAACTATGCTGAATGGATTTATTTAATGTTTTTTCCAGAAAGAAAAGAATAGGTAAATGATTTTATGTTCTTTTGTTGCCACATTCTGATACGCTTTTTTTTCTGGGACTATGGTCATATTATATTTCTCACTTAGCTCTAATCTATGTAACTATGGGAAATGTTATTGATGTCTTTTTTTGCATAGACTGATTTTGCATATAATTTATGGAACAGGTAACATTTTCTCTTATCATTAACAGGATAGCAGTAAATGAACATGCTTTCATGATCTCTCACTTGAAAATAATTGACCGGAGCCACAGACAGAAGCTTCAGCTTAAAGCCTTGGATGTTGTTTTATTTGGACCTCTTACCCGTTAGTAATTTTTTTGAGTTTTTTTTCTTTTATCTCTTAATTGTAAGAACTCAACAGAGTATTATTTTCAGTGATACTTGATACTGTCGATAGTACAGCTTATCTATTTGGTGGATGTAGTGATGGATTGCTTGGCATGTGTTGTGAAAATCTGCAGTGAATTAAAAAAAGGTTATTGAGATGCTGTGACCAGGACAAGGGTTCACTTCTGTGTCTAAGATCATGTAGAAATTTTAGTAATACCCCATGTGAAAGATGCATGTTGGCTTTTGTGTCACAAGAAGGGTCCTCTAAATGTTTTTAACTGTTAAGATTGCACTTTTAGCTATTGTTATATTCATTTCCCAATTAGCTTGGACAGTGCAGCTGGGATGAGAGAGGATGACCTTCCCCAAGAAGAAAAAAGGAGATGGTGGTGCAAATCCAACAACTGCACCTTTTGTGCAGACTCGAGTTTGACTGCAGTTAAATTTGACGCAGCAGTTCACAACTGACACATTTTACCATAGCAAACCCCAGTGCTTGTTTGTACACAGTTACAGATTGGTTGTGGTACTGTGCATGTCGGGTGCTCCTGAATTAGTCAGGCCAGATCTGAGCTATGGATTTTTAGGGGGGAGAAAGCACTTTGTATTATACCTTTAATGCTCCCAGAAACTGTCTTGCAGAAAGGTGCAAGTGACTATAAAAATTGTACTACCAAAGATGTGTATATGCATCTTGCATATGATAATTTGACAATCCAAGATTTGCTTTCTAAAACTGCTGCTGTTAGCCACTTAACATTTTTAAATGTACTTTATTTTTTTCAAGTGCATTTTTAACCCAGCATATGGTATTTCAGAGGGTAGAAACTGGAGAGAATTTGCTCAAACATAATTAAAGGTCTTATTGGCCTGGTAAAGTGTATTTGGGAACTCTGTATGAATTAAAATAAACATACAGAGTATTTACTGTAAAGGTTTAGTAAGCTTTTCTCAACCTAATGAATGTTGTAGTATAGGTTAAGTAAATTGCATTAGAGCAGAGCTGCTTATGTTGCATGGAAAATGCCCTGGAATACATTGAAAGGTAGTTGTTGGAGATGGTTTGAGGTAAATGATGCTGTTTAGCATCAGGTTCTGTCACCTTTTAGAGTGGGGAGAAGGGGGGAAGGCCTTAGTCTGTTGTCTCTATCAATGAACTAGTTAATGATGATATTATTCTCTGCACAGGTCCCCCTCACAACTGGATGAAGGATTTTATATTAACAGTTTCTATAGTTATTGGTTTTGGAGGCTGCTGGTTTGCATATACACAGAACAGGACCTCAAGAGAACATATCACAAAAATGATGAAGGACTTAGAAAGTCTTCAAACAGCAGAGCAAAGTCTTCTTGATTTGCAGGAAAGGTATAAAACCTAAAGAAAAAAAGTTAATGTCCAGTTGTGCTTTTGTTTTGAGGTTAAATACAAATACAGATCCTTAACAGTCATAAATTACTTGCATTAAGCTGCCGTTGGATTTTGCTGCATGGATATTGTGATTTCAGTGATGCTGTTTTTTGGGGTAGAAATTGCACTGGGATATTTTAGCAGGCACGAAGAACTTGTGGATGAAGGTAAAGAATAGAGGTTCAATCTTTTTTACCTGCAGATTTACAAGTATGTATTGTTATTTTCATATAATTACAATTTACTTTGAAGTATTTACATACTTGGGAATGAGAAGATTGCTCCTGTTTTTGAACTCTTTAGGTGGAAACAGACCTAGACTGATGACTTTGTATTGGCTATATAGCAGTGTGAGAGTTGATAGTTCTCTGGTGCACCTTTAACTCAACTGTCTATAGAGACTTGTGTTTTGATAGTACACCTTTTGATGATGGTTTGCTTAAAAGTTTGTGTGTTTTGCCTGACGGGGATGTCACAATGTGTGATGCAATTGCTACTGATTCATGAAGCTTGCAGAGTCTTTATTATCACAGAGTGGTTGAGGTTGGAAGAGACTTCTGGAGTTCATCTTGTCCAGCCCTTCCTGCTCAAGCAGGATCATCTAGAACAGGCTGCCTAGGACAGTGTCCAGGTGGTTTCTGGATATGTCCAAGGATGGAGACTCCACCCTGTGCCAGTGCTCACTTAGTCTCATGGTGAAAGTGTTTCCTGATGTTCAGACGGAACCTCATATGCTTTGGTTTGTGCCCTTTGCCTCTTGCCCTGTTGCTGGATGCATTTTCTTCTCCTGAGGACTGCAACTTTTAACAAATACACTGTGTATTTTCTTATATTTTTTGTTCAATTGTGAAGGCTTCAGAAGGCGCAAGAAGAGAATAGAAATGTTGCTGTGGAAAAACAAAATCTGGAGCGCAAAATGATGGATGAGATCAGTGATGCAAAACGGGAAGCTCATCGCCTAAGGGAATTGAGGGAGGGAGCTGAATGTGAGCTCAGCAGGCTCAAATATGCAGAGGAAGAGTTAGTACAGGTATCTGCAAACTGTTTATGACTTTAGCATTGACTTTAAATTCGTCCTAGTTTTATTAGATCCTTAGGAGTGTTTAAAGCAGCATTCCTCAAGTGTTAGATTTGAATGGAAAAATTCTAAGCATCCTTAATGATTGTCAGTCATGCCATTATCTAGTAAAATAATCTCAAAACTATAAAAAGCCATAAGCTTTGTATATTAGCTTATTGTAATATTTCTGGATTAACTGAACAAAAATATATATACAAAAGCCTTTTTTATCTTGTTATCAAAAGAGAGTAGCTTTGTCTCATCAGAGCAGCAGTAAATTTGAATTTATTGTTCTAAACAAATGCTGTCCTACAAAAGTATTTAAGCTTCCAATTAGAATCCACGTATCACAAGATAAAACCCTGATAATGGTTCAGTATATGGAAGGTCCTATGCTAGATTTCAGAAATGCCAGCTCTGCTTTCCTGACAGCAATTGGCACAACCAAAACTCTGTAAGGCCTTGGGGGTATAAAGGAGCTTATCATCCTCTGCTGTCAGTGCTAATGATACATTTGGTGACACTCTTATTTCTTACTGATTGGTAGGTTCGGATGGCTTTAAAAAAGGCTGAGAAGGAGTTTGAGTTGAGAAGTAATTGGTCTGTTCCTGAAGCTTTGCAGAAGTGGCTTCAGTTAACACATGAAGTTGAAGTACAATATTACAACATCAAAAGACAGCATGCAGAAATGCAATTAGCGATTGCCAAAGATGAGGTAATAACTTATTCTTCAGCTACTTCAAGACTTTTCTGATCTGTTGCTAGCTATATGAAATAGTAAACACAAAGCAGAGAAGCATTTGGGTGGTTTTTTTCTTCTCTGAGTTGTTATTTGCTACTTGATGTTTTTTCATCTGTTAAGGATATTGCTCCTAGTTTTATTTTCATTTTATCTTGCTTTTTAGGCAGAAAAGATAAAAAAGAAGAGGAGCACTGTATTTGGAACATTACATGTTGCACACAGCTCCTCCCTGGATGAAGTGGACCATAAAATTCTTGAAGCAAAGTAAGAGAGTTACCAGGGCAGGATGCATACTGTTTTGTGATTACTTGTTCCTGGAAGAATGGCATTTTTGAGAATTACGGAATTGAATGTCATAGTGGTTTTGCATTTTAAGAAAAGCAGTTTCAAAAGTATTAAAATGTGAATATTTGAACAGTTCTAATGGATCTTCTGGTATGCTGGAATGAATGCATTTGTGTTGGTTTGCTTTATCTTTAAGAACAGTGTATGTAATTTTAATGTGTGCTTTTCTTCAGGAAAGCTCTCTCTGAGTTGACGACATGTTTGCGAGAGCGTCTTTATCGATGGCAACAGATTGAGAAGATTTGCGGGTTTCAAATCGCACACAATTCTGGGCTACCAAGTTTGACCTCCTCTCTCTACTCTGATCACAGCTGGGTGGTTATGCCTCGAGTTTCCATTCCTCCTTACCCAATTGCAGGGGGAGTCGATGACTTAGATGAAGATACTCCTCCAATAGTTTCACAGTTTCATGGTAAGTGATGAGCTCAGTAAAAAGAAGGGGGAAAAGTGTGGGGACAGGGTATTTTCAAGCTAGGTAGAGGAGCACTGAAATCAAACAGCATTAGATCAAAGTCAAAAGAACCAAAATTCTGACTAGCATTTCATATGCTAGATCCTACAGGACTTAATGAACTGAAAACTGAACCTTCATTCTGTTTCAGGGGGAGTGTAGGACAAATCCAGCTATGGTTTTGAAAGCTTGTCAAGCTTGGATTGCTACTTAGACAAAAATTTGTAATTAATAATGCTGAATTTCTGTTAGCATATTTATTCTGTCAGATGGAAGGGATGGAGTTAGCCTAGAGTGCCTTGAAATGCTAGGAAGATCACACCCTTTGAGCACCCACATGCTACATAGCTTTGCAAACATTCTTTAGTGGTTGGAACAAAATCCTGTTGTTGTCCAAGGGAAGCTTTCAGGCAGAATGTTTGTGTTTGGATACAGTGGGTTGTTTGAGTGTGAGGCAAAGAAGCCAAGTGCTGGAGGGAGTGGAATCCAGCTTTGGTCAAACTATGAGCGGAAGATATACACTGGGGATTCAGACCACCCTTGTATCATGAGTCATTGTGCCAGTACAAGAGCCTGTTTTGTGGAAGTTTTGATTAACTGGACTCCAGAGGCAACTCAAAAAGATGAGCTCCCATGTAGCTATTCAACAAGCAATACCGAGCTGAGGAACAAGTAAGGAGGAAAACTATCTTTTTCTTCCAATGCTAGGATTCTCAGAAGTTCAAACTGTATTTTAAAATAGCATAAAGTTGCCACTTGCTGGCTTCATTTAGTGTGCCTTCAGCACGTTTTTTTGAAGTGTACCAACCTGTTTTCTACAGACCACATTGAAAAGTTCATAAATCTGCTTGCAACACTATTTACTTCCAGTTCTGATCACTTTTAAAGAATGCTGTTTCTCTAGTTGTCCTCACTGTGAAGGATTTGATTTTAACCCTGGCAACAAATTTATTGGATGGTCCAACACAATATGGATACCTGGAGTTAAAGCTTCTAATTCAATATGGAGAGACCTCTGCTCTGATTTCAAAATGAAGAGATCCATTTATTATCACAATTTTCCAGATGGTCTAAAATGACTGCACTTGAATATGTATACAAGACATCAGACTTGTGGGTTGTTTTAGTCACTTTTGTCATGCAACTCTTGCTTAGAAGTGAAGCCAGTGAAGAGTGCAGTTGGTTCAGAGGAATTGCGATTAGAAAAGGATTGTAGTTTATAAGAGCATACTTAGCTGAAACTTTACTGTATGCTTTTTCAGTTATGGTTTGTTTGGATTTTTTTGTTAAAGTTCAGTTCATTTGGAAGTCTTTCTATCTCAGTGATGAAAGTTTTCTGAATCTTAGTAACACTACAAAATTTCTTTGGTTTTTTGGCTGAGTTCTGATAAGGCACAAGAGCCTAATGTTAAAGCGATCACATGAAGGAAGCAGTTTATGCTTAATTTACTGGCTTTTAAAATTCCTACTCAGTAAAAAAAACAACCTGGAAACACTTGAGAATGGGGAAGGAGAGGGAAAATATGTTAAGTGATCTGTTGTTGAAACTAGATCAGGAGTCAAATTAGTGTAGGTTAGTTCAGTAACTGCTGAATTATTCCCATCCTTTAGAGAAAAATAACAAATGCACGTGAGGAAGGACAGAAGCAAAATGGCTTGTCATGCCCGCGGGGCTTCAGGCAAAGTGCAGCGTGCAGACGGTTAAAGAGTGAGACTATTTCAGTCTCTGGATCTGAACTGAACTGGGCTGTTACCTTGCCCCAGCACCCACTGATCTCCTAAGACTGACAAAATTTGAAGTCTGTTGGACAGGCTTTTTTGTGCCAGAGCAATTGGGTTGATAGGCTAAGATGGAGTCAAGTAATAGAGCTGTTTGATTGATCTCAAGACCAAAAGGTGATAAGAAACAGATGATACTAGAACAAAGTCCTCGCAGGAAGGTGATAGTGAAACTTCTACTTTTTCATGGACTGATTAAGATTCAGCTGGTTCCTTGATTTACTAAGTTCCCTTGGCACTAGAAGATTCTGGATGTTACATTGTCAGAGCTGAATCCTTCATATTCCCGTGTGTATACACCTACAAGGAATCAAAATGCTTGTAACTTCTCCCAAAATTCATTGATTGTGCAATCATTGGGGGTTTTTTATACCAGTAAGTAGGGTGGCATCTGGACCTGTAGCCCAAATTTGCTAAAGAGATTCTTACTGTCTTATCTCAGTTCACATTTGTGCATTTAGGAATATTTTTGTAATGATGCAAGATCATTTCTGAGCTCCCAACACCTGCATTTAAGGTCAGTAGGGAGTTCATCAGAAGTAAAATAAAAAGTTTGAGTTACATGAGAACTCTCAAGGGACTTGTAAACCTGTCTTTTCTGCTCAGGAATGGAAATAAATTTATGTGTTGGCAAAGGGGCAGTTACTTGCTGTTTTGTAAAAGTTGTTATTTCCTGTACTAAAAGGGAATGACAACCTTTTCTGAGATTATAGGAAGGGAAACTATGATTTACCTGGTGCTAAACTGGCATTGCCAAAAGTAAAACGTATTTTATCAGGCTAGACACCCTTATGTACAAAAAGAATTGATTTTTTTTTTTATTGTGTTGTGTTTACTCAACATTTTGAACATCAGTAAGGGTCTGGTGTGTCTTACACAAGCTGTGATGCATTCTATGGGACAGTTGGAGGAGGGGTCTGAAAAATCCTGAGACTCGTAACAGCTAGCCTGAAAACAGGTCTGCATCTTTAGTTCTGTACAAGTCTTTCTGCCTAATCACCTTTTGAAGGAGGAATTGGATTAGGAACATTTGAGTTTGTCCCTTCGTGTTGGGTACTTTCCTGGTCAAGTCTTGTATTGCTGTCTCCACCCATTCTCGGTACTTTTATTTCCAGAAATTCATAGTTAGCCTGACAAACGAAAGTGTTATCTAAAAGAAAATTCTTGAGCTTAACATGAGGTTGAATTATATATTTGCTATCATGTTATATAAATGAAATGTGGTCTTCCATGTCTAACCTACTTTTCAACTGAGTGTATTTCAATTGGCTCTTTGGTTAGGCATACCTAGATTGCAAAACTTTTACAATATTCTTTTAAACTTGAAATTGCCACACAAGTAAAATATAGGATGTTGTATAACATACTAGTTTCGGCACTGCTATTTTCAGTGTAGAAGGGGTTGTGAGTTTCAGCAGAAATTTTTTTTTTTTTTTTTCATTTTTGTTAAGAGAGCATAGTGAACCAAAGCTTTAGTGTGTGTGATCAGGGTAGTATTTGGCAGGCAAAAAATCTCTGCAGTTGCATCTTGATTAGCTTCTTCATCTAATTGTAGAATACGTAAGGTGTTCAGTCTTTCTTGCTCTGAAACAGTCAAACTGTCAAAATTTCTTCAAAAATCACTGTCACTGAAGCAGATACCTGCTATGTAGTCTTCAGGTAGATATTGTTAACATCAATGTCACTTGGAGGGTTTTGGTTTGCTTTTTCTCTGCCTCAGGGTCCATTGTAAAACCTCCCAGCACACTGGCAAGAAGCAGTAGCTTGTGTCGGTCAAGACGCAATGTTGTGCCATCATCTCCACAGTCTCAGCACGCTTTGCACTCCCCTGACCCTGACATCCTTTCTGTGTCGAGCTGCCCAGCTCTTTATCGAACTGAAGAGGAGGAGGAAGCCATTTACTTCTCTGCTGATAAACAATGGTATGGAGATTAGCAAACAGCTCTCAGAACTCTGATAGGATTATTGAGACTAACAGTCTAGAATTAGAGGTTAAACCAAGCCAAAAGTTAGAGTAATCTATAGGATAATATAAACTAATGTAGTCTACATGGAACAGAGAGTTCTTGTCTGGTATGTGTATGTAAATAGCTAGCTTGTCATATACAGTTAAGTAATGTTACAATCCAGGGTGCACTGAACTAACCCTGATTCTCCATTACAATATGTTACTGGCTTTTACATCTGAAACTAGGATCAAAAGCAATGTCAGCTACTGGGCGAAGAGAAGATGGATGGTAACACAATTCTTACAGCATGTTGAGCGTGTACCTACTCTTGTTACATGGCCTCATAGGAAAAGGTTAAATTCCTTTTGGAAGGAGCAAATGAGCTTGTTGAAAGGTAGGGACACTTGTCCTGAAGAAACTTTTTGTATATGATAGGCTTAAATCTCCTCCTTTCATTTCATAACTTTTCTGACTTCACGTGCCAGAAAGATAGTTTTGTTCTTTGAAGTGACATACAAATGACTGATTCTGGGCAGATGCTGCTGCCCACAAAAGCAAGATTGCACAAATTAATTACCTTAAGTTTAGATAATAAAATTATGTAATGCAAGTTGTAACGTAAAATGTTTAACTTTGGTTTTTTTGTTTAATTAACTACTAAGGAAAAGTGTGTGGGTGGTGCTTTTAGACTAATGTTATTGATTCTAAATTAATTTCCTTTTTAAATGTATGAAGGAATTAGTTTCATCATGTTTTCTCTTTTCTTTGCTCTGACTCAGGGAAGTACAGGAAACCGGTTCGGAATGTGACTCCTTAAATTCATCCATTGGAAGGAAGCAGTCTCCTCCAGCAAGCCTTGAGATGTACCAGACAATTCCTCCTCAGAAAGTATCCCCAGAAGAATTCTCACTGGAGGAATCATCTACAGGAGACTCCTCTTCTCTAACTGCAGATATTTCTAGGGGCTCTCCTGACTGTGTAGGCATGACAGAAACTAAGAGCATGATCTTTAGTCCTGCAAGCAAAGTTTATAATGGAATCCTGGAGAAGTCCTGCAGCATGAACCAGCTTTCAACTGGGATCCCAGTCCCAAAGCCTCGGCACACCTCATGTTCTTCGACCGGCAGTGATAGTAAACCCAGCCATGAAGCTGACTCTGTCCCCAGGATAAGCAGCATCCCACAGGACCTCTGCCAAAATGGTGAAAAAAATAAAAAGCCATCAAAAATAAAAAATCTCTTTAAGAAGAAGTGTAAGTGAGGTGGGCAGAAGAAAACCTATAGTAATGTTATAAGAACTCTATTTTTTACATCTTTAGGAATGTAATTCTATTTGAGCATTCCAGACTGGATGCCCTAATGGAATGCTCAGTAGGTCACCTATATTTAACTGACTGTAACGGTCGTGCCAGCTGTCAATGAGAAATCATTAAAAAGTTCAGACAGTTTACATTAACTTCTGCCTATTTATTTCCTTTTTTTGTTTGTTTGGCTGTTGTTGTGGGGGTTTTTTTGTGTGTGGTTTTTTTTTTTTTTTTTTTTTTTTTTAAATTTTTTTT
>JAWWEV010000134.1:54430863-54453684 GCA_035583235.1 Hafferia zeledoni | reverse complement strand
AGCAGGAAACTTTAATTTTGTATAGCTGCTATTAATCCAAGAAAAACAGGTTTTCTTTAAATTTGTTTTACTAGTTTTTTTAAAGTTTATTCAGAAACCATTTTAAACCACTTTGGACTCCTAAGCTTTAATGGACTAGTAAGCCTTCCTGGGCTTGCCAAAGTTTCTTGTTTACTGGAGCATCTTCCCATCTTTCCGTAGAACTAGGACATTTATCTACTGGACTTTAACAGAAATAAAAGAAGTAGAACTAAATGAATTGCACTACTGTTTTACAGACTGGAACAGTCTCTGCAAGTGAAACTGAAAGACTTGTATTTGACTGAGAAGATGAACCTTTTCACTTTTAGATCTTTTGGGGTTTATAAGTAGAATTTAGCATTTCTAATTTACTTGATTTCTGGAAATGGAAATGTCATGCTTTTATTATGGGAAGCTTTGTTAGATGCATTTATTATTAGAATGGTTCAAGTCCTGCTGCAAAGATCATTTTTTTCCCAGGACTTTCACTGTGATTTTACTTCACTGCAGGCTGTATGACAAAAAAAGAAAAAAAAAAAAAAAGAAAAGAAAAAGAGAAAAAAGAAAATAATTTACCAAGAGAAAAGGCTCTTGATTCCTTATGCAAGTGGTGGTTATGAAACTTGTTTGAAGACTGAAAATATTCACTCTCTTGAAGTGAGGAGGGAGAGTAGTAGCTTTTGTTTACAGACTGAGAGACATTTGGGTTGTGAAAGTTTGTACTATGGTAAAGATAATAAATTGGAAACATTATTGTGCTTGGAAATGTTCCAATTTTAGCTGATGCTTGTTTCAGACACGTTTCAGAGATCCTGTTACATGAAAGCTGTTGTAGGCTACGTTGCTTATGCTTACTGCTGTGTATAAGTTATATTTTTTGAATTAGCTATTATTGTCTTAATGTCCTCCTTTTGTAAGATTTCATACACTTTATTTTTGTATAGTTTGAAGATTTAGCTGTTCCGACATGTCTGAAGTAAATGGTATAATTTTATAATGCATACTGTTATACTAACTCATAATTTCAGATATAAAGGTAGATATAAAGGTGAGACTTGACGTGCTTCAGATAAAAGCAATTTTTCATAAGCTTTTATAGGGAGAGATGAAATTACTGTGAGGTAATAAAGAAACCTTCTTAGGGTAGTAATAGTGAGTTGTTCAAAAACATCTTTTTATTTTTTTTAAACAGTTGGAGACAAATATATTGCTTAAGCAATAGTGCCTTTTATTCGGTTTGAAAATATTAATAGTGAGCAGGAATTTCTTTTGAGGTACATTCCAAAGAAATATTTCCTGCTCTAGTCAACACAAGCAATTTTTACCCAGTGATGACTAAACAGTTTCAGCTCTTCCATAGGGGTGTTCTGGTTGCCTCAGTAGCAGGTACCCTTGCCAGGGGCCTGTGATTCAAGGCTCACTTCTTGCCAATATGTATGTGACGTACTGTATGAGAGAATTAATTCACTGAATGCCTAAATTTTTTCTGGTAAGGAGCCTTCAAAACTTGTAGCTAATTGAAATTAAGTGAAACATGTGTTTTCTATCATTTTTTTTTAGGTTTCACTGTACATAACTAGTGTGTTAGTTCTGTCCTCTAAGTCGTGGTGGTTTTAACAGAAGCATTTACTGTGTTTAGTGAAATGGTTAGAAGAGAAAGGTTATAAAATAGGAGACCCTACATATGCAATTACCTTAAAAGTCCTGGTACACTGATTAATTCCCTAAGAGACAGAACAAATCCAGAGTTTTACAGTCAAAGAATGATTGTATGCCATCTGTACAGAAGAGAATAGGAGGAATCAACTGTTTCACAAAGTTTGGAGAAGACAAAATTGCGAAATAGAAAATAATGAGAGCATAATATTGTTCCACTAGTCTCTGAATCATCAGATTGAACAGCTGTAACTTTAAAAAAAAAAAAGTCATCACAAGGTAACAATGGTCTCTTTGAACAAGGATTGTACAGTCTGTACATGCCAGACAAAAAAAGCAGCAATGCAAAAAGACTTTTTGCATAGAACCACCTCACTGCTAAGCCTTCAGAATTGTAGTTAAAAGCCTGATGAAGTACTTGAACACCTACAAAGGGAAAAATTACTTTCATGAAAGTTAAGGAACTTATTGTGCCTCCCAAACAGCATGGAGAAGACTAGTACCAGAAAAACGTTGAACTTTGATGCAATTGAGCAGGCTATAGCAATAATTGAGTTTAAAGTAGGATCAGGCTGGGTAGTAGATCTTGGTGTGAGGTTTGAGGAACTCTGTCTCTATCATTACCAAAAAGATGAAGTGACATTTACTGGAGAGTAAATACTTACACTTGGAAAAAATGTCTGGTACTGAGGAGTGGGAGGGCAGCGCTCAATCCTGACATCAAAGTCAGGCAAACTCAAACGCTGAGAATCCAAAACAGGCAAATAAAGTTTTCTGTATTAAGTATAACTGAAAAATGAAATACAGGAGGTGTTGAACTCATAATTGGCTGTGAGTTTAAGTGTTAAGTATCTTTTTAAAATAATTTAACTATCTTCAGGAAAAAAATATTTTATGGTGTTTTACAAACAAATCAGTTGAGAATATCTTAGTGATAGATTTTGTCTTCAAAATGGCAAACCTTTGGAGAACAGACTGCTCTAAACACTCAGTTTATTACCAGCTGTCCTCTAACTTTATAGCTTCTTAATAAGTATTAGAGAACAAAAAGCTTAAATTAATACAATCAGAAGTGGTAAGTATTGTATGTTGGAGCACAAACTAATTTTAAGTTAAATTAATTTGGTTTTTTTTAATAGACCGCTTTCATTTGTTGCCACCCAGATTTGTCCACAATGTGTCTTGCATTGCTCCCACTGTGGCTACTGCAGAAATTCCTTTGTTCAAACTGTCAGTGCCCTTTTACTAAGGGATGTTGAGAGCACTGACTCTAAGGCAGATCCCACTGGCAAACATCAAATCCAGTCTTAATGTTGTTGGAGTACCTGGCATATATCAACACCTCGGGCATGAGATGATGAACTTCTAAGGTGCTCTATTCTGACTCCATGTGCTTAACAGTGTAACTTGAACTCTCTGGCAGTCAGTGAGTCTAGCCAGCATTCCAACCACTAGGTTTGCAGTCCAGACAATCATTCAGTGTCATTAGAGGGTTTTTTGTTGGGGGTTTTGTTTAGCTTTTATAGCTAAAATCCATTGTTCTATTTTAAATTCTCCAGTATTTCAAAAGATGAGGATCTTTGCTTTCTTAAATACTTTGTTAGAGTACTTTGTCAGGACAGCAGCCCATTTCTGGAAATTGCCTGAAAGGCTTCTCCCTGAAGAGGTTACCATTTAAATATTTTACCTCTAAAAGGAAGAAGTGTCAAGTGTGTGGTTCTATATAAAGAAGAAGAAGAAAAACCTTTCCACAATTCTTACTAAACCTATATGACTCTTGTTTACTGAAATTATAAAGATTTTAGGAAAGGCATTTCTGGTTGCCATGGGGAATACTTTTGACCAGCTTACAGTGGATTTAGAGATTAAAACAGGTGATTGTTTTAGTTTTGTGGGGTTTTTTAATATTTTTTTCTTTTTCACTGTTCAGTGAATGAATTTAAAGTAGTTCATTGACTGTTCCAAGCCTTTGTCAGCTCTTCTTCCCCAACTAGTACCTAGGTAGCAGATGGCCCTCTACTTCCTGATGGTCAGTTTGCTGAGAGAGTGAAGAGTGTCCATCTCAGTCCAGGCAGTACTGCTGTAGTAAGAATACAGTTCCTCGTTTGAAAGCCTTGAAAACTGTGAAGCCAAAAATACTTCAGTTTTCTTATGGTATTTATGGATGCCGACTGGACTTAGGCATTAATTTATGACTGATTAAAAGTCTAAAAAGATAAAACTAATTAAAATTTAAAGCTTTCAAGATTTTGCCCTTTTGCTTCCCAGTATATAGGAACACAGCATGCACAGTAGGGAAATGAACTAATGAGCTTTCAGAACTTCAGGGTAGTTTCATTCCGTTTCCAAGATACATTGCTAGAGAGGGATTACTACCTTACATAATGTATACAAAGAAATATTTGTTTTTAATTTACTTAAAAGCATCTTTACAAGCAGTGGACAACGTATAAAATATGTGGGGTTTTTTTAAGCCAAATAGAGGAATTGCTGATTCTCGGACCTCTTGTCAATTTGCTTATCTCTTTGTACAATATGTTAACTAGGGTGAACACATTTTTCTCATCTGTTCCAGTTGCTCTCACTAAAGGGGTGCGTGAGAGCATTACTATCTCCTGTTTGAAACACTGCTTCAAACTGCTCGTAGGCATTTTAATCCTGGATCTTGCATCTTCATTGATTGATGGTTAAGCCCATGATGGCCGTTTGATTCCCAAAGTGCTGCTAAAATTTTCCGCCAGTGGGATGTTGGGATAAGTAATGACGAAGAAAGGCTTTTGCCTGTAGAGTTTGACTGCCTGATAGTGTGTAAATGTTTAGGTAACCATTCTTAGAGGCTGTTCAAAGGTGTCAAAAGACAGCTTTCTCTTCCAGCCCAGTACAGATGGTGTTTATCTGATGCTCCTCTTAGTCCTCTGTTGCATAGGCAGAATGCACCAGTTCATATAAACGGTAACAATATTAACCTTTAAACTGTTATTCCTAGGTGCTCTTGCATCTGACATTGCTTAAGCAAGAGGGCTGTACTTAGCCGTCCACTTCAGACATTCAGAAACACAGTAGATTTCTGTTAGCTTTTGTTTTTCTCTGCAATTTTGGCCCTCAAGTTTAGCAAACTGTGTGTGTGTTCCACTGAAATAAAAATAGGAAGGTTGTTCTCTGTTTAGATGTTTAGGAAAGCATATTTGAGCCAGGTAAAAAGAAATTCCTCTTACTCATTGCAGAGGATGAAAAAAGTGTTCAGAGGTATCTCCTAAGTCAGAAGACTAAGAACACTTACAACTTACATTGCTAGAGATAAAAGGTACAGTCAATGTCAACCTTTCAGATCAGTAACTCTTTATCCAAGAAAAAAATCCCAATTTCTTCTTTTGGTGTACTCTTCAGGGCATTACTTTTGTACTTCCAATTTCTATTTTTGACCCAGCATTAAATTTGGTAGTTACAGCACTAACTGAAGTGATTGCCACACCTCAGAGTAGTTTCAAATAAATTTCTGTAGCATGTCTTAATGTCAATTTTATTTCAATATGTGCTAACCACATCTGAATTAAAACTTTTTCCTTCACATTCCTTTTATTTTAATTCAACTCAGTTTTTGTGATCTCTCTACTGTTAAAAAAAATAAACAGGTACTGATAGTTGTTTATAGTACTATATTTTTTTTTTCAGTTGGGAATTACTAATAGATAAGTGGTAAATAGTTTCCTTTAAAGGACTAGATCATGGTTGGATATTATAAAAACACTGCTGTACTTCGGTTCAGCTAGATAGAGCATTGGCTGGTATAATTTGTATATGAGTGGTAAATTTATCCTACTTAAATTATCCTTTGATTGTTTAGTTGTGTCTTAATTTAATGATGCACAATTATTTTCCGACTTGAGTTCATTAAAAGTAAGGTCAGTATGTCCAACCCTACAAAAGTCACTCTTCAGTTGTCAGCCATCACTCCATTCTTACAGAAATTAATTACAATCTTGAATATTTGTACTAGCTTGTTAGTTTGTTAGGTGGGTATAATGGATTCCTCTAAGTCTTTGGGTGGAAGGCAGAGAACTTCTGAGGTGAACCAGGTAACCTGTATTCTTTATCAGCTTTCAAATCCATCTCCCAATAAGACGGAGTCTTCCCAGGGGAATGTAGATGGACTTACTGCTTGGAACTGTGTAGTTAATTATATTTCGCTCTCTAATTCTAGTAGCTTGCATGTGCCCTATGCTTGCTTGCTTTTCAATAGCTGACAAAAGCTATAGGAGATCTTGGGGGTTTGTTTTTAAAAAATTACTGTTAAAAAAAAAAAAAAAAGGACTGGCCAGAGAAATCTGTCAGGCTGTGAACTAAATAGAACCAACAAAGATCCCAGCTTTTTGTCCAAAAGTATTGTTTAAATACTTCTTAATGAAATGAATTGGGTAGCACGTGTATTCTCACATTGCTCACCTCCAAGCAGCAAACATAATTAAAATACCCTAGACTTCAGCAAGGCGATTTGGGAGATGTCTTGCCCTGCTTTTGTTTTTAGTTTAAATAACACTGAGTTGTAGTGAGTGTTCAGCATATTAATGCCTGACTTAAAAGATTAGCATAATTTGAATGACTTGCACTGTTTTGTTTTATTAATGCTTTATAAAAATGTAGATACTTGCATAAAGCCCATGATTGAATCTGGGTATGTTTCAATGACGTAGCAAGAAGAGGACCAAGACAAGTGAATATATGCACAATTTGAATCTTAAGATGCTTTACCGTTCTGGGAAGAGATATTGTTCCCCATGCAGATTCTGCTCTTCCTCTGCTTGCTCTTGGCTTCTGTTTGTTTTCTTTAGTTGAACTAAAATATGAAACAAAACCCTCAGACTGACTAGTTTCTGTCTCTAATATATACACTGTACTAGCTTTTAACCTCATCTACTGCATGATGTTAATGCTGTACACAAATGCATTTGGAATATTTCTTTGGTGTTGTACAGCATGATGCATTTCATTCCCTTTTCTAGTTTACCTCCCGTTAGCTATATATTGCTTTAAAACTGGAAAAAACTGAGTTTTTGGGAATTGAGTCTGTTTGCATATAATTTTTTTTTCTTTTCTGTGAGTCTATGAGAAATGTCCTGCTTGGAGAGTCTCAGACAGTATTTTTCCTGTGTTTATTCATGTTACTTTGCTTTATTTTATAAGTGTAAATTGATTTTATTGATTTCTGATGTGTTGTTACACTTAATGTTGAATAAATCTGACTTCCATTTTGAAAAGTGAAACTGTGTTAGTGAAAATGTTATGTAGTGTTAACTGATCTTAGACTATTTCCTGAGTATGTGAACTTTGATTTTTTTTTTTTTATCTTGAGATAAATTTTCTGTTTTGCTTAGGATCTGGCCAATATTTCTTTGCTTCATGCTATTATTAAAGCTTGACAGCAGTATTACTGGGAAAGGAAAGGTGAAGACGGTTTTGTTCAGCAACTAGGTTGCTGCAGGTAGGCTTGGAAATCCTGAGTCTTACTGCTTTTGCTTGAAAGAGCCTTTCTGAGTAAGTTGCTTAACATTTTGAAGATTTGGGATTTTAGTTTTGTGAGTTGTCCGTTCCTGCCCCTGCTGAACAAGCTGGAAAGCCTTTCCAAGTGACTGCTGGAATAATGTGTAGCCTTGTGATTTTAAGTATGAGGATTAGTTTGAGAGCCTGTGCCTCTCTACCAAGAAACCCAAATGTCCTTGTTGTTGATAACATCCCTTTTAACTTGTAGCAGCTTTGAGTAGGAAGAAGCTCAGCTTCTTAAAAGTGGCTTCTCTCATAACCAAAAATCCTACCTATGTGGAGGTGACAAGATTGCAGTGAGGTAAATGAATGAGTGACAATACAGGTATGGACCATGGGATCAAAGTGAATCGTGTTTAGAGAACTTGCAGCGCAAAATAAATTATTTTTTCCTGGATTAAAAGGCAAGGACACTGATAATTGAATCTGTATATAAATTACTTTCAACTGTAGTTGTCTAATACAGCCCACTTCAGAAGCAATAACTTGGTGTGTGAGAGTTGGTCATTATTTTTACTTCAATTTGTCCTTAGTGTTCTTGTTTAAACGATTTTAACTCTATCAGTGGGAAAATCATACAAGCTGGCAAAGCCTAAATCAGCTCTGTATCTTCAGAGCCTTAAATGCCTTTCTGTTGGGGAGCTGCTGTTCATTTTGCCTGCAAATTTTGATTGAGCTATTATAGCTTATAAGAAATGTCTTTATCTTACTGCAAGACTTGGCACCCAAGCAAGTGGAAAACAGAGCATTCTAATCTCACAGGACATTACTGAGCTTTGGTAATTAACAGCATTAGCAAGCAGGTATGCCATTACTGAAGTCAGGGTTTGATTTGTGTGCAGGTTTTTTTCTAGATGAACTGCTTTTGATTACTATTGAATCAAAGTCTTACCTTTCCCTGCCAAAACTAGACTTTTAAACAGATAGTTTTTCCAATTCCACTGAATGATAACATCACATGTGAAATTTTGTAGCACCCTGCTTGTCCTCAGTGAGATGGAGAGTGTAGAATAGGATTGAAATGGGACAGGTAATCTCCTCTAAGGTCCTTTGGGCATTTAGCTGTTCCTAAGCACAGAGCGCTCCTGATTAATATGGTTCTGGAGCAGTTTCAGAAAGGTCTCCCAATACTTCCTGGTATTTTTGGTGCCTTGTAAGGATGTGCCAAGTATCCACAAATGTAGCTCTAGAGGGGAAAATATTTCTTCATTGAAAGAAGTTATCTGTATTTGAAGAGAAGTTTAGCTGAATATTCTGTCACTTAATGCTGCAGTACTTGGCCGCTTCAATCCTTTCTCTCTTACGCCTGTCTTAAAATTGTCACCTTTTCCCCAGTGTTTGTCAGAGAAAGTTAAATAGTTAAGTTCTGTAAGACCAGATTTTGTCTGTATTCTGAGGTCTTATCTTTCAGCTTGTGGCTGATCATAATCTGGAAGTGATTTCTGAACCTCATGCTGGATTTCTTGTTTGTTCTGTATACTACTAAGCTACTCTCTCTCCAATTTTTCTCATTGGTTTTATACAAAGGACACTTAGCAATAGAGAAATATTCCAGAAATTTTAAGTGACAGTTACAGCATGGGAGTGAAGGCATGTGAATATGTGTTTGGGTGAAGAAAGAGGCTGGGGACAGGAGAAAGAGTATATCATTAAATGTTTGTACTCTGAAATGTAGGAGTTTTGAAGAATGCTTGGAGGGATAAGGTTTCTATGAGGGAAGTTTGAACACAGACTGTGATTTCAGATCTTTGTTTTTCTTACTCCCCCTCTCATGAAATACACCTATTTTTAAGGTGTAGGTACAAAATCCTAAGGAGGATTGTGAATAGAAATACTGGTTTGTAGAAAATAAAAATAAAATTCTGCTTTGTGCTCAGCCTATAGTTTGTATAAAACATTTTGTAGCAATTTTAGAAAAAATATTTTGAGAAAGATAAATAAAACATCAGAATCTGGTATACTCCTGGAAATAGAATGTTATCTACCAGGAACACTTCAAGATAGATAACTGCCCTAAATATCTACAACAAAATACCCCAAACAAAGAAACAAACCAACAACAACAAAACCACAACAAAACCAAACCAGACAACCCCCCCAAAAAAACAACCAACCAACCAACCAACCAACCAACCAAAAGCCCCCAAACAACACACAAAACCCACCCCCACCCCCCCCAAACCCTTTGGTGTTAAAAGTGGGTTGGTTTTTGTTTTTAAATTGGTGTTGCCTAGTTAGAGCATATAACAGCCTGGATAACTGCAGTTTACATTGTCAGAGATTTTGATTAATTTCTGTTCAGAGTGGAAGAAGTAGCAGAGACATTAGGAAACACACACCGAATTTTGATGAAAAGTTAATAGATCACCAGCACGTAATAAGCAAAGAGCTTCTGAATGTTGACGTTTTCTAATAAGGTTCCTGTCACTTTGAAAAAGTCCTTGCATTCATGCATCAGGTGGTGCTGAATTGTTGAGCCACAGGTGTGCTTTAACTGTGTACTTTCTGCTTTGATGTATAAAGTCTGATTTGTAAACAGTAAAACCTCTAAAATTCATATGTAGAAGGAAAAAATATCCTCTTAAGAAAAGTTTACCAGGGTAGACTAACTAAATATAACAAGTAGTTGTATATTGTTGATGCAGTAAGCGGCTCAACCCATCAGTCCCAGTATCCCACAGCATGAAGTTATGTTTTGTAGTGAATCTGACTTTTGTCTTGTGCAATGCAATAAAAGTGTCTGCAGTGCAGTCTATGCCCTCCAGTTACCTCTGCAGTCTTCAGTGAGAAAATCAGGTCTGGGAGACCTCTGCTGCTTTGCTGCTGGCAAAATATCTCCTCATCTTACAAGCAAACCTAAGTTTTCTGGACAGTTGAGATTTCTTTTGTTGGAATTTTGTTTTGTCGAGCCTGGAATACTTCAGCCCAGGCAGGTCTGGTCAGAGCTACTGGGCATAGCTAGTGACTGTGTGTCAGAGGCAACTGCTGTAGCTACCTGGAGCCATTGCGAATATGAGCCATAGACAAGTATACCAGTTGAGGCTCTGCTGACAGTGGAGAAAATTTTCTAATTTCAAATCATGCCAATATAAATTAAGGAAAAACCTTGAAGGAGTTCCAAGTATGGTTATCTTGAATCACGTTGTTTTCTTGAAAAGAAAAATAAGTATTATTTTGTTCTTCAACATCCCAAAGTAATAATAGGAATAAAAGGAAACATAGTCCTTAGATGTCTGCAAACACTGTGTTTGTGACAGTGTTCATGACATAGCAGCCAGGAATTAAGAAACCATAAGGTGTAATGCACTTGCATAGCTGATTGGAACAGTGAAGGCACCTTTGTTAGATTTACTAGTCTTTAATGTCATTAAAGATGGCAAAGATGGAATGCACATAAAGTGTAGAAGAGCAATTAGATGATCACTTTAGATCTGAGGAAAGAGGCTTGGTGTTGAGCTGCTAATCAACTTGAACTTGCACGATGTTGTGATTGGAATTGGGTGTGTAGAAAATACAGTGATAAAGACACTTACAGTGTGGCCAGTTGTGCAAGCTAATAAGTAGCTGCTGTGATACTAATTTCTTTTGTAAAAGATAACTTTGCTGGTTTTGAATCAATCGTATTGAGAGATGTACTCTTCAGCATTACAGAAAGCATAAAAAACCCCCAAATCCCAACAACAAATGGGGCTCTTCCACATTTCTGAAAATACTCACACTGTTCAGAGCCTCATTGGTAACAGTGAATGGTAATAACTTGAGAATTATCTGGAGATTTTGTAATTAAAAAACAAAGGTCTTGCTGGAGTCCTGTGAAGGAGAGCTGAACAAAAGCAGAAACTCCAGCTAAAGACTATATACTTTTCGATACTTTGTTCTTCGGTGTGTAGCAGAGGATTGCAGTTCTGCTGCTCATGCTCCCTCTTTTATCTGGAGCTGGTGAAATCAAGGGTAAGATCCCCAATAACAAACTCATTCCTTCCTTTCTCTAGATTCTCTTAGATATGTCCTTTGCCAAAATCAAGAAGATGATTTGCTCTATGCTGCTCCCTTGTCATACACATCTGTAGATAAACGTGGTGTCTTTTGGTTCAGATGATCATCTTGTCTTCTTTGACTTCTGCTAGACCTTTCAGTATCCCTGTGGAACTAAACTGTTCTGAGATTTGTACGGAAATAATTCAGCCTTCCTTGCTAGTAATTCATTGCAACTGCAGAGGCTATTTTGGATTTGTATCTACTGTAGTTAAGTAGTTAAGTATTCTCAAGAGTCCTATTTTCCATGAGAGCTCAGACAAACCTATTATCAAAAAGCAGTGATTGATTTTTAAAATTTTTTTTTTTTTTTTTTGTTGTGCATTACAACCAAACATTAATTTTGTTCTTTTGTTCTGGAGGGAGAAGAGGGCGTATGTTTTCCATGTCTTTAAAGATGCTCTCCATCTCCAAGTACTGTGTAAGCTGGCATATGCTAAATCTCCAACATCAGTGGAGAAAGCAGCACTGTAATTCACACATTTTGATTTGACAGTTAGGTCGCAAATATGCTAACATTCAACTTGTTGGTTATTATTGCTGCTCCTTTTCACAAGGGAAAATTAGTATGCACATTACAGGATGACTTCTCTGCAAAGAATTACATAAACTAGGCAGGCAGCTCCATTTCTTAGCTGTTTGTGAAAAAAGCCTTTTCCTTCTTACTGTATTCCCTGCCTGAGAGAAGTCAAACATTCATTTGAGCAGAAAGGCTTGGAATTAAACAAATACTTCCTTCACTTTAAATGCAGCCTGAACTCTTCTAAAACATTAGCTGTTTCCTGTTTTTCTTTTCAGGGTCTTGCACTGGTGGATGACTGTTTCAGTGCTGTGCTCATGATACAGTGCATTCATAATCTGCCTACTGAAGACTTAGCAGGACTCTGTGTCCTGCTGGTAGATGGCAGTAGATGAGAAAATAGAGGATTGTAGCACTAAGAGACACCTACTTTCATGAGTACTCTACTGTAGGGTGTAATTGGAGCAATGAAGACTTTGGGGGAGAGAGAATAATAGAAATGGCAGGAATTTGAAGGTCACACTGGTATTATTTTTCAGGAAAATACTGTTGGATTGTGAAACTGTAGTTGGAAGTCTCCTTGAATTTTTATAGTTTACTGGTATGGACACCAGAAAGATTTACCAACACCTGTCATTTTTCAGTTGGTTTAAAATATTATCTTATAAATTGGAAACACTTGAATAGTGCTCCATCAACTTGCTAACTTGAAATGATAGCTTATGCAAGTTAGTTGTGAGTTTCTTCCAAATAAAGTATTTTCAGTAAGATTGGTACTAATGTTTCTCTTCCACTTCTACCCCCCATATGGTCAGCTGAAACCAAAAAATTTTGGTAAGTCCTGCTGGAAGTGCAACCAAAATCTGAATCTTTATTTATACTTTCTTGCTACACCACTGTAGAACTGGATTGTAGAATTACATAGAAAATGCCTGTTGTGTATGAGGACACAAAATGCAGTTTCACAGTGTAAGAGTATCATTCAATATTACATATATTCTGCACTATTGCAAATCGTTTACTTGTCTTTACTGAAAATGAGGTAGTGTGGTGTTTGTTTCTCTTTTATTCAGTGATAACACGTAGGAGTAATGCCTTACTCACAACTGGGGAGACGTTTGCTTCATGAACCTCCCTTTACACAACTCTCTTCCTCTTATGTGGTGTTCGCTGCTCTGGCAATACTGGACAAAAATACAAGCCTTTCAAAGCTTCTTTTAATGAACTGGCAGGACCTTGTTCTTTTCTGTTTCACGAGCCAAATAAAGCAGTCCCAGCTGAGGTTTCTCGGTGCACTCCAGCTTATTATTTGATCACTTTACCTAGGCTGCTGCTGGCTGTGCTTTGTACAATTAGAGGGCTGTACCCAATAGGACCCAACCCTGAACACCTCACCAATTCAGTCTAGATTAAATAGCTACTGCCTAGCATGGCAATCTTCACAGTAACGCAACAGCAAAAAAAGAAACCAAACCCCAAAAACTTCCTTAAAAGAAAATTGACATGACGATGTGTGTATATATATGTATAAATACGTACATATGTGTATATGTATATATATATACACTGATGTATGTATAAAATAAATATATGGCTAAGTATCCATACAAATTCCCACTAATACCTTAGAGCATTGACTCTTTCAAGTGAAGAATTCTGTTGTTTTGTCTGTTGTCACTTTGAAGTGAACAACTTCTTTTGTCTTCTGACCCTTCAAAGGTAAGTATCAGCAAAGGTAGTGCTGTCAGATCCTTGCTCTAATGAATATAAATAGGTAACATAATACATTTAGTTAAACTTCAGAAGTTGAAATCTAGTTCTCATTGTCACTTATTTTGTGGCTTTTAATTTGACAGTTCAATTGTTCTGTAAAAATAAAGGCAATAGTGACTGGCTTCTTGCAAGGGGTTGAATGAATGTTAAGCTTCTGTTAATTAAAAGTACTGTTCTGAATTCACCAGATTAAGGGATAAAATTCTTCTGAGAGCTAAGCGTTTTCTCTTGCAAAGAGAAATGTTGATTTTCAAAGCTACATTAAGCTCTCTTCTGTCTTTCAGGACACTGTAACCTATTCATATTTGGGGAGGGAGTGCAAGGAGGTGAACAGAAAGTAAAATGAAAACCAGGAAAGAGTATAATATAAAAAGCGGATTTCACCTTCCTTCATCTTAAAGAGGGACTTTCATAGTGACATGGTGGGGGAATGGAAAAGACACAAAAGTACTGAGAATGTAAAACGTAAGTGGTACAAAACCATCAAAAAGACTATCAGTAGTGCTCTCTATGTATTTCACATCTGTGTTGGTAGTTATTCTGAAAACCTCTACATGTTAATGGAGTACACACAAATAGGAGAGAGGAATGTTCAGGCTTATCCTGTCATTTGTGCTTATTAACTGATGACATTAACATAAGTACTCTGTTATAGTCCCTGTTTCTGTAGTTTGTATTTCCCTTCTTGAAAAAGTCTTGCAGCTTGACTTGATTGGAATTCAGCGTGCTCAGTGAGCCCACCTAAGTGCTTCAAAACTGTTCTGAGATCTTGTGGATGAGATGTCTGATGGTTTAACTTGCCGGTGGATTGTTGGTATATGAGAATGTCTAACAATCTCTGATCTCTTGCCATATGTTGAGTTTGAAACATGTTGGGGATGAACCAGTTTCCTTTTTTTAAAAACATTTTATTTTAATCTCATTCAGTCACCAGAATATGGATCATAGAATCACAGAACCTTTAGGATCAGAAGGAACCACTGGAGACTGTCTAATCTAACACCCCTGCTGAATGTTGGATTACCTACAGCAGGTTGTTCAGGACTGTGTTCAGCTTGATTTTGTACGTCTCCATAGATGGACACTCCACAATATCTGTGTGCTGGAATTGCTCCAGTTCATCCATCTCTCCCTTGTACTGTGGTGTGCAGGGCTGGTGACAGTGTCTACGGTGTATAACAACGGTGGGAATACCTTCACCTGCTGGCATGGCTCTGCCTAGTGCATCCTGAATGTTTCAAGGGCACGGTGGTGACTCTAGTTCAGTTTCTCATCCACTAGGATCTCCCAGCGCTTCACAGCTGTTTTCCTTCCAGTTGCCCCTCCAAGCCTGTGCAGTTGCACGGGGTTATTTCTCCCCCAATACAGGGCTTGAAATTGGACTTCCCTGAACTTCATGAGCTTTCTGTTGCCGCATTTTCCCAGGCTGTTGAGGTCCCTTGGAATAGCAACATAGCCATCTGGTGTATCAGGCAGTCCTCCCCAAAGTTCATTGTCTGCATGCTTGCTGTTGGCATGCTCTGTTCCATCTTTCAGTTCCTTAATGAAATGGCCCCAGTATCAACCTCAGGGATACAATATTAGTGATTGGTCTTCAGCTAGGCTTTGTGCTGCTGACCACAACCAGTCTGGGCCTGGCAGTTCAACCAGGTTTTAATCCACTTTATTACCCACTTTTCTAGTCTATATTTTGTCAGCGTATCTATAAGTGTGTAATCTATACGCACGATTAGCCTTGCTAAAGTAAAGATAAACCACATCCACCACTCTCTTCTCACCTGCCGAACTCATCACTTTGTTGTGAAAAGCTATTAGGCTGTTCAGGTATGATTCCTGCTCTGTAAGTTTATGCTGACTCATCACCTCCCTGTCATGTGCTTGGAAATAGCTTCCAGGATTATTTGGTGCATGACCTTGCCAGGGTTTGAGGTGAGATCAGATGACTTATAGTTTCTTAGATCTTCCTCCATGCCCTTCTGGCAAATGACACTTGCTGTCTTCCAGTCCTCAGGAACCTTCTTCAGTCACTACGATCTTTCAAAGATCATTGTTCAAGGTCTCACAATGACATTGGCCAGCTCTCTCAGCACTTGTAGGTGCATCCCTTCTCTACTGACAGTCTTCTCTACTCTAGACTTTTTCACTCATTTCAAGGACCTGAGATTTCTGAAAGGCAGATCTTGCTAGTTAGAACCAAAGTGTGGAAGGCATTGAGTGCATCAGCCTGTTGGTATTGACTGCCATCACAGACTGTGTCCCCCATTCAAGCAGGTCCACACTGCCCCACATCTTCCTTAAGTTGCTGATAGGCCTGCAGAAGCCTAACTCCATAACTACATACTTGGACAGTGTCTCTATATTCTTTCTTGTTACTTGTCCCTGCTGCCATCTCTTGCTATGTTTCCTTTTTGATAGATGAGTTTTTGCACATTGGGATAGACAATTATTGAGCTTGGAGGAGATGATCCTTAAACAAAAATCAATCAGCCACCATGAACCCCTCTTTTCTTAAGAACTGTACTCCACATGCAGTTGGCTCCTCCAAGCAGGTCGCTAAGGGGGACCAAAAGTAATCTTTCTGGAGTACAGGGTCTTGCTATTTGCCTTCTTCCCTCCTTTCTGGATCTTAAACTCCACACCTCATGATTAGTCTCAGCCTTCACACCCCCTCTCCTGAATTTGGCTGGAATGGAGTTAATTTTCTTTATAGCAGCCTGTAGGGTGGTGTGTTTTGGTTTGGTGGCCGAAGTGATGCTGATTACACACCAATATTTTCACTATTGCTGAACAGTGTTGACACAGTATCAAGGCCTTCTCTGTTTCTCACTCTGCCTGCTGCGGTGAGTAGGCTGGAGGTGGACAAGAGGCTGGGACAGCACATAGCTGGGATAGCTGACCCCAACTGACCAAAAGGATATTCCAAAGCATATGACATTATTCTCAGCAATAAAACTGGCAAGGAGTTTTCCAGGGAGTTGCTGTTGCTCAAGGAAGGACTCAGCAAAGAATTGCTTTTGCAAATTTTTGTTTCAATCCCATTTTTATCTCAACCTACAATTTTTCTTATGTTTGCTGCTCTTCTAACTCCCTCCGTCATTATTATGCATGGGGTAGTGACTGAACGGCTGTATGGGGGTGAGATGCCTGTGGGGGTTAAATCACAACACCCCTGACTAGTTTTTCTTTCTTTGTAAGTGTAAAGTCCAGCAGGGCATCTCCCCTTGTTGGCTGCTTGATGACTGGTATCAGAAAGTTTTCATGAATGCACTTCTGAAACATCCTCAGTCTCTTGTGCTCTGTTGTGTTGTCCCTCCACCAGATATTGGGGTGATCAAAGTCTGCATGAGCACCAGGGCTTGTGCATGTGAGGTTTCTATATTTGTCTGAAGAAGTCCACAGCTATCATACTTTGGATCAGATGGTTGATAGCAAACATTCACTACAGCATTGCCAATTTTGCTCAGCCCAGTGATTCTGACCCATAAGCTGTCAGCTGGCTCATCATTCAGCCCCAGGCACAGCTCTTATCCAACCCCTGCAATGCTCTTGCATCAAGGGCAATTCCACCTCCTCACCATCATGCCCTGTATCCACTCATTTCAGCAGAAGAGTTGTGTGAGCTGCCCCACTGTGTCTCCATGGCCCAGTGAGATTGTAGCCCTGACAGTTGTGTGCAGACCTCTAAGTCCTCATGTCTGCACACCGTGTTAGTGTACAGACACTTCAGAGAGGCACTCAGTCACCCTGGCTTCTTGTTGACAACATGACTGATGCTATAAAGACCTATCACAACACAGCACACACCAGTTATTGAAACTCAGGACACATCCTTCAGTGTGTTTCTGCTGTAATAGAGACAAGAAGAAAGGAAATAGGAATGAACAATGAATGCTTACTGCTCTTTGCTTCCCAAGATCCACTATGCCTATTTACTCCTTGTTCCTAGCAATAGAAAATGATTTGCTCCCCAAGGAGTCAGGAATGATTAGTGCAGTGCTGAAAAATGTGGTAAAGGTTGAGAGAGGAAAAATGTTCTCTGACTTCTGGAGGGAAATGTCAAGTGAAAGAACTTGTGGGATACGATGTTTGGAGGAAATGTGATACTCAAAGGTCAACTGATTGGAAGTAGGTCAAGACTAGCAGATTTGAAAAGAAAGGTGAATGTATTGAAGGTTAGGAAGGTAACAGAATGTATAGAAATAATAGTAGGACTGGGAAATGCTAATAATATATAATCCTGCAAGTGACAAGAAAAGAAAGAAAGGTCAGAAGAAACCAGTAATTTTAAAGAGTATCTATGCTTCATAAATCACATAAAAATCAAGTGCTCTGTTCTGAGTAATCCTTGACTGTACTTTCTTTGTCCTGAGATGCATGTAGGTTGATGTGAACTGCAATGGATTCATGGTGCTTTCAAGGGCTTGCTTCCCTATACTTTGCTGCAATGACTTTTTTTCCTGTATCCCTTGGGTGTGATAATGGCGTTCTGTGAATCATATTAGCAGTGCAGAGCTTAATTAATGTTTGCAAAACACTTAGATCCTCAGCTGAAGTGTGCTATGTGCATTCGGTGCAACATATTATTGCCAATAAGTACAGGCTATTTTTAATTCCAGCAACAACTCATTTTCGGTGCTATTTTTTATCACAAAAGTAATCACATGAGGATGGCCAGGAAGGGTCGTGCCAAGGTTCAGCTATCTCACTATCTCAGCTTCAGGAGTAGCAGGTGTTTAAGGAAGAGATCTGCAAAAAAGACAGATGCTTTATCTGGCAAACTCTTCTGGCTTCTAGCAACAAATTTTTAAAGACTTTGTGGTCTGAAGGTTACATCCAATACCTGCCTCTGAAGGGAATTCTTGTCCATGCCTTTTCAAACAATGATTGGTGAGCCAAGGGATTAACCCTGCAGACCTTCTTACAGGGTGTTCTCTCCTCTCTGAGACAGAGAGCCTAGAGGAAGAAAATCATGTTTTTAGCCTGTTTATAGTTGCAAGCAAATATCTGTCTACCACGATGACAAATGTATTTGAGTCACTAGTGGAAAAATGATGTGCTGTTTGGTACTTTGACATAACTGCTCATGGAAGAGCTCAGCATAAGTCCTTTCAGCCCTCCGAATAGGATGATTTATTGCTTAAAATTTATCAGAATCTTTAAACCGACAGATTTATATCCAAGGATACATAAGTTCTTCATCTTTGTGAGCTAGAGAACTGGATGTAGATGCATTAATTCATACTAATAGGATGTTAAAATCCTAGCTTTTATATGAATTAAACTGAAGATCATCAACTCTTTGTAAGGAAGCTCTTTGCCTTGTCATTGCCTCACTTTTCTCCTCCCAGCTAACACGCAGTGTTTTACATATCATCTGACAGTGGGTTTTGTCCTCTGAAATAGAAATATTTGGAAATATACATATATGAATGAACTGGAGTCATTTTTGTGTTCAATTGGATTATAATTTTCTGATTTGCCCAGATAGACCAATTCCTAATTTAAAACCTTGCTAAGGGAATTCTATCCCATTTATATGGGGAAGTGGATAACTACTTTGTGAAGTTGTGGAAATATTTGGAGAAGTGTGTAATGAAAGGGCCAATAAAAATGTAAATTATCTCAACTGTATTTATTATATATTTCACCTGGTTCTCTGGCAATGCTGCTGATTTTGATAGCAAGCAGCTGACTAAATATTTTGTGGCATGATTTACAAAATAAATGAATAAACCCATAATATTTGCATTTAATTATCTGCCACAGAAGGTATCTCTTCCATTTCAAATTAGTCAAGCTGATAGTGCATGCTCACCAAAACCTTTTTATATTGGATCTGGATTTTACTCTAGGTGGCAGAATTGCTCTATCTACAGTGCACAAAGAGCAGATTAAGAAAAAAAAAAAGTTTAATGATATCTATCTCCCTAGTGTGAATAATTCTTGTTTCCTAAATCAGCTGCCTTATTTTTCCAATAGTGTCAAATATATCAGTAAGCAGATAGAATTCATAAGCTGTGTTTTTTATGAAGGGGGGGGTGGAAGTACTTTTCTTCATGAAAACTGCCTGGCTCAGTTAGAAGCTGCAGATTTTTTTGTAAAGTATAATTGCTATGAAATAGTGATACTTGAAGCAACTTTGAGGTTATGAGTATGAACTGCCATGTATGTATAGTTTCCTAGGAGGGGCTGATGTTGGGAGAAGAGTTAATCTTTCTAACAGTGTTGTGTCAAATTCTTTGCTTATGAAGGACTTAAATTCTAATACAAAATACATGCTAAATAGGGAGTTGGGACACTCTAGAGATGTTTGTAAGGAAACTGTTCTTTCATGCTAAAATACATGTGTGTAAACCGAGCGAGTATGGGCTCTGTGTGTTCTGTGCATTGTAAGAGCCTAGAAGGATTGAGCTGCTCTAATGGCTACCTAGATTAACACTTTGTCAAAGCTCTACCCTAGATCCTCTAATTCCAAGAGTTTTGTTTTGAAATATTGGATGCTATTTCTTTAGGCAGTGTAAGATATTTTAAGCATAATCTCTGATATCCTCCTGACAGTGTTTCTGAACTTTAGATTACAGAAAAAAAAAAAGGCAATAAAAGCTGTCAGGAGAAGGGAGGATTAAATTAGACTCTTTAGGAGATCAGACATTTGAAGTCTAGAAACATTTTCTGGAGCTGTGGAGTGGGGTAGAAAATTCCAAAAATGTCATGTTCTTCCCTCCCCAGCTTTAATGATGTTACTTCTGTTTAGTATGTGTTTTCCTGGCCCACATTGTTAGATCGCTATCCGTCCTTGGCAAATGTGTCATTGCTACTCCTAAATGAAAACTATTTACAAAAAATCTCAGTGTGTTTGCCATTTGTTCTGGATTTTGTAGCAGGGTTGCTGCTTTTGGGGGAGTTATAAGCACTATTATGTAGTGCTATTTCTGAGCCTGATATTGCCCTTCTTTACAAGATGAGGAGAGTTAGGTGGGCACATAACTGCAAATATTGAATCATAAGGGAAATAAACAATAGGATTTCTTTCAAAATGATGCTAATTTTACCAAAAGATTTCCACATTTTCAGTGGTTTAAACAGAGGGTGAAGCAGTTATAACATTGGCTTGGAAACCTCTCGTTAAAGTTGGAGAAAACATAATTTTTTTCCTCCTTTTTACAGACAGTAGAATTGTTGACTACATGCTTGTTGGTTTGTGGTCTATGTAGGCTTTTTTCTTTTTCCCCCCTCTTTCTGAATGGCTTGTTCCAGTATTATCTGCCTTGTATTTTGAGTTCAAAGCACCCTTTACTCACGCTGAATGTAACTTTCCTTCCTGGAGGATCCATTGGAATAACATGGAGTTGCTTTGTAAATGTAGGGAGTATAAATTCTCTGCACAAATACGAATGCAGTCCTTGCCTGAGCATGCCCAGAAGCAAGAATAGAAGGTGGAAGACTCCCATGGCAATTTATCCATGGATACTTTTGAAGTGTATTTTTTACTTGATTTCACTTCAATCAGCACTTTGTAAGGCTATGTGGGAGTATGTAGGGGTATGTCAAACTAACTGATAAAGAATGTGGAGAACATGGGAACACTTATTTCTGTAAGATTATCTGGTCAAGGACCTTGTCAAATATGATGTAAGGAAGGGGGAAGCAATAACTGAAACAGAGAGACAGACCTGACAGATAAGCATAATGGGACAAAGACAAGAAACAAAAATTAATGAGCTATCTGCAAGCACACTGAGACTTTGTCACTGATAACGTCGTAAGCCTCAGGGCCCAGGATGTTTCAGGGGGTTGGTGGCACTGCCCAACTGATGGGGGAAAGTGCAGGAGAAGGGGGTCAGGGAGGAACAACGTGGGTATAAACAGAAAGATGTACGAAAAGAGTTGGTCACTTGTAAGACGGGGTTGGTCAGTACATTTACCTGACTGAGCCCTGCACCTGATCACCACAGTGTGTCCAACCTTCTGATTAAATCCCGTCTCAGAAATACCTCTCTGTAATCTCACTGTGTAGATTCTGTAAGGACCAGCTGCTGGGGTTCTGTGTGAATGGATTTGGGGCAGCTGGAGTCAGACTGGAAGCGTGGGCACCCCTGGCCTGTCTTGTCACCCACGGGAGCCAGTGGTATCTTTGTGCCACTCACTGGAGCAGCTGACAAGGTCTCCTACCACTGTGTTGGTGTGAGGGGCTCAGTGCCTGCAGCTGGAGGGGTAGTGTGGGTCAGAGTCCGTGTGCCTGGTACCGGCTGCTGCTCATGGGGTGAGCGTACCTCCCCCAGATCAGGAGTCCGTGTTCAAGAGCAAACCTTACGCAGCACTAGCCGGTGGGCAGGGACCCTGTGGGGTGGGTAGCGGGCGCAGGAGCATTGGGTGGACAGAGAAGCTGTGCCAGTACTTGGGGGGATCCACAAAGGTGGGCATGTGTGTGTTCACTAGTGACCTCCTGTCTCTACCAGCTGAAGCAGAGGAGGACACTTGGCTGTCTGGCTGGTGTTGTGTGGATTCTGTATGTGGGTGCTGTTGGAGGCAGCACCTTGTCTGTGGCAGCCTGTGTGTGACCAGCTGTGTCAGTGTCCTCTGTGTCCGTATGTGTGTGTGCATGCTCATGTGTGTGTCTCTGGGACGCGAGTGCAGCTTCACTACTGGTTGAACCTGCAGCTGGGAAAGCAGCAGCCATGTCTCTGGGCTGGGAAGAGACCATGGGTCCCCACGCACTGCGTTGGGGTCCAGTGACCAGGACAGAGGGTCCTGGACTGGAGATGCTGGAGGTGTCTGCTGCCCTTAACATCCCTTAACACAGCTCTGTTTTGAAGGAATAAATAATGAGAACCATACTGATGAGGGGTTTTTGTTTGTTTTGTTTTTAAACAGTGAAAAGCAAAAGGAAGTATAAATAAATAAAATTTTTAATGTAAAAGTTTCAGGAAAACCTGAATACTTGAATTTATGAAAAATCCATCATTCAGCTTGGCTCAAAGACTTAAATATTTTTAAACAGGAATGAAAGAATGCTGTGCCTATTTCTGAGCTTCATCTTTATTTATGTATAAATCCTCAAAGCTTATAAGTTTAGCATTTCTATAGACTATAAAAGCAGCATTTTATTGACTAAAACTTGTATGAATTTGTACTCTTACTGCTTCTAAGAAAAGATAAATCAACCCAATTACTAAATAAAATTGAGGACTGCCTTCAATTGCTCAGTTTGCTTGTAGGAAATCTGTTGTGTTTACTTTCCAAAACTTCCAAAATCAGTGATATATATTTGCAGGAAT